>CM070721.1:6622178-7205833 GCA_036346275.1 Otatea glauca | reverse complement strand
GTGGGTTTAGAGACAAATCTTTCCTAATAGGTTGTCTTTGTCACCTAAGCCACGGTCGACGCTGACATTGTTTCATTTGTTTAGCTTTGATAATGGGTGACGATCGAGGGCGATGTATGACGGATGGAGGAGTGATGGGGGCACTCAAGGGAATGGGGCGGATCACTGATGCTTTCTTGAAGCAAGCATTATTTGGAGGAGCTGAATATGTGTATTGCCGTGTACCCTCTGCGAGAATAACGGCTACTACAAAGAAGGATATAGTGCAATATCACATTTGCAAAACAGGTTCATGCCTAACTATTTGGTGTGGCACCGTCATGGAGAGGCCGCAGGCGTGCTATCGAGACGCGAGAGATCTTTGGACCATGTGGAGGATCACGACCGGATGGAAGACATCTTTGGATGATCTTGGCGGGGGTGAATTTAACTCCGGGAGGGTCACAGTAGGAGGAGGTTAAGGAATTCTATAGGCTACTTGACGCCTCGGACGAGAAGTCGCATGACTTGACCAATGTGACCGCCCTGCAGCGGTTACACGCGCTTATGTCGATGAAGTCGAAGTTCAACTTTTCGAACAAATGCTTCAACGCTTTGCTTGAACTAATGAATGATGTCCTTCCGCCTAACCACAAGATGCCAAAGGATTTGTACCAATCGAAAAAGTTGATGGCGGCCTCGGGATGAATTACGGTAAGATTGATGTGCGAGAATAATTGCATGTCGCTACGGAAGGATCATGACAACGATACCCATTGTATGCATTGCGGTAAGTGCGATTCGTTGAGGTGGTAGATGAGGAAGGGTATCGGTGACTACAAAGGTCGCGACTAAACACTTCGGTACATGCCGATCACGGATAGGCTTAAACGGTCAGTACATGTCAAAAGAAACAAATAAACATATGCGGTGGCACAAAGAAGGTAAACGTGAGGACCAAGACCGGATATGATGGTCCATCCGTCGATGGCGAGGCATGGCAGCATTGGACCGATTCGATCCTCGCATTTCAAGCGACCCTAGGAGTGTCCGTCTTGGTTTGTCCACGGACGGTTTCACACCTTTCAAAGCAAGCGCTAGCCCTACTCTTGTTGGCCGGTCTTCATCATGCCATACAATCTTCCACCCTTGAGATTTGCTTGAAAGAGGGTTCATATTCCTTGCTCTTGTCATTCCAGTCCTAAGCATCCAGGAAGAATCTCAATGTGTTCATGCCCCTTAATTGATGAGTCAAGAAGTTGTGGCGAGGGAAAAGGCATACGACAACGTTGGTGGCCGAAGAGTTTACCTTACGAGCCGCATACACGTGGTCGTCCATGATTTGTTGGCATATGGCATTTGGGTACCGGTGTGTTCATGGTCTTTGTGTTGTCCAATTTGTATGGTGACTGACTGATGCATTCGTGCTCACGACGGTAAAAGATCACATTCTTGATTGCCATCGACGATGGCTTCCGCGAGGCACCCTTTTAGAACGACGCCAAAGCATTTGAAAAGGACGAAAGAAAGTTAAAAAGGGCCCCAGGCGACTCACGGGAGAGGAGATAGCTGAGTGGCATAGTCGGCATGCGATCTACTGGAGTGGGTTTCAGGCTATGGAAAGGAGCACAAGCTGGACTCATATTTCTTTTCTTTGGGAGCCGCCTACGCTGAAGCTTTGATTCTGCCGCATAACATAGATTTGATGCACCAAGAGCGCAATGTGGCAGAAAGCATCATAAGCATGGTGTTTGATGTAACCGACAAAACAAAGGATAACGTGAGTGCTAGGAAAGACATGGGTGATCATTGTGCTAGGCCGTGGCTCGAGGTTAAAGTTGGTTTAAATGGGAATGAGAGCCGGCCACGAGCTCCATACTGTGTGAAGCCAGAAGACCGTAAACAGATTTTGAGGTGGTTGAAAACTCTAAAGTTTCCTGACCGCTATGCATCTAACATAAAACGGGCTGTGAATGTCAGCACCGGTAAGCTAAACGGGCTAAAGAGTCATGATTACCATATTATCATGGAAAGACTTGTTCCGGTAATGTTTCGTGGCTATTTTGATAATGAGTTGTGGAGGATGTTGGCCGAGCTCAGTTACTTCTATAGGCGGATATGCGGTAAGGAAATCTCTAAGGCGTTGATCACGGAAGTTAGAAGGGAATTCCATTGCTTGTATGCAAGTTGGAAAAAACTTTCCCACTGGTTTTATGAATGTGATGCAACACCTGGTGCATCTACCTTGGGAAGCGAAGGTTGGAGGTCTGCCGCACATTCGGATGGATGTATAGTCGTGAAAGGGAGTTGAAAAAGCTTAGAGCTACTGATGCGCAACAAGGCAAGGGTAGAGGGTGTATCGCTTGAGAGGCTTATGCAAGTAAAGAGATCACAAACTTCTCAACAAAGTATTTCGCACGCAAGCACAACGTGAATGTCCATAAGAATCGGTACCGTGTCGCGGAAGAAGAACCGTTGAGGCGAACTTAAGCTTTTTCAATGCAAGGGTCAACCTGTTGGGTCGTACACTGCACACCATGTTGAGTATGAGGAGTGGAACATGGCCATGCTTTACATGTTCACTAACATGGTAGAAGTTGAAAAATATTTTGAGTAAGTGACTTTCTGAATTATGTTTTGAACATTTCAGTGTAGTGTCCTTTTTAACCCGAGAATAAATGACGCAGAGTATTTGACAAAGAAAATTGGAAGTCAACTCGACAACCCACAACTAAGCAATTGGATAACCTACGTCGTGATGGGTTGAAAGGCGGCCCAAGCTTCGTGCAATGGTTCCCGTCAGCATGTAATTTGACTATTTATTCATTTTTCTAAAATGAATTGTTGTAGTAACTTAATATTAGACTAACAGTGATGAATGTTGCTATATAGTGTATGCGTGATGCCTCCGTCCATGAGGATCTCGGCAGCTCTCACATGGTGATGTGGCGGCAAGGAGCTATAGTATTTGTGATGTGAGCGGGTTCCGTTTTGACAGTGAAATTAGAAGCTAGCCGTCCACTTGCGGCCACTTCAAACAGCGGAGTAGTCACAACGTCATCCGATTCCAGCGGCGATATATTAGACTACTACGGTGTTGTACAAAACATAATTGAGTATACCTTTGGGGTGGCAAAGATCTAAAGGTCGTGTTTTTTGATTGCCATTGGTTCGATCCACACAACGGCACACGTGTCGATGACTTTGGGATGGTGGAGGTGAAGCCGCGATTCGCGGCCAGGCCATATCAATAACATCGTGCTTGCACATCGGGTTGAGCGAGTGTACTACGAGCTATCCTCACCGTAGCTTGAAGGCTTGGTGGGTTGTATTTAAAGTTAACCACAAGTATACCCTCCGGGATGTTTCGTATGTGGCAAATAACGTAGAGGATGATGTGGGTGATGTATATCAAGAAGAAGCTATAGGATTCTTTCCTTGTCTCCGACGGGCGAGGACTCGATCAATTACCTACCGATGCCACGACGTAATAACGGATGAACCCGCCCGTCACGGAAACGCCTCGTAAGTCGATAAGGATTGCACGTCTTCAAGCACGTCTCAATGAAATACGAGTCGCAGACGCGATTCCGACGCCGACGACTTTTGATATGTATATTTTGTAAGATTATTGTTGCCTCGTTCATTTTACAAGTCATTGTTGTCTCCTTCATTTTTACATGTTATAGTTGTCTCATTCTTTTTGCAAGTTATTGAAAATTATTTGTAAACACAGCATACTAACTCTTGTCAAATTTGAGAATGATGAGTATGTTCAGCATCAAAGTTGACAAGTTTAAAGGCAAGTTCAATGGTCGTCCTCCGGAAGGTCGAGGAGCAAGGGTTCGATGGTCGAGGACTCGGCGGCCGGCAGCCATATATTTCTTTGGCGGCGCAGATTAGACAAACGGCGGCAGAGCAGCCAGAGGTGCTTCGATGGCGAGCACGAGACGGTAGCGAGAGCGACCACCGGAGGCGAGGCGGTAGGGGTTGCAGAGGAGGGGCAGTTGGGATGTGAGCATGACGACATGGGCGAGGCGGACGACGAGGAGGTCGTTGGGGGTGGTGGCGATGGGACAACGAGATCTGAATCTGACGCCGAGGCCGAGGCGTGGCGATGCTGAGTTGGAGGCGACCTTAGAGCCGATTGAAGAGGCGGGTCTTCTTGGGTACCATCAGGTATATGTGTAGTATTGGATTATCTTTTAATCTCCATATTTACATTGTAATGTCTATGAACTAATTATTTGCATTTCAGGTTTCGTAAAACCGTCTCAGTTCGTCCGAGATGCAACCCGGCCGATAGGAGGTTGATAGAGGTACACGGGAGCAGGTAACAGTTATATCTTCTCTTTTAGCATTAGCTAGGTGACAACTTATTGTTTTGATGCATCTTTGTCTTGTATTTTGTTGTAGGCCACCGAAAGAGTCGGGTTGGGTGGGATGGGCCACATTACAAAGGTTAACGCCGTCTTTGGGAGCCCTTGGCTGTGTACTACTACCTGGCATGGTTGAGTCAGTGAGGAAAGATTCATGCCCACAACCTGGAAGCACTAGGCGTTGAAGGAGAACGTGGAAGGAGGCGAAGACAACCAAACATGTCGTAGCGCAGTGTGTCAAGCCACGGGTGAGTTTGGGTTATGTATTTACTCTATTTGAGTATTGCTTTAAATGTAAGTACAATTTGACAAAGGTGTGATTATATGCGGAGAGGTTCCGCCTTGAGAACGAAGACGATTACAACGCTTTGAAGAAGGCCAAAAGTGTCTTCAACAGGAGGCACAAAAGGTTGTTGGAGATTCATTCAAAGAATGCACGATTCAAGCCGTCATCAATTTTACAAGAGGGTGAAGAAGGTGAACATGAGAAGAGGACAGAGGCGAGGAGGATACACTGAGAACAAGAGTATCTCCGAGTTCGGTCGATTGGATAATGAAGGACATGGAGGCTTGGAGGTGGATGTGCCAGATTGGGGCCGGAGGATTTTCAAGAAAAATCAAATAGAAATCGAGAATGTAAGAAGTAGATTGGGAAGCACAAGTATGGCGCAGACGGACACATTGGCCTAGAGCAACGCATGGTAAGTATCGGTATTATAATTGTTAGTGAATTTGTCACTATGTTTACAACTTTTCATCGTAGGAGGTGAAAGTGGAGTACTCCCACTTTTGTGGAAGTTTACATCCGGGGCACCAAGGCGAGGATCCACAGAACCGGATGTGTTGTGCGACGACGGGCTAGTGAGAGGATGGTAAGTATAAATGACACAATATGTTTTGTGCAAATTTACATCGAGGAGCACCAAAATGTGTTTGTAGGCGTCATATGCGGAACAAATGACACAACGTCATGGGGCTGAGGTTGATTGGGGGCGCACCGGTCGATGTGGAAGCGTTGTACCACGTTTGAGGGGGCCTAAAGCATGGGAGGTTCGTTAATAAAACTGATTTTATTTGTTTTCGCTCTACTAAGGGAAAAAATTGCATGGTCACATTTCAAAGATATATCGCTTGTAGGTGGGCCATGGGGATGGAGTTGTGGAATGCGATCGTCCTCCACGAGGCTCGGTTTCCTGGGAGTGCTCGCTCGTCGAGGTCCGCACGGAAGCACAAGCGCACGAGGAGGCTCGTGAAGCGCGAGAGGAGGCTCGTCAACACGAGAAGAGTCTCGTCAAGCACGAGAGGAAGCTCGCAGGAAGCGAGAAGACTCGTAATACATGAAAATGTATCTGCAGTACAATCTCAACTTTGAACAAAACGCTCAAGTTTACATTTGTGATTGAAACCTAACAAACAATCTATATGCAAGAATCGTCACAATCTCTTGGACCTAACGTGCGGTGTTTCGCTCCTCCTGCTGTGAGTAAAGATACTTGAGTTCATTACTCTTTAATTCACTTAGCTCAGAAATCACGAATTCACAAACTGGACTATTATGTCATAGGGCTCCCGACCACCTCCTTCTACATGTTTTCTCGCACATGCAGCCACCACCACAAGGAGAAGCATCACAGGGTGCTCAGCCTCCCCCGGCGTCCTTCATAAACCCTACCGGGATGCAGGCACCACCCCTAGGAGATGCACCTCAGGTTATATGATATTCTCATGCATTCTTTATTTTCAAAAAACTCTATTATGTGTACTTCATATCACAAACTATGATCCACAGAGCTCCCAGCCTCCTCCTCCTTTCTACATGTTCAATCCACAGATGCAGCCACCTTCTACAGGAGAGGCACCACAGGTAAAGACGGATCGGTTCAATTCGTTATTTAAAATTTGAATGAATGATTTATATGTGGCATGATGTACCTGTCTATGCCTTACAGGGCTCCCAGCCTCCAAACCCGTTCTACATGTACCCACCACCTATGCCAAGCCAAGGAATGCCTATGTACTTCAACCCGTGGGCCTGCAGCCACCTCGGGCGACACCACATGTATGGATGTCGAAAATATTATAAGTTTGCGACCACGAGCTAAGTTTGTCAATTCTTGTACAAATTGCCGCTTTGGATGTGTGATTGATTATCTAAGGATCTCGCTAGAATGTCTCCTTCTCGGTTTGAGAGATTGGTATATATATTATAACCGCAAATGTTTCTTTGTCTGCACGAGTGGATGTCCTATTTACTAGAGAGGTCATGCCGAAATTTTGTACATTTCAATGACTTAGTTTTAAGCGGTTTGAAAGAGTTGAAAGGTTGGTTTCAGGTCTTTTAGTAGAGGTAGTAGGTTTGGTGTCTCATTTGTTAATTTTTCGTTAGCTTGAACTTTGTTGTGGAGTTTGATTACTTGGTGAGCTACCCGCCCCATCCCTTCCTTTCTCTTGCTCAAATTTAGAAACATATGCTTCCGAGGAACTTTAGTTCATTCTTTGAATATGAGATTACATATGCTTCATTGAATATGAGATTACGTGTGCGCGGATGGACATATACTCGTAGGAAATCTAGTTCATTCTTTTAGTATATATCAATCTTAGTAATCATTGTAAAAGTGATAATTTTTGTTGAAATGCACAACCGAGTCGATTTTAGGATATTTAGGCAACTCTTTCTTAAACCTTGCACAAATCATCTCAATGTTCATACTTGGAAAGGTTAACTTGTGTGCTTATGAAAGTTCATTGCTGTGCTCATGTAGATAAGTGATGGTTTACCAAATTATGAACCCATTACGTGCTATTTGATTTTTTCTTTCTGTCAATAATTTTTGATTTCGAACCTTATATTGTGCTGACTTCTTGGAATTGAAAAGTTATCTTAAGACAACTTGTTCAATTGTGAACTTATGTTTTAAATGCTTTATATGGCATCCTTGTAGAATGTTGTTTGCCCATGTACAATCTGATTGTTTATCCTTGTAGAATGCTTTATATTTGTACTTCGTATATTGAACTCTTAAAATGACTACCAAAACTCTTATTGCTTCTTTGAACTATTTTCACTGCTTGTTATCTTTTGAATACTCGGTGATGCAATTGGGGTCTTTGGAAGTTGAATTAAATAATTGTAGTTGTAATCTTGGCCTTATGTTAATACTAGAGTATTACTTTGATACTTCATTGAATATGAGATTGATGTTCATATGATTATTGCAGATATCTTGACTAGCTCGTGACGTGTAGTTCTTATATATAATACCTATTCTTGTTTAGCTTGACTGTCATATTGATATTCTCATATTGTGTCTTGGTTGAATAGTACTATTGATATTCTCATATTGACATTCATGTGAATCAAAGATAATGTTACTTGTAGCACAACCTAAGTTAATCTTGAACTTGCGTGTTTCTAGGTCACGCCCTCAAAGACGCTCTAACGATTTACATCATAGAAGACATCTTCAACAGCGCCGACGGTGGTGGTAGCGCCACAACTCCAACAACCCCGAGGCATGAATTCCATTGTGAGCTCGATTGGTGTATAAGCGTTGTATTTTATAACTTGTTGTGATGGATACGTTGTGATCGACTTATTGTGATGGACTTATTTTAATGGACTGTGGATTGTATCTATTGTGGTTGTAATGTGTTGTACGTCATTGCGTAGTTTACAAATTGCCGTTGGATGTGTGATTGGATTATCTAAGGATCTGCTAGAATGTCTCCTTCTGGTTTGAGAGATTGATATATATATTATAACTGCAAATGTTTTTTTGTCTGCTGAGTGGATGTCCTATTTACAAGAGAGGTCATGCCAAATTTTGTACATTTCGAGACTTAGTTTTAAGCCGGTTTTGAAGAGTTAAAAGGTTGGTTTCAGATTTTAGTACCGGTAATAGGTTTGGTGTCTCGCTTGTTAATTATTCGCTCGCTTCAACTTCATTGTGGAGTTTGTCTTTGTGTTACTGATTTACGATCGATTTGAACAAAATAGATGATCTTATTTATTCTTAAACTTAGCAATTTTTAGTTTCAATTTTCTTTTGCCTTTTCTTTTCTTCTTTAGATGTTATATGTATTGAGTGCGATACATATATATATAAAAATACATACATTTGGATATATATACATATATGTATTGAGTGCGATACATATATATATATAAATCATTTGGATATATATACATTTTTTCTTGTAAAAATGACAGTTAAATTGTGGTTGAAAAAACTCACGAATTTAATCGATTAAATCGTGGGTTTAAAACCCACTTAATTTAATCGATTAAATTCAGGGTTTTTTCACTTCACTAATTTAATCGATTAAATAAATGGTTTTTTCAACTCACCAATTTAATCGATTAAATTCGTGGGTTTTTAAACCCACAAATTTAACTTCGAAACCCAATTAAATTCGTGGGCTTAGTAGAAACTCACGAATTTAACTTAAATCGTGGGTACCACGAATTTAACTTAAATTGTGAGTACCCACGAATTTAATTAATTAATTTCGTCGAGTTAAATTCGTGAACTAAATTCGACGGTTTGCTCACAATTTAAGTTAAATTGTGAGTTTTAACAAATTCGTGGTTTTGGCCCACTAATTTTTCCTCGATTCTTGTAGTGTTGGCTAACCATCTCTTTGGAGTGAAACACGATCTGTAGGTTATCGCAATCGACGCCAGTGATGATGCCCTCAAGAAATACTAGTAGAATGCACCTTCTCCAAACTAGAAGCGATGAGCTCGACTTGTGAGATCAACCAAATTTCATCCCAATATTCTCCATCCATGTCTCCAAGATTCTTACGGTTTCATCCCTATGAACAAACACGAGACAATGCCCATCCTTTAAGAAGTTGGCTTTTTTGAATACCGAGTTTCGGACGTCGGAATCACTCATTGTTGCTGTCCCTTCTTCTATATCTTCAACTTGTTGCCTTTCACTTATGTTTAGAAAAATATTGAACCCAAAGCATGTTCCAGTTTCTCCTGGTTTTTGTCTTTCTCTTGATCTCGCTTCACCCATCAGGCGAACCTATGAACAACAAATAATAGCCAAAAGTAAGCAACAATTTACAAAGGGAAAACAAAGAAGCATCGTGGACATTTGACAGGTTTAACACACAAAAAATAGATAACACAAAGATTGAATGATTCCAATTCCCAAACCGGTGCCTCCATGTCCTTATTTTACTTGAATATAGTTTTCAAAGACAGACTCCCTCTTCTCCTTGGCGATCCCTATGCTAGTATCAACCACCTCAAAGTAGAACTCAACCGAGTTGAGATCATTCTGCATAGGATTGAAAGAGTTCTGCTTGGTGCAATCTTTCCTTGCTCCAAACAAACATCTAAAGAAACCGCCGCTGCGCCTTCGACAAGCGAATCCGGAAGTAACGCTAATGGAGCTCCTTGCGATCGGCCTATTTGCCCAAGCCCGGAGAACAATGTGCCCTTCATGTGTGAACTTCAAGGCGTTGCCAAGTAGGTTGTCGAGGATTTGCTTGAATCTCTTGCTGTCCCCTATGACATTCCCACATTTCAGGACAGAGAAATCACGGGGATCCCAAACCACTTCTATTCCATTATTGACACCCACGACATTGACTATGTCCACAGATTCCTCCAAGACATGGACCATGTTGAACTCAACTTCCTCAAGCTTCATCTTCCATGACTCGGCCTTGCTTGTGTCTAGTATCGAGTTCAGTATATCTACAAAAGTAACACCACATCCATGAACATATATTTTTATCTTCCTAGGTTCAACATATAATTTCCTAAGTAGTTTTATTGTAAAAACAGAAAACTACATGTATCGCAAGGCTAGATGTTCCAATCTATTCTATCAAAGATATATGCTATATATTGTGAACATTGCAATCTCTTCATACATAATTTTATCAAAAAAATTATGACAAATGTCAGCAAAAAATGAAATTGTAATATTTTTTGACAATAAACTTACTTGTATGGTTTTGTTGTGGTTCATCTTAATAATACATTTGTATATGTAAGGGGTCAAAGTTTAACATGATTAACTATATGCATCACGCATGTATACTACGTGCGTATAGAGATATACGTATATGAAAATTTCAGACTAACCAAAGAGCTTCTTGGTGAAGACGTCCATCTGGTTGAGGTTCTCCATGACATTGGGGTTCACCTGAGCCTCCGGTCGGGACACCTCGATGAGGCCGGCGATGGAGGCCAGCACCAACCGTATGTCGTGGCTGGTGCTGGCGAAGGCGTTGCACTTGTTCATGCTTTTGCGCTCCACCTGTCGGAGCGCCTCCTTCTGCCAGATGAGGTCGGCATTCAGCACCGCCTCCCGGGCCGTCGCCCGCCGCAGCGCCCCCGCCATGAAGAAGTATGATGCCAGCGCCACCACCACTAAGTAGCACACAAAGGTGGTCACGGTAACCCCACCTGCTGGAACATGTCTGCCTTGTGGCTATTTCGAAGCACCAGCAGGATCCATGAGCAATCAAAGCGGAAGAAGCAGGCGCGTGCAAGTCGAGAATCAAGGCATAGATATATGTTGCATGCATGTCTTTGGTGCGAAATTTTCGTGCATGCATGTGTGAGTGCTACTTTTGTGAAAGAAAATATGAAGAAGAAATGCATTTAGGAGAGGTAAACAAGAGTCAATACAATTAAGGATCGGATGTCTGGTATTTCACGGACCACTCCCTAGCTACTATACTTATAAGCATGGCTTTTATGTGACTAAATATTGGGAATGGTTAAATGGCACTTGAGTATTTTTTTAACGTGAGCACTCATTTTTTTTGCTTATTATATATTGTTTTGTGATCCACATTACGATTTATCATTCTGACTTTATGATTCCTATTTTTGTGTGCTGTGTTCCTTGTAGTTTGTTTTGTGCCCTCTTTTTTTACAAATCATCACATTATCTTTTACATAATTTAATTTGTGTAAAATTAGTATATATTTGATGTTAAAAAATGTCATGTGGAAAAGAATAATATTTTTACAAATCAGTTTTATATAATTTAATTTGTGTAAAACTAGTATATAATTGATTCAAAAAGGCAATACTTAAAAAAATGTTTCTCATCTAATACTTAAAAAATTTGAGCACCTTGATAAAATAGTACTCAAATAGGAGAAGTGGAGACAAATTGATTTCATCCATTTAGATCAAAGTGAAGGCTTAAAATTTAATTGTGCTTTTTTGCAAGAAAACACCGGAGTCTCCCTACACAACCTTAAATATTATATACATCAACACAGCTAACATATTGCAGTAGCATCTAAAGCTCCCCTCTTGACTCGCGTTGGATGATAAAACACACGGTAACGCTTTGACGACTGACGTGCTATCACGTTTCATGGAAAAATTACATGTTGTACTTCCACACTAAACCTTGTGTGCTTTACTCTCTCCAATGAAAAATACTAAACCCTTTTTTTCCCTGCCTCCACAAAACACGTACGACGTCGTGACTCACGATTTAACCTCCTCTTCTCAGATAGCACATATTCCCGTTCTTGAAAAAGATCGACAATCAGTGATGGATCAAGGATTTCACCACATTTCATGTCGAACTCTAAGAGACTAACATCCTAAAACTAAATATATATATCGCTACGTTGTGTTGCTTAAAACTATTTGTACTATATACTGTTAATATTCTCACGCTACATATATGGAAGCCTACCATCTAGGGGTCGGGCTTATATTCGCCCCCGCCGACAACGTCTTCCTCGCCCTAGTTTAGACGCGTGTGCTCAAGACTCCATGTCACGGAGAAGAGAATCGTTGCATGCCTTAGCTTCCATTTTAAGAGGCCCTTAGCTCTGATTATGGCAAAATTAACGTTATGGAAAAATTAACGATATGATATTTATTAAAAGATATGTGAGATACTTGTCGCTTAATACATCTGTGTCATTTCTTAGCTTAATTTGTAGAATATTTGTATGAGATTTGTAAGGAAGAAATGCGGGATTCATAACAAAAGGAATTAAGCAAGCAATTAATGCAATGCATGCACGATGCGTGTGTACGTGTATGTATGGCTTGCACACGCATCAGCTTTTTTCGAGACGCCAAGATGGTGCACGCAACTTTGTAATTGTCGGTCTCGCACCGTGAAGCTTGAGCTTAGGAACGCCAATGGCGAAGCGAGGCATTTCACCTTGAGAACGAACTCATCTCCATTTGCGCGCCACGTTGTCGCTTGGTTCAATACGAAGATGGGTTCATCGCTGACGTGGCGATGCAAATGGAGAAGATGGGTTCGTTCTCGAAGGTGAAATGCACCGCGCTCGCCATTGACGCACCCAAGCTCGAGCTTCATGGTGCCAGACCAACAATTACAAAGTTGCGTGCACCAGCTTTAACGTCTCCGAGTAAACTGTACGTGGAAGCCATACATACACATACGCACGCATCGTGTATGCATTACATTAATTGCTTGCTTAATTCCTTTTCGTTATGAATCCTCGCATTTCTCCCTTTACAAATCTCATACAAATATTCCACAAATTAAGCTAAGCAATGACACCAGTGTATTAACGCGGCAAGTATTTTAGAGATCTTTCTAATAAATATCATTGACCGTTAATTTTGCTATAATCTGGAGCTAAGGGCCTCTTAAAAAATGGAAGCTAAGGCATGCAAACGATTCTCTTCTCCGTGACATGGAGTGTTGAGCGCACACACGTCCAAACTAGGGCAACAATGGAGGAAGACGTCGACAGGAGAGAATTTAAGCCCAAATTTCTAGAAGGTAGGCTTCCATATTATATAGCGAAGAATATTAACAGCATATAGCACAAATAGTTTTGTCTCGCACAACGTAGTAGTATATCATATATTTGGTTTTAGTACGTTAGCCTCTTAGAGTTCGACATGAAATGTAACGAAATCCTTGATCTGTAACTGGTTGTCGATCTTTTTTAGGGACAGGAGTATGTGCCTTTTGAGAAGAGAAGGTTAAGTCGTGAGTCACGACGACGTACGTGTTTTGTGGGGGCTAGGGAAAAAAGTGTAGTAATTTTCATTAGAGAGTATAAGGCACACATGGTTTAGTGTGGAAGTACAACACGTAATTTTCCTATAATACGTGATAGCACGTGAGTCAAAGCGTTACTGTGTGTTTTACGGTCCGACGTGAGTCGGGAGGGGAGTTTAGATGCTACTACTGTGTGTTAGCTGTGTTCATGTATATAATATTAAGCGTGTGTGTAGGGGGGTTCCTGTGTTTTCTTCCAAAAAAGCACAATTAAATTTTAAGCCTTCAGATCTTGATCTAAATGGATGAAATCAATTTGTCTCCACTTCTCCTATTTGAGTACTATTTTATCAAAGTGTACTCAAATTTTTAGGTATTGGATGAGAAACATTATTTTGTGCTGTAGCCTTTTTGCATCAATTATATACTAGTTTTACACAAATTAAATTATTAAAAAATGATTTGTAGAAAACATTATTCTTTCCACATGACCTTTTTAACATCAATTATATACTAATTTTACACAAATTAAATTATGTAAAAGATAATGTGACGATTTGTAAAAAGAGGGCACAAAACAAACTACAAGGAACACAGTAGACAAAAACATGAATCACAAAGTCAAAATGATAAATCATAATGTGGATCGCAAAACAATATATAATAAGAAGAAAAAAATTGAGTGTTCACGTTAAAAAAAACTCAAGTGCCATTTAACCATTCTCAATATTTATTTACATAAAATCCATGCTTATAAGTATAGTAGCTAGGGAGTGGTCCGTGAGATACCAGATATCCGATCCTTAATTGTATTGACACTTGTTTACCTTTCCTTAATGCATTTCTTCTTCATATTTCTTTTCACAAAAAGTAGCACTCACGCATGCATGCTTGGAAATTTTTTACCAGCACATGCATGCAACATATCTGCCTTGATTGTGACATGCACGCGCCTACTTCTTCCGCTTTGATTGCCCAGGGATTTCAACTGGTGCTTCGAAACATCCACGAGGCAAACATGTTCCGGCAGGTGGGCGTTACCGTGATCACCTTTGTGTGCTCCTTAGTGGTGGTGGTGGTGGCGTCGTGCTTCTTCATTGTGCGGGCACTGTGGCACGGGAGGCGGTGCTGAACGCCGACCTCGTCAGGCAGAAGGAGGCGCTTCGGCAGGCGAAGCGCAAGAGCACGAACAAGAGCAATGCCTTCGCCAGCGCCAGACACGACATGCGGTCAGTGCTGGCCGCCATCGCCGACCACATCGAGGTGTATCGACCGGAGGCCCAATCGAACCCTAACGTCATAGACAACCTCAACCAGATGGACGTCTGCACCAAGAAGCTCTTTGGTTAGTCTGGAATTTGCATATACTTATATCTCTATAAGTACGTAGTATACATGTGTGATGCATGTAGTTAATCAAGTTTAACATTGACCATTTTACATATACAGACGTAGTATCAAGATGGACCACAACAAAACCATACAAGTAGGTTTATTGTCAAAAAATATTATAATTTTATTTTTTTTGCTGACATTTGTTATAAATTTCTTGATAAAATCAGGTATGAAGAGTTTGCAATGTCCACAATATATAGCATATATCTTTGATAGAATAGATTGGAACATCTACCCTTGCGATCCATGTAGTTTTTTGTTTTCAACATAAAACTACTTTGAAAATTATATGTTGAATCTAGAAAGATGAAAATATATGTTCATGAATGTGGTGTTACTTTTGCAGATGTACTGAACTCGATACTACACACAAGCAAGGTCGAGTCAGGGAAGATGCAGCTTGAGGAAGTTGAGTTCAACATGGCCGATGTCTTGGAGGAATCTATGGACATGGTCAATGTTGTGGGTATCAACAATAGAATAGAAATGGTCTGGGATCCCTATGATTTCTCTGTCTTGAAATGTGGCACAGTTATAGGGGATATAGCAAGAGATTCAAGCAAATCCTCGACAACCTACTTGGCAACGTCATGAAGTTCACACATTAAGGGCACGTTGTTCACCGGGCTTTGGGCTAACAGGCTGATCGCATGAGCTCCATTAGCGTTCCTTTGGGATTCGCTTGTCGAAGGCGCAACGACGGGTTTCTTCGGATGTTTGTTTGGAGCAAGGAAAGATTGATCGAGCAGCACTCTTCTAATCCTATGCAGAATGATCCCAACTCGTTGAGTTTTACTTTGAGGTGGTTGATACCGCATAGGGATCGCCAAGGAGAAGAGGGAGTGTCTTTGAAAACTATGTTCAAGTAAAAGAAGGACATGGAGGCACTGGTTTGGGGCTTGGAATCGTCCAATCTTTTGTGAGTTATCTATTTTCGTTAGTGTTAAATCCCTCAAGTGTTCATGATGCTTCTTTGTTTTCTCTTTGTAAAGTGTTGCTTAATTTTGGCTATTATTTGTTGTTCATAGATTCGCCTGATGGGTGGGGAGATCAGTAGTAAAGACAACGAACCAGGAGAAACTAGAACATGCTTCGGGTTCATGTTTTTCTGAAGATTAGTGAAAGGCAGCAAGTTGAAGGTATAGAAGAAGGGATAGCAACAATGAGTGATTCCGATGTCCGAGCCTCGGTGTTCAAAGAAGCCAACTGCTTTAAGGGTGGCCATTCTCTCCTGTTTGTTCATGGGGATGAAACGAGAAGAATCTTGCAGACATGGATGGAGAATATTGGGATGAAAGTTTGGTTAATCTCACAAGTCGAGCTCATCACTTCTAATTTGGAGAAGGTGCATCCTACTAGTATTTCTTGTTCGAGACATCATCACCGCATCGACATGCATAAAGACAGATCGTGTTTCATCTCCAAAGAGATGGTTAGCCAAGTTTTGCCAATGGCAATGGGGCGCAGCAGTAGCTTAGGAGGCAACTTTGGATGGCATCATCCATTTGGTCTGCTTGTTATCATTGATGTGTTCGATGCAAAATTAGATGACATTTGCATAGAGGTGGCCAGCTTCGTCAAAATCATGCATCAAGTTCCATGCAAAGTTGTCTGCTTAGTTGATTTGAAGACCTCTTCTGAATATTTCGAAAGGTTCACGGAGATGAGATGCGATCTTGTCCTGCGAAAGCCGATGCACGAGTCTCGATTATACTCGCTTTTCTAAGAATCTTGAGGGACCTCCATGTCTCCTACACAACAATCATCTCAAGTTAGTCTCGACAATTTCGGGACTAGTCAGCAAGATTTGTCAGAGATTGGTATGAACGATTTGTAAGGGACTACTGCAGCAGCTGAAGTTACATGCTTGGCTCAGGAACCAAAAGTCGAAGGTGATAAGCCTTTGGCGGGGATGTGTGTTTTGCTGGTTGAAGACACTTTGGTGTCGCAAACTATCCAGAGGAAGATGTCAACCAACTAGGAGCAATCGCTCAAGTAGCAATTGATGGATCAAAGGTGATATATGTTCAAAGATGATCTTGAGCAAGCATGTGTTTCAGAGTACAATAAAGTTGTACCTCGCCTATGATGTTATCTTCATGGATTGCCATGTTTGTTTCAACTAGAATTTTAGTACAAATACAACCTTGAAGCTCTCATTTATATTTATTGCTATGTTTTTATTTCTTTTTTTCTTTTCGCAAGGTTTCGCTTATAATTTCACCGATCAAATATTTCATTGTTCACCACCGAGCAACTACTCTTTGTATGGCAACTTTCTTTTGCACTATGCACAAGGCTTGGTATGAAGATGGTTTGACATTGCTAGTATTTCTTCTATGTTTTAGATGCCCTTGATGGATGGCTATTAAGCGACGAAGCACATTTGGGAGGAAGAAAGCCGCTACGAAATTCACACACCAATCGTCGCATTGACTGCTCATGCCATGGTGGAGGATCTACAAGAGGCTATTCATGCTGGGATGGATCTCCATCTGACAAAGCCAATAGAAAGGAAAAGAATAGTAGAAGCTGTTTACCATGTCTGCAAAGAGAAGAATTGATGCTATACATTTCCTCCATCGCATGAATAGAACTGAAGAAGTAGGTGTTTTCAGTGAGTAGGATGATGATAATCACATATATCAGGTCATTATCTGCAGTTAGTTATCTATTAGGATTTATAATCCAACTAGAGCATTTAACTTTAGGAGCAGCTGAACTTTGGTGTTGTTGCAAACTGGGGTGTAACCAGATAAACTTTTGATTTATTTTTGTCATGTCGAATTTTCAGAAATATTTATGTCATGCTGAGTTTCTAGAATTTCAGTTTGATACATTTGTGAGTGAAACATACAATAGAGAATATCATGTCGCTGGCACAACAATGCTTGCTTAGAGCTCCATTGTCTTTGCGAATATGTCGCCGGAAAACAAAATATGCAGAAGTTTGATTATATTTGCTTCTTGTCTTGATCTAACCATAATCACTTCCATAGCCACTCTACAAGAGAAAGAAAGTACAGATTATAAGCCATTATCCCTAGCTAGCATATTAGGTAGCTTTACTGACGAATGACCTAAATAATGTACTATACAATCTGCTCGTCTGTAGAGGACTAATCTATAAATAATAGCTCTCATATACAGGCACCAAGTGGGAAGAAGTCACACCCCAAATCGCTATCTGTGAAGGACATATCATCCTTCTCCTGCATTGGAATTAGAATATAAGGCTTCAGCAAATCTCCATTGTAATTTTAGGAAGTATAGGTTTACCAAGCTTGGCTAAGTAGCAACGATTTTGAAGGCTTGTAAATGCTTTGAAGGTTTGCAAGCTAAAGTTGATGATTGATAGGCTCGATGAACTCAAATCTCTTGAGTGACACAGAGAGTCAGAGAGAGAGTGAAATAGAGACAGAGTGAGAGTTAGCCAGAGAGAGTGACACAGAGAGTCAGAGAGAGTGTGACAGAGAGTCGAAAGGAGAGAGATGGATAGAGAGTGAGAGTGACACAGAGAGTCGGAGGGAGAGAGAGAGAGTGTGAGTGACATAGAGAGTCGGAGGGAGAGAGACATAGAGGGTGGTTATCGAATTACTTAATTTTATGATTCTATTTTGTTTTCTCTTTTTCCCATTTCCTCCTTCCATTTTTCCGAGAAAGTGGTTGTAGAACCAGTTGAATAACAAATTGCAAAACTGGTACCTACATTTATCGGTATAACAGATTTAATCTAATTCACGATAAAACTCTATTAATGGGTTTAATTTGCCTATAAAAAATGAAAAAAATACTTACTTGAATTGAATTTTTTTAATCTTTTCTTTTCCCCTCTTCTTTTTCTCCTTTTCTTTTCTCCCCTCCTTTTTTTTCTTCCTCTCCTTCTTTTCTTTTCTTCCTCTCGCCATCGACCGCCTCGCCTCTTTCCCCGGCCTTGTAGCCCCACGCCACGCCGCCGCCTCTTCTCCCGAGCCGGGCCACCGCTTCTTCTACCCCACGCCTCCCAGACGCCCCTTGTCCCCACGCCGCACCACTCGCCCCTTCTCCCGAGTCGGGCCGCCTCGCCTCTTCTCCCATGCACGCCGCCGCTCACCCCTTTCTCCCCGAGCCTGGTCACCTTGCCCCTTCTCCCCACGCCGCCTCGCCCCTTCTCCCACGCCGCACCTCCTCACCTCCTTGTCCCCACGCCGCACCGCCTCGCCCCTTCTCCCCGAGCCAGCCGCCGCCTCCTTCTCCCGCACGCCGCGGCGCCTCCCCATCTCCTCCCCGAGCCAGCCATCCCGCCCCTTCTCCCCGAAGTCGGGTCCCCATGTCGCGCTGCCTCGCCCCCTTCTCCTCTCGAGCCCAGTCGCCTCGCCCCCTTCTCCCCCCACGCCGCCGCCTCGCCCCATTCTCCCCCTGAGCTCGGGATGCACTCGGTGGCGACATGGTCGAGCTCGGCGGCCAGCGAGGTGAGAAGCGGCGGGAACGCGAGCTCTTTAGCGGAGCCGCGGGCACGGGCGACGCAGCAAGAGCTATTCACCCACCCCCATCTACCCCTATATTTATGCCCAAAATTACAGTCCTATTTAACGGAATAGGATTCTACTTCCTTGTCTTAATCGGACTCCTTATCTTAAACTTTCTTAATACAAACTTTTCAAACTAAAACTTTCCTATTACAAGATTATTTCTGTCAGAAAGAAAAAGAGGGTCTTCATAACCTTGAGGCACATGAGGTCATCGTTGACAGTGAGGACCCGCATGCCAACCGGGAATTGATCCCTCTCCCTCCCCATCAACCCCTTCCTATCCTCCATCCTCATGGCACCCGAAAGCATCCCAATTTGAGTCAATTCAAAGACGGTGAGCAAGAAACAAGCCTAAGAACAAGTTTTTATGTACTAGTAACTAAAAGAAGCACCTTTAGGCCCCCAACACCTCCCAATTGACTCGATTCAAAGCAAGAAATAGAACCCTAAAACTAGGCTCCCCCAATTGATGGGTGGAGCTAATTGCCAGCAAGAAACGAAGCCTAGTTGGACGGACACAATCGAACCAATCCTGAGAAGCTAATGCCAGCCAAGAATAGGAAAGGGAGCTTTCCTCAAACCCTCCAAATCACACCTCGAGAACACGGCGAAAGAACACAAAAGAAAAGCCAAAGCCCAAAAGGCTAGCAACTACCTACTACCAAAATTACACCGAAAAGAAAAAGATCAAAGAAACGAAAAAGAAAAAAAAAAAACAGCAGTGGATTAGGGAGAAGCCTTCAAGAACAAACCCACAGCTCCACCATCATTATTGAAGGCAAGAGGTGGGAAGCGTAGTGGGAGGCCGAAAAACGCAAAGAAGAAAGAGAAAAAGCAGAGACAAGTGACCCTCCAGTGACCAAGCATGCAAGCAAGCAAAGCCAAGCCCTGTGCTCACTCACCAACCACAACACACAAGGAGGAGAAAACCCAACCACACCAATCGCACAAGCCACAAGGTGTTGAGAGCTTGGGATTGTTGTTGTCTCGAGAGGGGAAGAAAGAACGAGAAACGCAAGGCGAGCAAGATGGCGATGGAAAGGAATGTTTGGGTGACTGATTTATAGGGGTCAAAATGGAACGGGGATTGACTGGTGACAAGGGAAGTGTGGGCCCGGTTGCAGTTGGGGGGCTCTGGTTACTCTAATTTCTACCACATTTTACATTTTACCTTGGGGAAAAAAAGACAAATGATAATGCTAGTGCAAGAGAGGAATATATGCTACTGTTGAGTGGTCATGAAAAAAATGTACCATTGAGAAATCAAGAAGGCGTAACTTTCTTTCCATGCCATGTTAGGTTCAACATTTTGACGGCACTACATTTTGTCCGGCTAACAATGTCAAATCATTTTTTTAAGGTCGTGCTATTTTTATTTCTGGTGCAGTACAAAAGCATCTCTCTAGCTCTTGTACGGCGAAATACTAACAATAAATGGTCAAAAGCTCTTAGAAAAAGAGAAATATGCTTAAATTTGTGAAAGCGAAGGAAATAAGTCCAAGGCCTAATTTGGAATCAACAAGAAACATTAGACGCTCCTAAAAAGGAATATGCTAAGAAATTATTTAAATTATATATACATATAGGAAAAATACCTTCTACTCCTGGTTGTTGTTGTTCCCACCCAATACCATCTAAACGAACTTGACATATATATTCCTTTATCACTTTTGGTATACTCATAATAACTACAACAAGATACTCCAAATGAACCACACGGAAAAAAATGCAAGAGTTCATAGTTTTAGCGTATGTTACAAATATCTTCATATACGTGCATAAAAGGAGTTTGTCTAAAAATATACATACCACCTAAATAGTCTTATATACTGTATACTACACATATATACCCTCCTATTCGCAAACTACTCCTGCGTTATAAGAAACGATACATGGAGTAACTACTCCCGAGTGTGTGCGTGTTTGTGCATGTGTAGTCTTAACAATCTCAATTACATATTATAAATGCAATTTGAATTTTGAATGGCTCCACGGCACGGCTCTTTTGTGTGGAGGACTTAAATGCAATTTCGAATTTTGAATAGGTTTCTTGAAAAAGAGTGTGGACTTGAACGCAATTTTAGAATTTTCAAGGACTTAAAACACAATTTTAAAATTTCTGAAGGGTCTTGTTGCAAAAGAACCAGTAGGAGGACCGAAACACAAATTTGAAACTTCTAGAAGGCCTAACCGTGCAAATGCTGATGTGGCAGCTCGGCTGAGCCGGAAACTACCTGGTTAAAATATAGGCAGTATATGCAATATATTTAGACTCAAAAGATAAGAAAAAAAATCCTAAACCATATAACAACTCCCACTAAAATGTACTCTTAAGTCAAATATTATGTTTTGAAAAACTAGGACTTTATGCAGTATGCTGACCACAACTTGCAATTGCACGGGCTAAATTTACACAGTGTTCATTTTCAAAGTGTTTTTGCATATTTCGAAACTAAATGATTTTATATGAATTTAGAATTTTGTTTCACTTCATTTGGAACTATAATTCAAAAGTTATGCTAATTTGAATCTTTTCGGTTTTGGGAGAATGGAATTAAAATTAGAAAATACACTTTCTCCAATCGAAAGCGTCTTTTCTTGTTTTGGCACCTGTGCGTTTGAATTCGGCCCGCATTGACTAACAGGCCGAGCCCTCTATCCAGCGTCTACGCGCGTGTGCTTGAAACTGACCGCAGCGATTGACAAAGGGCCCCGCTATCAGTGAGCATGCGTGTGAGAGTGGGCATGTGAGTCTGATGCAAGGGACTCGTTGGTTGGTTCGGTGAGACTCGAAGGCTGACCGAGAGGGCCCACATGGCATAGAGACGAGGCAGAGGATCTCAGGTTTGAGCTCATCGGCGGTGAGGTGGTGCCGAAGACGATGAACCGGTGTCACGTTGAGCTATAGCATCTTATTGCGCACCTAGAGCTGGCTTGGTGGAGCTTGGGGGTCACCGGAGTATAGCTCGTGGCGAAGCCTAGCGGTGGTAAGCCTCGCCGGCAGTGAGAGGTATGTTAGGCCCGGGCCAAGGTAAGATAGCATCACGGGGCTAAGAGGGTTCTATTTTAGTGGTTAATGGCGTCGGAGAAGGCTTGTGTGGCTCTACTGCCATTTGACTGAAGCCGAGGAAGATGGGTCATAGTGTGGCGATGCTACGATCGAAGGAGCCCATAATTGAGTTGCGAAAAATACTCAAGGGTGTACATTGATGCTCCAAAATCAAGGGATTTGAAAATGCTCACCGAGATCTCTTGCTTGAGTTCTTGCCTTGTTCTCAGTGCGGTGAAAATGGTAGAACTTGAGGCAATGGGGAAGGTTTTTGCTTGGACGGTGAGGTCTTCAGGAAGATGTGGTGCCAAGGGTGCTCAAGGATGGCCTATATAGGCGCGTAAGGTGGTCTCGATAGGGTTTGGACGCAGGGTGGTTTTGGCAGCCTGTCAAGGTGGTGCACGAAGTATTGGCTATGGTAGCAGATTTTGAGGGAAAAGGGAGCCACGGTAGCATTATGGCAGAGGTGAGTTGATGGCTGGTTGGCGTCGCCAAAATCTAATCGTGGCAGGAAATCTCTGCATTTCTTGCCACAACAATGGCTAGAACAAAGAGAGAAGAGAAGGGTGGAGAAGGGGGAAGAAGAGTCTGACACATGGGGTCGGCGACCCACCTGGAAGTCGGCAAGAGAGAGAGAAAGGTGGTTCTGTCTATCTGGTCAGTGGGTCCAACAGCAGCCGGGCCCACATGTAAGTCACGGAGAAAACTTCTCTTCAACCTTGTGAACAACACGTCTTGGCTCATTAATTAGGGCCGTCAAATCGTGTCAACATTTTTTGAATTTTTTTATGTGACTACGAGATAATGTTTGATATCCATTAAAAATTTCAGATTAAAATACTTTTTATAAAACTAATAATAATTCTGATAATCTGTTTTGACCAATTCTATCTTTTCTATTTTTCCTTTATTTAAAGATTGAAATGAGGTTAGGAATTTTTTTAAATTTTTGTGAGGATTTTTTGCGTCTAAGAGTTCTCATGTAAAAGTTTATATTTATATGTTGCATATTTGTTTTATAATAATTCTAACATTGCAATTTCGAGAGTTTTAGGATTTCAGTTTTTAAAATTTAAAATGCTTTAAATATGGGTTTTAATTTTTTATATTTTTACTAGAGATTAAAATTGTTCTGAGGAAGATATGGTAAAAATTTCAAATCGAAATAAACTCTGTATATTTTTACAAAAATCTGACATTTTTCTATTTTCAGTCAATTTCCATTAATTACCATTTCTTGTCAGTAAGTAATGTGTTCATATTGCCTTTGACTGCATAAAAAGAGTTTTGGAGTTTTATAATATTTTATTATAAATTTTTTAGATTTTGTTTGATATTTTGTTTTTACCTTTTTACCATTTTAACAAAAATGTCTTTTCTTTTAGAGCAAAAATCCAAAAGAATAAGAAAAATCCAGGAAATTCCAAAAAATGCAGAAATATATTCATTCAAAATTTAGCATTTTCATTTTAACATTTCTTGAATTTCTGGGATGTTACAGAAGAGGACGCGGTGGTGCGAGGCACAAGTCCTCGAGCTTTGCGCACACATGGGGAAGCCAATGGAATGACAGGGATGTGATGGTGAGCCTTTGGATTGGCGAGGCTCGTCGAGTACGGCGGTGGGGCATGATCTCCCAAGGGCTGACCCAGGGCGTAGTCTCGCGCCATGGCAGGACATGGCTGGGCGAAGACCTTGTTGTGGCAGAGGTGTGACAAAAGCAAAGGATCTTGGGGTGTAGTCCGACCGACCGCACAGTGAAACTGGGTGTGCGGCGAGTACAACCAAGGCATGGCGCCTAGTGCCTCAGAGGCCTGAGGAAGTAATGGCGGCAGAGAAGTAGGACCGTGTGCAGATGGGTGAGACCATCGCTGGCGCCTTGTGCACATAGAAGACACGCCGACGAGCCTCATGCATGCTATGGCAGCGAAATCTCAGCCATTTGGTTGCTGTGGCATGGGTGAGGCAGAGGGAGAAAGCAGCCAGTTGGGAAGGGAAGGCGATCGGGCCCAGGAGTAGGGAGACAGGGGCGATGGTCTCTGCTGGGTGGGCCATGTAATGGGGGGCCCAGCTAGTAGGGAAATAAATGGAAGGAGGAGATTGGAATTTGCGAAGTAGTGTTGGGCACAAAATGATTTTAGGTTTGGTTGAGCTAATAAAAGTGGTCCAGAATTTTTTAAAATTTTTATGTATGATTCTAGCGAAATTCTTAAACTCCCATAAAAATTTCAGAATGTGATCACACTTGCACAATTTTATAAATTATGACAAGGCTACTGTCTCAAATAAGAGCTTTCTGATTTTGATTTTTCCAAGATGAGAAATGAGGTTCAATTCCTTTGGAAATTTTTATGTATGATCCTAGGGGTTTATAAATGACACCATAAAATTTTTATGTGATGATCAAACATATATAT
The DNA here is from genome assembly GCA_036346275.1 of Otatea glauca. NCBI lineage: Eukaryota > Viridiplantae > Streptophyta > Magnoliopsida > Poales > Poaceae > Otatea > Otatea glauca. The sequence goes on along the minus strand of CM070721.1, from coordinate 7,181,109 downwards.
TTTTATTAAAATTTGATATTGTTATTATTATTTTTCGGGTCCTTGCTATTTTTAATTTTATAAATACATTAAATGCTTTAAAATTCTCCTGAAACTTCCTGGAGATGTTCTGGAGTTAGATTATAATTTAATTATTTTTTTTCAGATTTTGTTCATACATGGTTTTGAACTTCAAAGATTGGAAATCAAAGTTTCAGCATTAGAAGCATTTCTCAAAGATCACAAATCCAAGGAAAAACATAAAAATGATGAGAATTCAGAACATGACCCAAAATTCCAAATTGTATTTTGATTTTATTTATTTTTGGATTTTTGGGCTGCTACAAGTATAGAAAATGATGAGGATGAGGCCTTTCGGCCCTTGGCCCAGAGACAAGAAGGCCAAACACCACGATAGGAATCTCATGCAGCTTGTGGGAGCGTGGCGGCGTTGGATCCTCTAATTTGTACAGTCTGGTTGAGAGAGAGAGCATTGGTCCCACCAAATCCGGGCGAAGTTGTAATTCTTTTTTAAACTAAAAACCAAAGAGGACTAAGCTAAATTGGGGTAAACATATCAAATATAGTGTTGTGCAATATAAATTAATATATAAATAGAATAAAAAAATATATAATGAAGATACCTTATGCAAGGTTACCGACGACGATGAAGGGTGAGCTTGAGCCCAACGATGCGCTAGATAAACCCCGGAATGAGCAAACGAATACGGAAAAATTTACTCAATGAATGTTAGGAATTAAATTTTATCCATAATTGGAACAAAGGACAGTCCTACGTACACCAGCACGATTAATAGGACGGTGACCATCGAGCTGTTGGTAATTACAACTGGGCAAAGCTGTGACAGTACATGTGCGGAAACACGTGCGAAATATCTCAACCGGAAGAGAGAAAATAATTGCACACGCGTGGTTGACTACAACTCTAAAATTTGTCCCTGAATTAATTAAATGAAGATCATGTAGCGTAAGAGTATCTTTTTTCATCACAAAGTTTCTCTTTACTGCTGACGACAGAATTTTTGGAATACAGTACAAGAAACGATCCGTAATTATAAATCGATACAACATGTTTGCGTATTTGATAAAAAACCCAGTCATAACCAAAATCTAAAAATTCGTGTAACCTTTCCCGAAATTTGAAAATTCGGCAATCCAATATCGAAAAATGAAAATTCGGCCATCCAATATCGAAAAATAAAACAAACTAGGACCCAAATGATGTCAATAACTTTTGAAATCTTTTGTGGAGGTTCCTGACAAATCAATGATACTCCAGTAAATATTTCAGTTTATTATAAGATGTGAGGAATGTTCAAAAATTCGAACATTACAACTATCCCGATAAAACGCTGACCGACAAGATTGAACCGAATGAAAAATGAAACAAACCACGTCAGAAAATTTTGAAATTTTTTATAAAAAGTTATTATGAATCACTAATATTCCCATAAAATTTTCATATGATGTTCAAGCTCTATGAATGTTTAAAAATTCAGACAGTGCTACTGTGCGATATGGCTTTTATCAAAACAGTAGCACTGTCTGAATTTTAAAATATTTATAAAGCTTGGTCATCATATGAAAATTTTATGGGAATATTAGTGATGCATCATAACCATCGAAAAAAATTGAAAATTTAATAACGTGGTTTGTTTCATTTTTCATTCGGTTCAAACCTGTCGGTTAGTGTTTTATCAGGATAGTTGTAATGATTGAATTTTTAAAAATTCATAAAATCTTATAATATTCTGAATTTTTTATGGTAATATAATTTGTTTGTCAAAAACCTCTAGAAAAAAGTTTAAAATTTTTCAACATTGTTTGTGTCCTAGTTTTATTTTTTTAATTAATCTGCGAATTCCGTTCGCAGGAATTGGAATTTTTTTTAAAAATTCCAGTGAATTGAATTCGCTGGAATTGCGGATTAACCAAATAAAAAAATTTCCAGCAAATCCCGTTCGTTGGAAAAGAAATAAAAAAATCCCGCGAAGCCCGTCAGCTGGAATTTACTGTTCACGGGCAAAATCATAATTAGTATGACGATACTAATTGATTAGCAAAATCGCGTTATTGCATGTGAACAATTTCAATCCAAATTTGGAAAGATATTTAAAACACTTCTTTTGGAGGAATTGGCTGGGCAACTATCATTGAACTTAGGCTGAGAAATGTGTCCAATAAAAGTCCGGGCAATTAATAATTTGAAATTATTTGAAGAATTGATTTTTTTAGAAATTGTAAAACAATGGCGGGAGAGGGAGATCAAAGAGAGTGCGATTCTGAGATCAGGGAGTGTGATTTTTGTAGACTTTTGGGCAGCCCGTAAAATGTCATGTTTAAATGTAATTTTTAGGAAGAATGGACCAGATTTTCTTGCTCTTTGATATATGCACTAGTATATTCTGGAAAAATATGTAATTTACACCTTGCTTTGCATCTAATTTCCACTAGTGAAATAACCCTAAGTATTATAGTCGACAACAACTCATGTAATGATTTTTAGCCTTTTCAGCGGTCCGTAAAATATCTTGTCTAAATGGAATTTTTATGAACAATAGACCACATGTGATCTTTCATATATGCACTACCATATTCTGGAAAAATATTTAATTTACACCTTGCTTTGCATCTAATTTCCACTAGTGCAATAACCCTAAGTATTATAGTTGACAACAACTCATGTTATGAATAGTTCCCATGAAGCACTTAAATTATTTGTTGAATATATATAAGGGCACATACACCGAAAGTTCAGATGATGAAATAAGCAATAGATTAGATTATATTACAAGGGCATTACAATAGTGACGAAATTGCTTGATGAACTAACTAACGAAAGCACTGTTTGTCATGGTGGAACAAGTGATCATTTCGCCTATCTGGGTAGAGCAGGAATGATATCCGACATTTTCTGCATATTACATCACCCGTGTAAATTTCGCGATTTGTTCTCGGACACAACTCAATCCCTACTATGAAAGAACTCCATGGGGATCCGTAGTGCTCCAAGCTGTCGCCCATTGGGTGGCCTATGTCGTACGTCTCGGGTGTATAAGACAGAATTTTCTGATCTTTTTAGTGGATTTCTTCCCTCCCATATGGGCATGTTATCCCGATTCCCGGCGTCCTCTATGTTAATACCACCCGGGTTCCCGGATGGTCTACGTAACGCATCAAGGATTTGTTGCGTGGTGCGGACCTTAGCCGGCTGCTTCCCCTTGTCCCTTCCTCTTCGAGAGGAGGTACCCTCTTGCACTTCTGGTGCGCTGGCCGTTGGCGAAGACTTGCCGAGACGCCTGCTCTGTTTTGGCTCGCACTCCAATATGTTGCAAGAGGTGAGTGTTGGGCTTACCCTTGTACAACCGGAAGCGTGCCCTACAGTCAATGCAGTATGCCCGTTGTGGACGTTGAATAATACCGTAGGCGTACTCGTGGTGTGGCTTTTCTGGGCAGTAGTAGCACCACGGAGAGGGTTGCTCCACCCAGTTATACCATGCTAGAAGTTTGAGATGCGGGTGGTATGTCTCCGGGTCCACCCAGTTGAAGTAGCCGCACCATTCATCCTCGGCAAAGGGGCACCGATAGAATCTCCAGTCCGCTAGATCATCATCGTAGGTATCAACCACTGCCTACAGGCCGTGTTCGCAGAAGTCGGGGCTTGCGGGTGGCCCTTGAGGAGGTTTGTCCTTTGACTTGAGCAATTTTGCAATTTTCTTTTTGAACTCTTGTATGCGATGAACTGGTTTAGAATTACTACTATGTGAGTGAAACAGGAGTATATCGCATGAGACTCACCGATTGGTTGGCCCCTTGCCCACCGGCCCTGAACTCTGGTCGATCTAGAACGGGGACATATCCTGGCGGCCTCTCCCACCGGGTGAAGTTCTCGCGAAGCGGGTAGGCGTCATGGCGCTTGTAGATAAATTCGTTGTCACGTCGTTCGCCCGTTGATCCATTGGAAGAAGCAACACCGTCGTTGCTTTGAAAAAAAGGAAGAATGGTGAATGAAATGGTATTGTAACCCTGTATTGTATGGACACCATTAGGTTTACCCGAGAGGCGGCACTGTGAGAGTGATCGTGGGCAGCCGTCTTTCCGTGGGTAGATTGCATCATCTTCGCTCGAAGGTTGCAGTCGCATTTGGGATGGGGCAACTCGCGAACGGGGCATCGACACTCACCGCATCCGGTATTCGGGCGGATAAGTCCTGCTTGCCGAAGAGGCGACGGTAGAACGACATCATGCCCTAATTTGTGTAGATTCAGCAGATGTTTTATGGCTGGTTTGGCGGTGTTGGATGTCTACCCCTCGGTCGGTTTTATAGTGGTGGTGAGGGGTTACTCCACAAAACTACAGCAATTGTCGATTTTGACGGCCTGGCATCCTCTGTGAAAAGCTTCACGACGTGTCACCCATCATCAAAGCTGCACGACTTGTCACCCTCTGAGAAAAGCTGCACGACCTGTCACCCTCTATCAAAGGCTGCACGACGTGTCACCCTCTGTCGAAAGCTGCACGACGTGTCACCCTCTGTCGAAAGCTGCACGACCTGTCACCCTCTGTCAAAAGCCGCATGACCTGTCACCCTCTGTCGAAAGCCGCACGACCTGTCACCCTCTGTCAAAAGCCGCACGACCTGTCACCCTCTATCAAAAGCTGCTTGACCTGTTACCCTCTGTTGGCATGAGATGGGTAGTGCTTTGTCGCTTGGTGGTGTGCAGAGTGTTGTCGAATCAGCTTGAGAAAGCTGATAGCAGCGTGCTGTCACATCGTGTTGTGAAGGCTGGGGTTTGCGTCGTCCAATAGTCCACTCTGAGAAAGCGTGCAGACAGACAACACATGGGTGATTTGACATGACTATGAACTACAGTTAAAAATTTCGACAGCTTAAGAGAAGCTGGCATCACTGTATTACGAAGATGACAACACATGAGTGATTTGACAAGACTAGTGTATACAATAAATTAGGAAAGACAACTTCAGAGAAAGCTGGCATCGATTTATTTCAAATTTGGCAACACAAGGGTGATTAAACATGATACATTGGGTGGTAGAGAACATTTCACACATAATCAAAGCCAAATGACTACATACTGGGTGGATTGGGGCACCTCCTACGGTCGTGTCCAGGTTGTTTACAAAATTTGCATTTTCGCAAACTGTCCACCGCATCAGCCGCGTCCATGTCACCTTGCAATCTGGTGCCCCTTGGCCTCCCATGTTGTGTGCGTCTAGTCGCGGGAAATGGTTTCCAGGTTGGGCCTTCCATAATCTTGTAGTTTGCTCCGATTGTGAACGAACCCATCTTCGGACGCCATGTGTTCTTCAAAGCATGCGCGGTGTAGTAAGGTGAGATGTACTGTGATGCATCGTTCCCACCCATGTCGTGACATGCGGCGAGCACATGGGAGCACGGAATGTGTTGAAGCTTTGGCTTGTTGCACGTGCACGTCACTTGCTCGCCCCCTAGCTGACATTGTTACACGGTGTCCCCCGCGAGATACCCGGATGCATGTCTGCGCTTGCACATGACTTTAAATTTATTCGTCCCCAGGTCATAAATCCTTGTGCGGTGGAAGTGCACCTTCTTCCTCCTCTTCGCGAGCATCTTCTCCACTCTGGGTGCGTACGTGGTAACGCACGCCTCTGCCACGTTACTGCGATCTCGAAAGTAATCAGCCGCCCGGTAGAATGTGAGCTCAATGATTGAACATAACGGAAGAGCGCGCACACCCTTCAGGACATTGTTGAATGTCTCGCTATGTTCGTTATCATCACGTTGTACCTATGATGGTGTATGTCAGCTTGTATAGAAATGAATACAAGGAGGTCAAATGATTTGCGTTAAGTTATGGTTCGTCCATTCCTTGCTCCGTTCGTGTCGTGGAGTAGCGCCCACCGCTCCGCTGGCTTCCCCGCAATCCACTGGCTGAAGGTGGGCCGAGTTCGAGAAACCATGCTCTGGCCTCCCACCATTTGCGAACGGAGTTGCAGCTCCTGGGATTGGTCGTCCTCCATCATCTTCCATGTGGTCTCGTGCAGCTGCGTCCATATCGCGTTGAACTTGTGTGCTTGGTTCTGCAGCACATAGCTTTGAATCTCTTGACCGTGGCCTTGTTCTTGTACCTTGTGTACGAGTTCGCACCAAGGTGGCGCTGGACCATCTTCTCTCGACATCGGGCGGCTAGTCTTGGAGGACGTCTTTGTTGTGCATGACATCCAACGCGTGGAGGAGACCTTTGTTCTTGTCTGAGACAACGCATATGTGCTTCTGGCTATCGATGACCCGGATCTTGAGTTGATCAGGAACCACAACCAGCTATCATTGTTCTCGCTCTCGACGAGAGCGAACGCCACCGGGAGGATTTGGTTATTTGCATCGTGGAGAGCGAAGCGATCGGCCCCGTGGAACTTCCCAACAGGAATGTCCCGTCCACGCATATGACTGGTCTACAATACAAAGCTTCGATGCATTGACCAATGACTAGAATATCTCATGAGGTACCGTCCGCCGGTGACGGACTGTCTTCTAGTATGACGGGCTCATCGGCCACTGCGAACTGCGTGCCCGGGTTCGTCATGGCGATCCTATGTAGCAACCTAGGGGCATAGTTGAAAGACTCGAATCCCCCAAAAGCATCTTCAATGCTTTTTGCTTCGCTCTCCAAGCCGTATGGTACGTGATGAACATGCCAGTTTTAGCCTAGACCTCCTCCATAATTTTTCGAGGAGTCATCCCTATGTCGCTTCCAACGATGGACACGAGGATTTCGGCTACAAACCTCGCGTCCACAAGTCGGCTCATGTTCCTTACGGACTCCTCCGTGCATGTATGAGGCCTATTTCTACTTATGACAAAGTAATCTTCGTGCTTCGGTCTGTAAACTCGTACAAAGAAGGGACAATATGGGTACTTCATGCACCTAACCTCGTACGATGAGGGCTTCGACCGGAGACGAGCGTGCTTCTGTCTTGTCATGATGGCATAGTTGCTAAGAAGGTGAATAGCCTCCAGCTTGTTACGGAACCGTTGTCCGATTTGGACATCGTTCTAGGAGTACCCCACATGGATATGTTACTGTAATCCGTTAGGGTACAATCCAGCTGACCGATGGCCCTGAAGTAATGTATAGCCGGTGTTGGGTCATCATTGTCTGCCGCTTCTTCATCCCCGCTTCCGCCGTCTTCGTCATCCATGCATTCCCCATCCACCTCCGCCGCCTCAGCTTCTTCTTCGCCTCCCCCCAATGCCCCCTCCTCTACAATTATTGGTTCGGGTGGTGCATGTGATATGTTATGTTCTACTGCTCGGGAGGTAGAGGCCTCCTCTACGGGCTGGTGCCGTGGATATATCTTCACGTATACTCCTACCTCAAAACTCTCTTCACCCGCTTTGCGGACATACAAAGCCCACACGCTTTCATTCCGTAGCGGGAAGAGCTTGTACACAACCATCAAGCTGTTGGGGACAAACCGTGGACGAACCCCATCGAAACGAACTCTGTGCATCTCAAGGTTCACACGCAGTAGAGCGATGACATGTGATTTGAGCTACCAGAGTTCGTTCGGGGTGTTTATTGTGCTATCTGCGTGCAGACAGTTATCAATGCTCACGACCCTCCCGTGCAAAACTACGAGCTGTTCTCCGAAATAAATTTTAACAGGCATGTCCATCTGTAGCAAATATGGCACTATTAATGTACTAAATACCTTAATAAAACAAAAATAATATACACTCATGATGATTTCTAGGTAACCTTCTCTAAGCTGTACCGAAGGTCAATAAAGCTAGAGCAATATAGCAATAAATCTTCCTGAAGATTACCTGCAATATTAGAATCCCGAATGAAATAAATAAAAAAATTAAACTTTGTGAAAATTTTAACAAACTATGAACACCAACGAACTAATATCTCGTCTTCGAGCTCTCTGGTTGCCTTGACACTCTTTGCTGTCGTGAACGTTACAATGCCATCGCGAAGGATTTATTGCAAGGGAAAGGAAGGACACATCTCAGAAGGATTCGTTCAGTCGGTGCTTTCGGTGCGTGATGATCGCCCGTGAGATTCCCTGCCACCACCATCCAAATTACTTGCATGCAGCCTGTCGCCCAGCCTTTGCCGAAACATGAAATTTCGGGTATGGGGACATAACTGGTCGTGCAGCTTTAATGATGTGTAGTGACAGGTCGTGCAGATTTGGTGATGGGTGACAGGTCGTGCAACTTTTATGATGATGGGTGATAGGTCATGCAGCTTTGATGATGTGTAGTGACAGGTCGTGCAACTTTGATGACGGGTGACTCGTCGTGCAGCTTTAATGATGTGTAGTGACAGGTCGTGCAGCTTTGATAATGGGTGACAGGTCGTGCATCTTTTATGATGATGGGTGACAGGTCATGCAGCTTTGATAATGTGTAGTGACAGGTCGTGCAACTTTGATGATGGGTGACTGGTCGTGCAGCGTGTAGTAACAGGTCGTGCAGCTTTGATGGTGGGTAGTGACAGGTCGTGCAACTTTTATGATGATGGGTGACAGGTCATGCAGCTTTTATGATGATATGTACTGACAGGTCGTGCAGCTTTGATATAAATATTATAAATATAGATTTCTTCATTGTTTTTGAGTTCGTTTATGCATATTATAGCTTACGGAAAGCTTATTACTTAAGGTTGTTCAGCTACTAAGAATAGTATGAAAAACATAATGAAATAAGGTTATTTGTTTTGAATATGGTAATCTATACTTTGGTTAGCATTTCTAAACTAATTTCATGAATTTTAGTGTTTAGCTGAGGTATTATATTCATTGCTGAAATGGCTTATAGAGCATTAAAGTCTGTTATGCAAAATCGGCCAAATGAGTGTATGAATTACCTTATCACTTAAGAGTTTTATACTAACAGGATTTTGATGAACGTGAAGTGGTAAATAAAATATTTCTCTAGAATACAGTAGTACATATCCTAAATATCATTTCTAAGCTATTTTACATGAGGTTTGCATTTAGACGAGTTATTCTACAGGCTGCCGAAAAGGCTTTAATGTTTGTAATATTCAGAAAGCTTAACGCTTAGGGTTATTTTGCTAGCGAGTTTTATATGCAAATCATAACATAATGATATTCTATTTTCAGAATATGGTAGTACATGCTTTGGTGAGTATTTCTGAACTAGTTTTATAACCTTTAGTATTTAGATGAGTTATTTTATCTGTCGTTGAAAAGGCTTAAATATTGTAAGCTTTTGTTGTAGTATATGTGTTGGCAGAATATTGTAAGTTCTCGAAAGACATGTTGAGTTGCAAGGTGAACTAGTTCCAGTCTGTACAGGAAGTAGAACTTGTAGAGATGTTAATTGTGGGTTGCACTTCCTATGTTAAACCAATGCCTCGTGTATGTTTACGAAGGGATGCATTGTAATTTTATTCCTGTGTTGCTGCTAAGTGTTGCATTTGTTAGTACTACATATATGGTAGTGCATATATCAAAGAGCAAGCAAATCTGGTCCATTCTTCCTAAATATTACATTTAAACATGACATTTTACGGGCTGCCCAAAAGGCTACAAAATCACACTCCTCGATATCGTAATCGCACTCTCTCGAACTCCTCTCCCACCATCGCTTTGCAATTTCTAATAAAATCAATTCTTCAAATAATTTCAAACTAATGATTGCTGGACTTTTATTGGACACATTTATCAGACCTAAGTTCAATGATACGGTTCTCACCACTTCCTCCAAAAGAAGTGTATTAAATATCTTTAGAAATTTGATTGGAATTTTTTTGCAATAACGCGATTTTGCTAATCAATTAGTATCGTCATACTATTTATAATTTTGCCCGTGAACAGAGAAATTCCATTTGACGGGCCATGATTTTTTAATTTCTTTTCCAAATAACGGGTTTAGCAGATTTTTTATTTTTAATCCGCAATTTCTACAAACTCAATTCGCTGGAATTTTTTAAAAATACAATTCTGCGAACGAATTTCCCAGATTAATCAAAAAAAATAAAACAAGGACCCAAACGACGTTGAAAATTTAAATTTTTTTGTGGAGGTTTCTGACAAATAAATTATATTACTATAAAAAGTTCATAATATTATAAGATTTTATGAATTTTTGAAAATTCAAACATTACAACTGTCCTAATAAAACACTAACCAACAAGTTTGAACCGAATGAAAAATGAAGCAAATCACGTTAGAAAATCTTGAAATTTTTTCCATGGTTATGATGCATCACTATTGTTTCCATAAAATTTTCATATGATGACCAAGATTTATAAATTTTTAAAAATTCAAACAGTGCTACTGTCCTGATAAAAGCCATATCGGATAGTAGCACTGTCTTAATTTTTAAAAATTCATAATTTTGATCATCATATGAAAATTTTATGGGAAGATTAGTGATTCATAATAACAATGAACAAAATTTTTTAAAATTTTCTAACGTGGTTTCTTTTATTTTTCATTCGGTTCAAATTTGTCGGTCAGCGTTTTATCGGAATTGTTGTAATATTTTATTTTTTAAAAATTCCTCATACCTTATAATAATCCGAAATTTTTATGGGAGTATCATTGATTTGTCAGGAACCTCCATGATGTAGTTTGGGTCCTAGTTTTTTTTTATTTTTTTACCGTGCTGTCGATTATGCCATGCCATACACGAAATTTCATTTTTCGATTATTGGATTGCCGAATTTCGAAATTTCGGGAAAGGTTCCACAAATTTTCAATTTTCGGGTATGACTGGCTTTTTAACAAATATGCAAACACTTTGTATCGATTTGTAATTACAGATCGTTTATTGTACTCTATTCCAAAAATTCCGCTGACGACTGATGGAGAAAATACCGCTATACGTTGGGTTTTACGCAAACCGGTGCATGACGGTATTCAGCAAAAATTAACATCAAACACTCCTTTCCTTGTATATGTTTCTGCCAGACATCTAGCTATAAGAAGGGCATCAAGGCATCTAAGCAAGCTGCCTATAGCCTTCCTTTGTTCTCGCACATATGGTTTTGTGAAAATTTACTCTAAAATAGTTTGTAAGGCCATGATGAATGAAGTTGGCACATGGGGTAATCTTTTCAAGCACTTCTGGACCCTAATCCCACTGGTAAGGAATTAATAGTACTATAGTCCTGTTCCATGGCGCTTTTGTGGTGGTTGCTATCCCCCTAGATGTTCTTTTATCGATCATAGGAGAGAAGCTAGCTAAATTTGTGTTGCTGTGTGGAAAATGAATTTTTAGTATAATTTTTCAAATTCCAAATGGAATGCAGTGATGAAAGTTTTATTACATCAGAATAATGATCATGGACGAATGTCTCCATTTGAATGCAGGCTGTCCATGGAGCAGTCGTGGTGGCAATGCTCGTCTCATATTGTTTCTCCTCGTGGCACATGAGAGAAGCCATGAGTGACAACACCACGAGCGCCATGGACGCGGCGTTGACGCACGTCGTTGGCAGCATGCAACCTTTCATGGAAGCCAACCGCTCCGCCTTCGCCGTCGCCGACGCCCTCGCCCTGCATCTGACAAGCAATAGATCTTCCTTCTCCAACGTATACCAATTAAACCCCTTATTTTCATGTCCATTTTTTTTGGAATGTATGCTAAGATTCTCGTCGGAATTTCGCTGGGAGTTAATCTCGTATCTCACCAAGACCTTGTTTGGGAGTCAAATTACAGATCCATCCAAGTGAATCCCGGTCGATAATGAATCTCCTAAATAAGACCTAAGAGTGGACGCCTCTTTTCCTGCGAAATTTGTGCATTCCAAGCAATCTTTGATTTCTATTGTTTGCAATAATAGAACTTTAGCATCGCTACGCGCAAGATTTTTCCCCATAATCATAGGTATTTCCTGCTACAAAGCGGTATAAAATGGCAATATAATGTTTTTAAGGAAGTATCAGTACGAAGTTATAAACACGTGCTGGCTTCGTGCTCAGTAATTTTGTAAGGTGGGCCCAGGGTTCACGTGCAAATAGTTTGTTGTTACTACTTACTGCTTTTTATGAGAACCGGGTTGGTAGGACGCCAGCTGAGGCATTCGAGAGAATGCATTTGTGCATACTGGATGTTTGTTTGTAGTTCGAATTGTCCTCCTTTAATAAATAGTGATGTTCTGACTAATTTTTTTAAAAAAATACTCACTGCTACTCATACATAGTGCTGTGTGTTGACCTGTCAGGTGGGACCCAAGCTGTACTTGGCCTTCGCCATGCATCCGCTGTTGGCCGAGATGTCGTACGCCGGTGTCCACGACGGCACATTCTCGTACCACCGCGTCGAGGATGGCAAGGTAAGAGCAATGTTCGCGAGCTCGCGCCACACATGTGGTACATCCGGCCGTTTGTCGGGCGTGCCGTGGCGGTGGCGAGGCCGGATCACCTTCCCAACACGACGCAGGTCCTCCTCAATGCCAAGAACGGCTCGTGCGCATCTCTTGGGGTCGGGTGGGCCCGCTCAGGCGTCCAGATGCTGGTTTTGTCCACGCCCCGATCGACGCCGGCGTGGTCTCGGTCGCAGTGGCCGCCGACAACGCCGCCGCCCGTGGCACCGCCCCTCGCGCCACCGGCTTCCGCGACATGGACATCTACTACGGGATCGGCGGCAAGGGCAGTGCACCAACCGCTTATAAATCTCTGCTTGCTGGGAACCAAAGCGATGATGTGACGACGCAAATGGAGAAGATGGATTCGTTCTCAAAGGTGAAATGTACTGCTTCCGCCATTGACGCGCCCAATCTCGAGCTTTACGGTGCGAGGATTGACAATTACAAAGTTGCGTGCACCAGCTTTGACGTCTCCGGAGTAAAACTAGTACGTGTGCAAGCCATACATACACATACGCACGCATCGTGCATGCATTGCATTAATTGCTTGCTTAATTCCTTTTTGTTATGAATCCCGTCATTTCTTCCTTTACAAATCTCATACAAATATTCCACAAATTAAGCTAAACAATGACATCATTGTATTAAGGCGGCAAGTATTTCAGAGATCTTTATAATAAATATCATTGATCGTTCATTTTGTCATAATCAAGAGCTAAGGGCCCCTTAAAAAATGGAAGCTAAGGCATGCAAACGATTCTCTTTTCAATGACATGGAGGCCTTTGGCACTGCAGCGCCCAAACTAGGGCAACAATAAATGGAGGAAGACGTCGACGGGGGCAGATTTAAGCCCCTAGAAAGTAGGCTTCTATATATATATATATATATATATGTAGCTTGAGAATATTAATAGTATATAGCACAAGTAGTTTTGGCTCAGCGCGACGTAGTAGTATAGTATATATTTAGTTTTAGGATGTTAGTCTGTTAGAGTTCAACTTGAAATGTCATGAAATCTTTATCCGTCACTGGTTGTCGATCTTTTTTAGGGACGGGAGTATGTGCCATCTGAGAAGAGAAGGTTCTGAGTCATGACGTGTTTTGTGGGGCCATGGAAAAAAAGGGTTTAGTACTTTTTACTAGAGAGAGTATAAGGCAGACAAGGTTTAGTGTGGAAGTACAACATGTAATTTTTGAATGATGAAGTGTTGGGATCCAAGTGTGTGTGTATGTATACACACACGATATTGCTTTGTTACGCGTGATAGCACGTCAATCGTCAAGCGTTACCATGTGTTTTACCGTCCGACGCGAGTTGGGAGGGGAACTTTAGATGCTACTGTAGTGTGTGAGCTGTGTTCATGTATATAATATTAAATTTTGAGTCTTTAGATCTACATCCAAATGGATGAAATCAATTTGCCCCCACTTCTCTTATTTGAGTACTATTTTTTCAAGGAGTACTCAAATTTTTAGGTTTTGGATCAGAAACATTATTTTTTCTGTATTGCCTACTTTTTACATCAATTATATACTAGTTTTACACAAATTAAATTATATAAAAATGATTTGTAAAAAATATTATTATTTTTCGCATGACCATTTTTAACATCAATTATATACTAGTTTTACACAAATTAAATTATGTAAAAGATAATGTGATGATTTGTAAAAAAAACAGGGCACAAAACAAACTACAAGGAACACAGTAGACAAAAGTGTGAATCACAAAGTCAAAATGATAAATCATAACGTGGATCAAAACAATATATAATAGGAAAAAAAATTGAATGCTCACGTTAAAAAAATTCTCAAGTGCCATTTAACAATTCCTAACATTTATTTACATAAAAGCCATGCATGCTTATAAGTATAGTGGCTAGAGAGTGGTCCGTGAGATACCAGACATCCGATCCTTAATTGTATTGACTCTTGTTTACCTTTCCTTAATGCATTTCTTCTTCATATTTTCTTTCACAAAAAGTAGCACATACGCATGCATGCCAGGAAATTTCGGACCAGCACATGCATGCAACATATCTGTGTCTTGATTTTGACATGCACGAGCCTGCTTCTTCCACTTCAATTGCGTGGGGATTACGGCTGGTGCTTCGAAACAGCCACGAGGCAGACATGTTCCGACAGGTGGGGGTCATCGTGATCACCTTTGTGTGCTCCTCGGTGGTGGTGGCGCCGTGTCATGCTTCTTCATGGCACGGGCTGCGGTGGTGGCGGCGCGGAGGCGGTGGCCAAGCGACCTCGCCAGTAGAAGGAGGCACTTTGGCAGGCGGAGCGCAAGAGCATGAACAAGATCAACGCCTTCGCCAGCGCCAGCCACGACATACGGTCAGCGCTGCCCGTCATCGCTGGCCTCATCGAAGTGTCCCGATCGGATGCCCAGGCAAACCCCACTGTCATGGACAACCTCAACCAGATGGACGTCTGCACCAAGAAGCTCTTTGGTTAGTCTGGAATTTGCATATATACGTATATCTCTATACGTACGTAGTATACATGCATGATGCATTTAGTTAATCGTGTTAAACTTTGACCACTTACATATACAAACGTAGTATCAAGATTGACTATAGCAAAATCATACAAGTAGGTTTATTATCAAAAAATATTATAATTTCAATTTTTTTGCTGACATTTGATATAAATCTTTTGATAAAATCAGGTATGAAGAGTTTGCAATGTCCACAATATAGAGCACATATCTTTGATAGAATAGATTGGAACATCTAGCCTTGCGATAAACTACTTAGGAAATTATATATTGAACCTAGGAAGATGAAAATATATGTTCATGGATGTGGTGTAGCTTTTGCAGATATACTAAACTCGATACTAGACATAAGCGAGTTAGGGAAGATGCAGCTTGAGGAAGTTGAGTTCGACATAGCCGATGCCTTGGAGGAATCTGTGGACATGGTCAATGTCGTGGGTATCAACAATGGAATAGAAATGGTCTGAGATCCCTGTGATTTCTGTCCTGAAATGTGGGAATTTCTTAGGGGACAGCAAGAGATTCAAGCAAATCCTCGACAACCTATTAGGCAACGCCAGAAGTTCACACATGAAGGGCACGTTGTTCTCCGGGCTTGGGTGAATAGGCCGATCGTAAGGAGCTCCATTAGCGTTCCTTCGAGATTCGCTTGTCGAAGGCGTGGTGGCGGTTTCTTCAGATGTTTGTTTGGAGCAAGGAAAGGTTGCACCGAGCAGAACTCTTTCAATCCTATGTAGAATGATCCCAACTCGGTTGAGTTTTACTTTGAGGTGGTTGATACTGGCATAGGGATCGCCAAGGAGAAGAGGGAGTCTGTCTTTGAAAACTATGTTCAAGTAAAAGAAGGACATGGAGGCACCGGTTTGGGGCTTGGAATCGTCCAATCTTTTGTGAGTTATCTATTTTTTTGTGTGTGTTAAACCCCTCAAGTATCCATGATGCTTCTTTTTTTCTCTTTTTAAACTGTTGCTTAATTTTGGCTATTATTTATTGTTCATAGGTTCACCTGACGGGTGGGGAGATCAGTATCAAAGACAAAGAACTAGGAGAAACTGGAACATTCTTCGTGTTCAATGTTTTTCTGAAGATTAGTGAAAGGCAACAACTTGAAGATATAGAAGAAGGGACAACAACAATGAGTGATTCCGACGTCCGAGCCTCGTGTTCAAAGAAGCCAAGCGCTTTAAGGGTGGGCATTGTCTCTGTTTGTTCATGGGGATTAAACGGAAGAATCTTGCACACATGGATGGAGAATATTGGGATGAAAGTTTGGCTGATCTCACAGGTCGAGCTCATCGCTTCTACTTTGGAGAAGGTGCAATCTACCAGTATCTTTTCTTCGACGCCATCATCACTGGCGCCGATTATGATAAAGACGAATCGTGTTTCAGCTCCAAAGAGATGGTTAGCCAAGTTTTGCCAATGGCATTGAGGCGCAACAATAGCTTAGGAGGCAACTTTGGATGGCATCATCCATTTGGTCTGCTTGTTATCATTGATGTGTCCGATGTAAGATTAGATGACATTTGAAGAGAGGTGGCTAGCTTCGTCAAAATCAAGCATCAAGTTCCATCCAAAGTTGTCTGTTTAGTTGTTTTGAAGACCTCTTCTAAGGATTTACAAAGGTTCAGGGACATGAGATGCGATCTTGTCCTACGAAAGCCGATGCACGGGTCTCGGTTATACGCTCTTCTGAGGATCTTGAGGGACCTTCATGTCTCACCTACACAACAATCATCTCAAGTTGGTCCCAACAATGCTGGGACTAGTCAGCAAGATTTGTCAGAGATTGGTATGAAAGATTTGTAAGGGACTACTGCATCAGCTAAAGTTGCATGCTTGGCTCAGGAACCAAAAGTCGAAGGTGATAAGCCATTGGCTGGGATGCGTGTCTTGCTGGTCGAAGTCACTTTGGTGCTGCAAACTATCCAGAGGAAGATGCTGAACCAACTAGGAGCAACTGTTAAAGTAGCAGTTGATGGATCTAAGGCTGTTGATATGTTCAAAGATGCTCTTGAGCAAGAAAGTGTTTCAGAAGATAACAAAGTTGTGACCTTGCCCTATGATGTTATCTTGATGGATTGCCAGGTTTATGGGAGTATCATTGATTTGTCAGAAATCTCCACAAAAACTATCAAAACATTTGACGTATTTTGGGTCCTAGTTTTATTTTTTTATTTTTTTACCGTGTTGCCGATTGTGCCATGCCAATGATATTTCGGGTTTGGGGGCCACGGCCCCCATACCTGAAATTTCATTTTTTGATTATTGGATTGCCGAATTTTCAAATTTCGGGAAAGGTTACTCGAATTTTTAGATTTCGGGTATGACTGGCTTTTTAACAAATACACAAACATGTTGTATCGATTTGTAATTACAGATCGTTTCTTCTACTGTATTCCAAAAATTTTGCTAACGACTGATGGAGAAAATACCCCTATACGTTGAGTTTTTTGCAAACCAGCGGCGGTACGGTATTCAGGAAAAATTAACATCAAACGCTCCTTTCCTTGTATATGTTTCTGCCAGACATCTAGCTATAAGAATGGCACCATGGCATCTAAGCAAGCTGCCTATAGCCTTCCTTTGTTCTCACACATATGGTTTTGTGAAATTTTACTCTAAAATAGTTTGTAAGACCATGATGAATGAAGTTGGCACATGGAGTAATCTTTTCAAACACTTCTGGATCCTAATCCCACTGGTAAGGAATTAATAGTACTATAGTACTGTTGCATGGCTCTTTTGTGGTGGTTGCTATCCCCCTAGATGTTCTTTTATCGATCGTAGGAGAGAAGCTAGCTAAATTTGTATTGCTGTGTGGAAAATGAATTTGTAGTATAATTCTTCAAATTCCAAATGGAATGCAGTGATGAAAGGTTTATTACATCAGAATAATGATCATGTGCGAATGTCTCCATTTGAATGCAGGCTGTCCATGGATCAGTCGTGGTGGCAATGCTTGTCTCATATTGTTTCTCCTCATGGCACATGAGAGAAGCCATGAGCGACAACACCACGAGCGCCATGGACGCGACGTTGATGCAACCTTTCATGGAAGCCAACTGCTCCACCTTCGCCGTCGCCGACGCCCTCGGCCTGCAGCTCACAAGCAATAGATCTTCCTTCTCCTACGTATACCAATTAAACCCCCTATTTTCATGTCCATTTTTTTTGGAATGTGTGCTAAGAATCTCGTAGGAATTTCGAGAGAATGCATGTGTGCGTACTGGATGTTTGTTTGTAGTTCGACTTGTCCTTCTTTAATAAATACTAATGTTTTGACTAATTATTTTTTTGGTAGTATCATTGATTTGTCAGGAACCTCCAGAAAAAATTTCAAAATTTTTCGACGTAGTTTGGGTCCTAGTTTTATTTTTTTACCATGCTGCCGATTGTGCCATGCCATACCCGAAATTTGAAATTTCGCGTATAGGGGCCAGGGCAATTTCGGGTATGGGGTCCAGGGCCCCCATGGCCCCCGTACCCGAAATTTGATTTTTTGATTTTTTGGATTGCCGAATTTTCAAATTTCGGGAAAGGTTACATGAATTTTCTGATTTCGGGTATGACTAGCTTTTTAACAAATACGCAAACATGTTGTATCGATTTGTAATTACGGATCGTTTCTTGTACTGTATTACAAAAATTCCGCTGACGACTGATGGAGAAAATACCGCTATAAGTTGGGTTTTCTGCAAACCAGCGGCGGTACGGTATTCAGCAAAAATTAACATCAAATGCTCCTTTCCTTGTATATGTTTCTACCAGAGATCTATAAGAAGGGCATCAAGGCATCTACGCAAGCTGCCTATAGCCTTCCTTTGTTCTCGCACATATGGTTTTGTGAAAATTTACTTTAAAATAGTTTGTAAGACCATGGTGAATGTAGTTGGCACATGGAGTAATCTTTTCAAGCACTTCTGGATCCTAATCCCACTAGTAAGGAATTAATAGTACTACAGTACTGTTCCATGGCTCTTTTGTCATGGTTGCTATCCCCCTAGATGTTGTTTTATCGATCATAGGAGAGATGCTAGCTAAATTTGTTTTGCTGTGTGGAAAATGAATTTGTAGTATAATTTTTCAAATTCCAAATGGAATGCAGTGATGAAAGGTTTATTACATAGAATAATGATCATGGACGAATGTCTCCATTTGAATGCAGGCTGTCAATGTAGCAGTCGTGGTGGCAATGCTCATCTCATATTGTTTCTCCACATGGCACATGAGAGAAGCCATGAGCGACAACACCACGAGCGCCATGGACGCGGCGTTGACGCAACCTTCCATGGAAGCCAACCGCTCCGCCTTTGCCGTCACCAACGCCCTCGCCCTACAGCTCACAAGCAATAGATCTTCCTTTTCCTACGTATACCAATTAAACCCCCTATTTTCATGTCCATTTTTTTGGAATGTATGCTAAGATTCTCGTAGGAATTTCGAGAGAATGCATGTGTGCGTACTGGATGTTTGTTTGTAGTTCGACCTGTCCTTCTTTAATAAATACTAATGTTCTGACTAATTTTTTTTATGGTAGTATCATTGATTTGTCAGGAACCTCCACAAAAAATTTCAAAATTTTTCGACGTAGTTTGGGTCCTAGTTTTTTTTTATTTTTTACCGTGCTGCCGATTGTGCCTTGCCATACCCGAAATTTGAAATTTCGGGTATAGGGGCCACGGAAATTTCGGGTATGGGGGCCAGGGCCCCCATACCCGAAATTTGATTTTTCGATTTTTGGATTGCCGAATTTTCAAATTTCGGGAAAGGTTACATGAATTTTCAGATTTCGGGTATGACTAGCTTTTTAACCAATACGCAAACATGTTGTATCGATTTGTAATTACGGATCGTTTCTTGCACTATATTCCAAAAATTCCGCAGACGACTGATGGAGAAAATACCGCTATACATTGGGTTATCTGCAAACCAGCGGCGGTACGGTATTCAGCAAAAATTAACATCAAACGCTCCTTTCCTTGTATATGTTTCTGCCGGACATCTATAAGAAGGGCACCAAGGCATCTAAGCAAGCTGCCTATAGCCTTCATTTGTTCTCGCACATATGGTTTTGTGAAAATTAACTTTAAAATAGTTTGTAAGACCATGGTGAATGAAGTTGGCACATGGAGTAATCTTTTCAAGCACTTCTGGATCCTAATCCCACTGGTAAGGAATTAATAGTACTATAGTACTATTCCATGTCTCTTTTGTGGTGGTTGCTATCCCCCTAGATGTTGTTTAATCGATCATAGGAGAGAAGCTAGCTAAATTTGTGTTGCTGTGTGGAAAATGAATTTGTAGTATAATTTTTCAAATTCCAAATGGAAGCAGTGACGAAATGTTTATTACATCAGAATAATGATCATGGACGAATGTCTCTATTTGAATGCAGGCTATCCATGGAGCAGCCGTTGTGGCAATGCTCGTCTCATATTGTTTCTCCTCGTGGCACATGAGAGAACCCATGAGCGACGACACCACGAGCGCCATGGACGCGGCGTTGACACAACCTTTCATGGAAGCCAACCGGTCCGCCTTTGCCGTCGCCGACGCCCTCGTCCTGCATCTCACAAGCAATAGATCTTCCTTCTCCTACGTATACCAATTAAACGCCTTATTTCCATGTCCATTTTTTTTGGAATGTATGCTAAGATTCTCGTAGGAATTTCGTAGGGAGTTAACCACGTATCTCACCAAGACCTTGTTTGGGAGTCAAATTTCAAATCCATCCAAGTGAATCCGGGTCGATAATGAATCTCCTAAGTAAGACCTAAGAGTGGACGCCTCTTTTCCTGCGAAATTTGTGCATTCCGAGCAATCTTTGATTTCTATTATTTGCAATAATAGAACTTTAGCATCGCTACGCGCACGATTTTTCCCCATAATCATAGGTATTTCCTGATACAAAGCGGTATAAAATGGCAATATAATGTTTTTAAGGAAGTATCAGTACGAAGTTATAAACACGTGCTGGCTTCTTGCTCAGTAATTCTGTAAGGTGGGCCCAGGGTTCACGTGCAAATAGTTTGATGTTATTACTTACTGCTTTTTATGAGAACCGGGTTGGTAGGACGCCAGCTGAGGCGTTCGAGAGAATGCATGTGTGCGTACTGGATGTTTGTTTGTAGTTCGAATTGTCCTTCTTTAATAAATACTAATATTCTGACTAATTTTTTTAAAAAATACTCACTGCTACTCATACATAGTGCTGTGTGTTGACCAGTTAGGTGGGACCCAAGCTGTACCTTGCCTTCGCCATGCATCCATTCTTGGCGAGATGTCGTCTGCGGCGTCCACGACAGCGCATTCTCGCACCACCGCGCCGAGGATGGCAAGGTAAGAGCAATGTTCGCGAGCTCGCGCCACATGTGGTACATCCAGCCAGCCCATCCGGCGACCGGCCGTTTGGTCGGGCGTGCCGTGGCGGTGGCGAGGCCGGATCACCTTCCCAACACGACGCTGGTCCTCCTCAACGCCAAGAACGGCTCATGTGCGTCTCTTGGGGTCGGGTGGGCCCGCTCAGGCGTCTAGATGCTGGTCTTGTCCGCGCCAGTCGGCGACGTAGGCATGATCTCGGCCGAAGTGGCCGTCGACGACGTCGTCGTCCAGGGCGTCGCCCCTCGCGCCACTGGCTTCCGCGACATGGACATCTACTACGCGATCGACGGCAAGGGCAGTGCACCAACCGCACGACGTGACGACGCAAATGGAGAAGATGGATTCGATTTCAAAGGTGAAATGTACTGCTTCCGCCATTGACGCGCCCAAGCTCGAGCTTTACGGTGCCAGGACTGACAATTACAAAGTTGCGTGCACCAGCTTTGACGTCTCCGGAGTAAAACTGGTACGTGTGCAAGCCATACATACACATATGCACGTCGTGCATGCATTGCATTAATTGCTTGTTTAATTCCTTTTTGTTATGAATCCCGGCATTTCTCCCTTTGCAAATCTCATACAAATATTCCACAAATTGAGCTAAACAATGACACCATTGTATTAAGGCGGCAAGTATTTCAGAGACCTTTTTAATAAATGTCATTAATCGTTAATTTTGTCATAATCTAGAGCTAAGGGCCTCTTAAAAAATGGAAGCTAAGGCATGCAAACGATTCTCTTTTCCATGACATGGAGTGCTGAGCGCACACGCGTCCAAACTAGGGCAACAATAAATGGAGGAAGACGTCGACGGGGGCAGATTTAAGCCCCTTGAAAATAGGCTTCTATATATATATGTAGCTTGAGAATATTAATAGTATATAGCACAAGTAGTTTTGGCTCAGCGCGACGTAGTAGTATAGTATATATTTAGTTTTAGGATGTTAGTCTGTTAGAGTTCAACATGAAATGTGATGAAATCATTATCCGTCACTGGTTGTTGATCTTTTTCAGGGACGGGAGTATGTGCCATCTGAGAGAAGAGAAGGTTATGAGTCATGACGTGTTTTGTGGGGCCAGGGAAAAAAAGGGTTTAGTACTTTTTACTAGAGAGAGTATAAGGCAGACAAGGTTTAGTGTGGAAGTACAACATGTAATTTTTGAATGATGAAGTGTTCGGATCCAAGTGTGTGTGTATGTATACACACACGATATCGCTTTGTTACGCGTGATAGCACGATAGTCGTCAAGCGTTACCGTGTGTTTTACCGTCCGACGCGAGTCGGGAGGGGAACTTTAGATGCTACTCTAGTGTGTGAGCTGTGTTCATGTATATAATATTAAATTTTGAATCTTCAGATCTACATCCAAATGGATGAAATCAATTTGCCTCCACTTCTCTTATTCGAGTACTATTTTTTCAAGGTGTACTCAAATTTTTAGGTATTGGATGAGAAACATTATTTCTTCTGTATTGCCTGCTTTTTACATCAATTATATACTAGTTTTACACAAATTAAATTATATAAAAATGATTTGTAAAAAATATTATTATTTTTCGCATGACCTTTTTAACATAAATTATATACTAGTTTTACACAAATTAAATTATGTAAATGATAATGTGATGATTTGTAAAAAAAAAGTGGGCACAAAACAAACTACAAGGAACACAGTAGACAAAAGCGTGAATCACAAAGTCAAAATGATAAATCATACCGTGGATCAAAACAATATATAATAGGCAAAAAAAATTGAATGCTCACGTTAAAAAAATTCTCAAGTGCCATTTAACTATTCCTAACATTTATTTACATAAAAGCCATGCATGCTTATAAGTATAGTAGCTAGAGAGTGGTCCGTGAGATACTAGACATCCGATCCTTAAATGTATTGACTCTTGTTTACCTTTCCTTAATGCATTTATTCTTCATATTTTCTTTCACAAAAAGTAGCACTCACGCATGCATGCTAGGAAATTTCGGACCAGCACATGCATGCAACATATCTGTGTCTTGATTTTGACATGCACGCGCTTGCTTCTTCCACTTCGATTGCTTAGGGATTCCGGCTGGTGCTTCGAAACAGCCACGAGGCAGACATGTTCCGACAGGTGGGCGTCATCGTGATCACCTTCGTGTGCACCCTGGTGGTGGTGGCGCTGGTGTCATGCTTCTTCATGGCGTGGGCACTGCGGTGGGCGGCAGCGCGGGAGGCGGTGCTGAACGCTGACCTCGTCAGGCAGAAGGAGGCGCTTTGGCTGGCGGAGCGCAAGAGGAGGAACAAGTCCAACGCCTTCGCCAGCGCCAGCCACGACATACGTTCAACGCTGGCTGCCATCGCTGGCCTCATCGAAGTGTCCCGATCGGAGGCCCAGGTGAACCCCAATGTCATGGACAACCTCAACCAGATGGACGTCTGCACCAAGAAGCTCTTTGGTTAGTCTGGAATTTGCATATATACGCATATCTCTATACGTACGTAGTATACATGCATGATGCATTTAGTTAATCATGTTAAACTTTGACCACTTACATATACAAACGTAGTATCAAGATTGACTATAGCAAAATCATACAAGTAGGTTTATAATCAAAAAATATTATAATTTCAATTTTTTTCCTGACATTTGTTATATTTTTTTTGATAAAATCAGGTATGAAGAGTTTGCAATTTCCACAATATAGAGCATATATCTTTGATAGAATAGATTGGAACATCTTGCCTTGCGATAAACTACGTAGGAAATTATATATTGAACCTAGGAAGATGAAAATATATGTTCATGGATGTGGTGTAACTTTTGCAGATATACTGAACTCGATACTAGACATAAGCGAGTCAGGGAAGATGCGGCTTGAGGAAGTTGAGTTCAACATGGCCGATGTCTTGGAGGAATCTGTGGACATGGTCAATGTCGTGGGTATCAACAATGGAATAGAAGTGGTCTGAGATCCCTATGATTTCTGTCCTGAAATGTGGGAATGTCTTAGGGGACAGCAAGAGATTCAAGAAAATCCTCGACAACCTATTAGGCAACGCTCTGAAGTTCACACATGAAGGGCACAATGTTCTCCGGGCTTGGGTGAACAGGCCGATCGCAAGGAGCTCCATTAGCGTTCCTTCGAGATTCGCTTGTCGAAGGCGTGTTGGCGGTTTCTTCAGATATTTGTTTGGAGCAAGGAAAGGTTGCACCGAGCAGAACTCTTTCAATCCTATGTAGAATGATCCCAACTCGGTTGTGTTTTACTTTGAGGTGGTTGATACTGGAATAGGGATCGCCAAGGAGAAGAGGGAGTCTGTCTTTGAAAACTATGTTCACGTAAAAGAAGGACATGGAGGCACCGGTTTGGGGCTTGGAATCGTCCAATCTTTTGTGAGTTATCTATTTTTTTGTGTGTGTTAAACCTCTCAAGTATCCGTGATGCTTCTTTTTTTCTCTTTTTAAACTGTTGCTTAATTTTGGCTATTATTTATTGTTCATAGGTTCGCCTGATGGGTGGGCAGATCAGTATTAAAGACAAAGAACTAGGAGAAACTAGAACATGCTTTGGGTTCAATGTTTTTTTGAAGATTAGTGAAAGGCAACAAGTTGAAGATATAGAAAAAGGGACAACAACAATGAGTGATTCCGACGTTCGAGCCTCGGTGTTCAAAGAAGCCAACTGCTTTAAGGGTGGGCATTGTCTCCTGTTTGTTCAAGGGGATGAAACCAGAAGAATCTTGCACACATGGATGGAGAATATTGGGATGAAAGTTTGGTTGATCTCACAGGTCGAGCTCATCGCTTCTACTTTGGAGAAGGTGCATTCTACCAGTATCTTTTCTTCGAGGCCATCATCACCTGGCGTCGATTGCGACAGCACGGACCGGTGTTTCAGCTCCAAAGAGATGGTTAGCCAAGTTTTGCCAATGGCATTGAGGCGCAACAATAGCTTAGGAGGTAACTTTGGATGGCACCATCCATTTGGTCTGCTTGTTATCATTGATGTGTCCGATGTAAGATTAGATGACATTTGCAGAGAGGTGGCTAGCTTCGTCAAAATCAAGCATCAAGTTCCATGCAAAGTTGTATGCTTAGTTGATTTGAAGACCTCTTCTAAAGATTTACAAAGGTTCAGGGACATGAGATGCGATCTTGTCCTGCGAAAGCCGATGCACGGGTCTCGGTTATACGCTCTTCTGAGGATCTTGAGGGACCTTCATGTCTCACCTACACAACAATCATCTCAAGTTGGTCCCAACAATGCTGGGACTAGTCAGCAAGATTTGTTAGAGATTGGTATGAAAGATTTGCAAGGGACTACTGCATCAGCTAAAGTTGCATGCTTGGCTCAGGATCCAAAAGTCGAAGGTGATAAGCCATTATCGGGATCGTGTCTTCTTTGGTCGAAGACACTTTGGTGCTACAAACTATCCAGAGGAAGATGCTGAACCAACTAGGAGCAACTGTTAAAGTAGCAGTTGATGGATCTAAGGCTGTTGATATGTTCAAAGATACTCTTGAGCAAGAAAGTGTTTCGAAAGACACTAAAGTTGTGACCTTGCCCTATGATGTTATCTTGATGGAATGCCAGGTTTATGGGAGTATCATTGATTTGTCAGAAACCTCCACAAAAACTTTTAAAATTTTTCGACGAATTTTGTGTCCTAGTTTTATTTTTTTATTTTTTTACCTTGCTGCCTATTGTGCCATGCCAATGAAATTTCGGGTATGGGGGCCACGGCCCACATACCTGAAATTTCATTTTTTGATTATTGGATTACCGAATTTACAAATTTGGGAAAGGTTACACGAATTTTTAGATTTCGGGTATGACTGGCTTTTTAACAAATACGAAAACATGTTGTATCGATTTGTAATTACGGATCGTTTCTTGTACTGTATTTCAAAAATTCCGCTAACGACTGATGGAGAAAATACCCCTATCGTTGAGTTTTCGCAAACCAACGGCATGATGCAGTATTCAAACAAAATTTACATCAAATGCTCCTTTCCTTGCATATGTTTTACGCGGACATCTAGCTATAAGAAGGGCACCAAGGCATTTAAGCAAGCTGCCTATAGCCTTCCTTTGTTCTCGCACATATGGTTTTGTGAAAATTTACTCTAAAATAGTTTGTAAGACCATGATGAATGAAGTTGGCACATGGAGTAATATTTTCAAGCATACGGATCCTAATCCCACTTGGTAAGGAATTAATAGTACTATAATCTTGTTCCATGGCTCTTTGTGGTGGTTGTTATCCCCTAGATGTTCTTTTATCGATCATAGGAGAGAAGCTACCTAAATTTGTGTTCTGTGTGGAAAATGAATTTGTAGTATAATTTTCAAATTCCAAATGGAATCTGATGATGAAAGGTTTATTACATCAGAATAATGATCATGGACAAATGTCTCCATTTGAATGCATGCTGTCCATGGAGCAGTCGTGGTGGCAATGCTCGTCTCATATTGTTTCTCCTCATGGCACATGAGAGAAGCCATGAGCGACAACACCACGAGCGCCATGCACGCGGCATTGACGCACGCGTCGACGACATGCAACCTTTCATGGAAGCCAACCGCTCCCCTTCGCCGTCGAAGCGCCCTCATCTACTCACAAGCAATATATCTTCCTTCTCCAACGTATACCAATTAAACCCCTTATTTTCATGTCCATTTTTATTGGAATGTATGCTAAGTTTCTCGTAGGAATTTCGTAGGGAGTTAATCTCGTATCTCACCAAGACCTTGTTTGGGAGTCAAATTTCTGATCCATCCAAGTGAATCCCGGTCGATAATGAATCTCCGAAATTAGACCTAAGAGTGGACGCCTCCATTCTTGCGAAATTTGTGCATTTTGAGCGATATTTGATTTCTATTATTTGCAATAATAAAACTTTAGCATTGCTACGTGCACGATTTTTCCCCATAATCATAGGTATTCCCTGATACAAAGCGGTATAAAATGGCAATATAATGTTTTTAGGAATTTTTGGAATACAGTACAAGAAACGATCTGTAATTACAAATCGATACAACTTGTTTGCGTATTTGTCAAAAACCCAGTCATAACCGAAATCTGAAAATTCGTGTAACCTTTCCCGAAGTTTGAAAATTCGGCAATCCAATATCGAAAAATAAAATTTCGGGTATGGGGGAATTTCGGGTATGGGGTGGGGCCCCCATACCCGAAATTTCAAATTTCGGGTATGGCATGGACAATCGGCAGCACGGTAAAAAAATAAAAAAATAAAATTAGGACATAAACGATGTTGACAAATTTTGAAATTTTTTGTGGAGGTTCCTGAAAAATCAGTGATACTCCATTAAAAATTTTAAATTATTATAAGATGTGAGGAATTTTTAAAAATTCAAACATTACAACTATCCCGATAAAACGCTGACAGACAAGTTTGAACCGAATGAAAAATTAAACAAACCACGTTAGAAAATTTTGAAATTTGTTTTACATAATTATTATGAACCACTAATGTTCCCATAAAATTTTCATATGATGATCAAGCTTTACGAATTTTTAAAAATTTAGACAGTGCTTCTGTCCGATATGGCTTTTATCAGGACAGTAGCACTGTCTGAATTTTAAAAAATTTATAAAGCTTGGTCATCATATGAAAATTTTATAGGAACATTAGTGATGCATCATAACCATGGAAAAAAATTCAAAATTTAATAACATGGTTTGTTTCATTTTTCATTCGGTTCAAACCTGTCGGTCAGCATTTTATCAGGACAGTTGTAATGTTTGAATTTTTAAAAATTCATAAAATATTATAATATTCTGAACTTTTTATGGTAAAATAATTTATTTGTTAGAAACCTCCACAAAAAATTTAAAATTTTTCAACATCGTTTGGGTCCTAGTTTTATTTTTTAAATTAATCTGCGAATTCTGTTCGCAGGAATTGAAATTTTTTTAAAAAAATTCCAGCCAATTGAGTTCGCAGGAATTGCGGATTAAAAAAATAAAAATTCCAGCTGAACCTGTTCGTTGGAAAAGAAATAAAAAATCCCACGATGCCCGTCAGTTGGAATTTACTGTTCAGGGGCAAAATTATAATTAGTATGACGATACTAATTGATTAGCAAAATCGCGTTATTGCATGTGAACAATTTCAATCCAAAATTGTAAAGATATTTAAAACACTTCTTTTGAAGGAAGTGGTTGGGCAACTATCATTGAACTTAGGTCTCGAGAAATGTGTCAATAAAAGTCCGAGCAATTAATAATTTGAAATTATTTGAAGAATTGATTTTTTAGAAATTGCAAAACGATGGTGGGAGAGGGAGATCGAGGGAGAATGCGATTCGAGATCGGGAGAGTGTGATTTTGTAGCCTTTTGGGCAGCAGTAAAATGTCATATTTAAATGTAATTTTAGGAAGAATGGACCAGATTTTCTTGCTCTTTGATATATGCACTAGTATATTCGGAAAAATATGTAATTTACACCTTGCTTTGCATCTAATTTCCACTAGTGAAATAACCTAAGTATTATAGTCGACAACAACTCATGTAATGATTTTTAGCCTTTTCAATGTCAGTAAAATATCATGTCTAAATGGAATTTTTATGAACAATAGACCACATGTGATCTTTCATATATGCACTACCATATTCTGGAAAAATATTTAATTTACACCTTGCTTTGCATCTAATTTCCACTAGTGCAATAACCCTAAGTATTATAGTTGACAACAACTCATGTTATGAATAGTTCCCATGAAGCACTTAAATTATTTGTTGAATATATATAAGGGCACATACACCGAAAGTTCAGATGATGAAATAAGCAATAGATTAGATTATATTACAAGGGCATTACAATAGTGACGAAATTGCTTGATGAACTAACTAACGAAAGCACAGTTTGTCATGGTGGAACAAGTGATCATTCCGCCTATCTGGGTAGAGCGGGAATGATATCCGACATTTTCTGCATATTACATCACCCGTGTAAATTTCGCGATTTGTTCTCGGACACAACTCAATCCCTACTATGAAAGAACTCCATGGGGATCCATGATGCTCCAAGTATCGCCCATTGGGTGGCCTATGTAAATGCGTCTCGGGTGTATAAGATGAATTTTACGGTCTTTTTAGTGGATTTATTCCCTCCCATATGGGCATGTTATCCCGATTCCCGGCGTCCTCTATGTTAATACCACCCGGGTTCCCGGATGGTCTACGTAACGCGTCAAGGATTTGTTGCGTGGTGCGGACCTTAGCCGGCTGCTTCCCCTTGTCCCTTCCTCTTCGAGAGGAGGTACCCTCTTGCACTTCTGGTGCGCTGGCCGTTGGCGAAGACTTGCCGAGACGCCTGCCCTGTTTTGGCTCGCACTCCAATATGTTGCAAGAGGTGTGTGTTGGGCTTACCCTTGTACAACCAGAAGCGTGCCCTACAGTCAATGCAGTATGCCCGTTGTGGTCGTTGAATAATACCGTAGGCGTACTCGTGGTGTGGCTTTTCTGGGCAGTAGTAGCACCACGGAGAGGGTTGCTCCACCCAGTTATCCCATCTTTGGAAGTTTGAGATGCGGGTGGTATATCTCGAGTCCACCAGTTGAAGTAGCCGCACCATTCATCCTCGGCAAAGGGGCACCGATAGAATCTCGATCCGCTAGATCATCATCGAGGTATCAACCACCGCCACGAGCCGTGTTCGCAAGTCGGGGCTTGCGGGTGGCCCTTGAGGAGGTTTGTCCTTTGACTTGAGCAATTTTGCAATTTTCTTTTTGAACTCTTGTATGCGATGAACTGGTTTAGAATTACTACTATGTGAGTGAAACAGGAGTATATCGCATGAGACTCACCGATTGGTTGGCCCCTTGCCCACCAGCCCTGGACTCTGGTCGATCTAGAACGGGGACATATCCTGGCGGCCTCTCCCACCGGGTGAAGTTCTCGGGCGAAGCGGGGTAGGCGTCATGGCAGTTGTAGAGAAATTCGTTGTCACGTCGTTCCAGCCCATCGATCCATTGGAAGAAGCAACACCAGTCGTTGTGCTAAAAAAAGGAAGAATGGTGAATGAAATGGTATTGTAACCCTGTATTGTATGGACACCATTAGGTTTACCCGGTAGGGGCGGGCACAGCAGTAGTGATCGTGGGCAGCCGTCTCTCCATGGGTAGATTGCATCATCTTCACTGGAAGGTTGCAGTCGTATTTGGGTCGGGGCAACTCTGGCAGAACTGGGGCGTCGACGCTACTGGAATCCGGGTATTCGGGGCGGGATAAGTCCTGCTTGCCGAAGAGGCGACGGTAGAACGACATCATGCCCAAATTTCTCTAGATTCAACCGACGTTTTATGGCTGGTTTGGCGGCGTTGGATGTCTACCCCTCGGCCGGTTTTATAGTGGTGGTGAGGGGTTACTCCACGCAACTACAGCACTTGTCGATTTTGACGGCCTGGCATCCTCTGTGAAAAGCTTCGCGACATGTCACCCATCATCAAAGCTGCATGACCTATCACCTTCTGAGAAAAGCTGCACGACTTGTAACCCTCTCAGAAAAGCTGCACAACCTGTCACCCTCTGTCAAAGGTTGCACGACGTGTCACCCTCTGTCGAAAGCTGCACGACGTGTCACCCTCTGTCGAAAGCTGCACAACCTGTCTCCCTCTGTCGAAAGCCGCACGACCTGTCACCCTCTATCAAAAGCCGCACGACCTGTTACCCTCTGTCCAAAGCCGCACGACCTGTCACCCTCTGTCAAAAGCTGCTTGACCTGTTACCCTCTGCTGGCCTGAGATGGGTAGTGTTGTGTCGCTTGGTGGTGTGCAGAGTATTGTCGAATCAGCTTGAGAAAGGCGATAGCGTCTTGTCACATCAGCGTTCGCGAAGAAATTTGGGGTGTCGTCGTCAATAGTCCACTATGAGAAAGCATGCAGACGGACAACACATGGGTGATTTGACATGACTATGAGCTACAATTAAAAATTCCGACAGCTTAAGAGAAGCTGGCATCACTGTATTACGAAGATGACAACACAAGAGTGATTTGACAAGACTAGTATATATAACAAATTAAGAAAGAAAACTTCAGAGAAAGCTGGCATCAAATTTGGCAACACAAGGGTGATTAAACATGATACATTGGGTGGCAGAGAACATTTCGCACATAATCAAAGCCAAATGACTACATACTGGGTTGAATGGGGCACCTCCTACGGTCGTTTCCAGGTTGTTTACATAATTTGCATTTTCGCAAATCGTCCACTACATCAGCCGCGTCCATGTCACCTTGCAATCTGGTGCCCCTTGGCCTCCCATGTTGTGTGCGTCTAGTCGCGGGATATGGTTTCCAGGTTGGGCCTTCAACAATCTTGTAGTTCGCTCCGATCGTGAACGAACTCATCTTTGGACGCCATGTGTTCTTCAAAGCATGCACGGTGTACTAAGGCAAGATGTACTGCGATGCATCGTTCCCACCCATGTCGCGACATGCGGCGAGCACATGGGAGCACGGAATGTGTTGAAGCTTCAGCTTGTTGCACATCCACGTCATTTGCTCACCCCTTAGCTGACACTGTTGCACGGTGTCCCCCGCGACACTGCGCTTGCACAAGACCTCAAATTTATTCCTCCCCAGGTCATAAATCCTTGTGCGGTGGAAGTGCACCTTCTTCCTTCTCTCTGCGAGCATCTTCTCCACTGCAGGTGCGACGCTGTGGTGGCCTTGCGCCTCGGCCACATTTGTGATCTCGGAAAGTAATCCGCTTGGTAGAATGTGAGCTCAATGATTGAACATAACGGAAGAGCGCGCACACCCTTCAGGACGTTGTTGAACGCCTCCGCTATGTTTGTTATCATCACGTTGTACCTATGATGGTGTATGTCAGCTTGTATGGAAATGAATACAAGGAGGTCAAATGATTTGCGTTAAGTTATGGTTCGTCCATACCACGCTCCGTTCGTGTCGTGGAGTAGCGCCCACCGCTCTGCTGGCTTCCCCGCGATCCACTGGCTGAAGGTGGGCCAAGTCCAAGAAACCATGCTCTGGCCTCCCACCATTTGCGAACAGAGTTGCAGCTCCTGGGATTGGTCGTCCTCCATCATCTTCCGTGTGGTCTCGTGTAGCTGCGTCCATATCGCGTTGAACTTGTGTGCTTCGTCCTGCAGGCACATAGCTTTGAATCTCTTGACCAGGGCCTTGTTCTTGTACCTTGTGTACAGGTTCGAACCAAGGTGGCGCATGCACCATCTTCTCTCGACATCGGGCCAGCTAGTCTCGGAAGACGTGCTATCGTGCATGACATCCAACGCGTGGAGGAGGCCTTTGTTCCTGTCCGAGACAACGCATACGCGTTCCCGGCTACCGATGACCCGGCTCTTGAGTAGAGTCAGGAACCACAACCAGCTATCCTTGTTGTAACATCCCAAAAATTGGCTTAAATATTAATTTATTTCTTAAATGTGCATTTGTGATTTTCTGGAATTTAATTGGATTTTTCTGGATTTATTTGAATTAATTTCAAATCAAGTTTATTGCCCTTTTGTTCAAATCTATTTAAATTTGTGCAAAGTTAAAATAAAGTTTTGCCAAAAATATTTTATTTGAGTCCAGGATGTCTCAAGGTATTTTTGAGAATTTTCTGGGATTTTTCCTGATTATTTATTTGCCTAAAATCAATTAAGTGAATTTCTGGAATTATTTTAAATGTTAAAATCTGGTAAAACACAGGAATAGTGTCGGGCGTAGCCCATCCACATTTGCGAGCCAGCCGCTCGTGCGACCCTTGAACCTAGCTTCTAGAAGTTTTGGCGTTGGTTGTTGGATCATCATCAGAAGCGGTGGGAGCAGCGTGGGAAACCCTAGACTCATGGCCGTAGATCCTTGGAACAGCGTTGATTGTGCCGCGTTGCGCGAGGCATGGCGTTGATCTTAAATCGTAGGGTGTCCGTTTATCGTCTCGTTTGGACTCTTCCGCCGCGCCGCCGTGTCTCCGGTGGACTCGGAGTCCATGTCCTCGCCCGCACGCCCTCCAAATGCGCCTATTTAAGGAGCCGTCGGGTGCGTTGAGATCCTTGTCCCGCGCCGCATCAGAACCGCAAGGCTTTGTCGTCCAGAACTCGCCGGAGCGCCTCGTGGAGTGTCGTCGTCTTCCTCGCCGGCGGGTTTCATCTCGGCGACGCCATTAGCAGTGGGAGAAGCTTCGGACCGTCGGATCATCGCTCGACGTCTCAGATTTAGCCGCGTGGTCTCGGTGAGCCGTAAAACCTCTGTTAAACGCTGTCCGTTGGATCTAAAACCCAAGCTTGAGATTTTGCCGCGTGTGCTTCGGTCGGCAACCGTTCGATGGGATCTGAGTGCGCTAGATCACGCCGCCACCGCAACCAATCGGGAGCCGACGTGTGGCGGGTGCAGAGGCCGATGCGCCATGGACCGCGTCTGCGGTGAACCGACCCGACGCCGTGGACCGGGTCTATGCACCGGAACCACGTGGCAAGCTCTGATTGGCTTGCGCCAGGGCTGACATCAGCGTGCCGTCATGATGACGCAATAATCTGTTTTTAGATTTAAAAATAAATCTGTTAATTCTGATTTTCTGATTTTTGCAATTTCAGTATTTATTTCAAACTTCAAAAGGCTATATCTTTTGCATCGTAACTCGGATTTGAGTGATTCCAATTTCTAAAAAAATTTAAAATTGAGATATATTTAATGGTGAATTTTATTTGATTTTTTGAGTTAAATTGCTCTCTGTTTTGGCATTTATTTGCTTTTTTTCTTGATGCGCGTGAGCGTTGAATTGTGCGACGCTTGGAGGAAGATCCAAAGAACTCAAGAGCAAGTTCCAGAACCAGATCAGGACCTATTCCAAAGCAAGTTGTGCTTTGATCATGTTGAACCCATGTTTATAAAATTGCTATATTCGTTTTACCCTATTGCATATATTTCAAGTATACAATTGTTTCAAATTAGATTGGGTTAGCTAATATACCAGATTGATCTATACCCTACCTTGTCATTGTATGCCATGATCCATTGTCACCCTAGATTGGTTAAATATAGTTGGTTAATAATTATAATCAACATTGGAGGATTAGTCCATACTAGTTGCTTAGCCTTGCCACGTCATCAAATGTGTTAGAATCATTGATACATAATCTTGATTAATGGAATATGGAACAATGTTATGAACTTGTGTGTCGTGTGGGATCACACGATGAGATTGAGTTGTTGTGGCGAGTCATGTCACGCAACGATGTTGAATTGTTGATGGCACGTGGTGCTTGGTAATCAATTGGGTGATAATCACTTAGATTGGGGCAAGTGACAAGGGGCGAGGATGCCAAGGTGGGCCCGATGGGCAGAGGATATGTGGATGTCTTGCCTTGATCACACTAAGGACTTAACCTTGCAAGCCTTTGACATGAGTCAATCATGCAACCACATGTCTGGTATGGGCCAGCCTAGGTGAGTAATTTGCAATGTCTTAATTTTGGTACTATCGTGGTCGGTGTGAATTCCCGAGTTATGGAGTAATTCACATGGCGCAAGAGGGGGCCCTGGATGTGGTAACCAGTCCCACCAGTGTTGAAACCTTAGCGGGTAGTATTAGGTTAAGTCAGTGCATTGTAAAGGCTTTGTTATAATCACTCGCCTTGGTGGTGTTTGGTTGTATCACGTGGGTAAAGTGCATAACCTCTGCAGAGTGTGAAACTATTCGGATAGCCGTGCTCATGTATTGAGCAATGCTCGGAATTCTGATTAAGGGTTAGCTTAATTAATTGGATAACTTGGTTGGGATGGCGGAATGCCATATGGAAGATGGAAATTGACTTAGGATTGGAAACTTGGTTTACTTGAGAAATACTGAGTTTATTTACTATTGTTATTTGTTTTACATTCTTTGCAATCTATTTGTTATATTTGTTCATAAATGCTGCTTATTGCAAAATAGCCATGATAGCCTATCCATTGGAATAAGCCTTGCATATAGATACATAGAATTGCATTCTGTGCACAACTTGTTGAGTGCTTTAAGTACTCACCCTTGCCAACAACAATAATCAACAGTTGAAGAATCTACACCTGTGTTGGAAGAAGAAGTCCAAGAGGACGCGAGTCATTAGGGTCCGAGCCTTGTCGGTTTACTGTGGTGGCGATGAGCTATCTACGTTTTCTTCTGTCCGCTGCTTAAGTATTAGCTTATACTTCCAGTTTTGCCCTGTGTGGCTTAATAATGTAAGTTGGTCATAAGATCATACATTTAGCTATATCAATAAATGAATTATTATTCTATTATCATTGAGTATGATGTGATATATACCAATGTTAAGCTGTGTGCACTAGCGTTGATCCTGGGACTAGTGCGGTAAACACAATGGGTTCAAATCAGTGGATTCGGGTCCTTACAGAGGTGGTATCAGAGCATACTGACTGTAGGTCTTGGCCCTAGAT
This sequence comes from Otatea glauca, assembly GCA_036346275.1. Classification (NCBI taxonomy): domain Eukaryota; kingdom Viridiplantae; phylum Streptophyta; class Magnoliopsida; order Poales; family Poaceae; genus Otatea; species Otatea glauca. The sequence goes on along the minus strand of CM070721.1, from coordinate 7,145,451 downwards.
AGCATGGAGGTGTCCTGTGTGAGTTCAAAATTATTTTCTAAAGAAAAATCTAAAGTTGACTAATAAAACACTCTCGACTCATCTTATTCTCTACTTCTCGCCTTTGCTGAATTTACCCGTTTTACTTGCCGTTTCGGGAGGAGAACTTATTCAAAGTTCTTGTGGAGTAGATGCCGATCGTTCCAACCTTCGAGGAGTCAGCTGGCGGCTACGCCATGGAGCTGTGGAGAGTTCTTCAGACGCTTGGAGGCTTCTACCGTCCACTTTAACGAGGAGGCAACTGGTCAGTTAATGGTGTACACCGGGGATTTATTTGCATGTTGATTATCTACGCTCGGGAGAACGAGGAAGCTAGCAGGCCAATCAACATCTCCGCCAGAAGATTCTCGTACGAGGTTGCAATTCAGGAGGTTGCTCGACTTGCTCTTCGCCGTGTCTGCCGCGACTACGCCGACGAACTTCACGACTCAGTGTTCTGACTTCACCCAGACGTTCAAGCGTGCTGACGCCGACGGATCGTGGAGGACGAGTGTGCCACCGCAACACACCTTGCGGAGTTCGCCCTTGCCTAGGAGGATCATATGAGAGAGACTACTCAGGAGCTGGAGACTGTGTACGAGGCACTCAGAGTGGTAGAGCAGGAGCTTGAAGTGACCGTGCTTGACCATCGGGATGATCACCGGTGGGAGAGGCCCTAGAGGTGGTCGAGGACGAGTTGGAGCGCGTGACTCGAGGAGTTCAGGAGCCGGTGAGGAGTCCGAGGAGGATCCAGAGGAGCGAGTGGGAGCGGAGGGGAGTCTGGACCTGTTGTTGCAGAGGAGCCGAGTGGGTCATCAGGATAGGTTCGCTCCTATGCCAGCTCACCCACCGGTGTATGCGCCGGATCAGCCTCAGCCAGGGTGGTTGGATGAGTGAGTGTCAGCCTTGGTGCTGTGTTGAGACTCGAGTGTTGAGTCGCGTCTTTAAGTTAGACTTTACCTCTTTAGTTGATGTTAAGGTTTCGTGTTTAGTTTGCTTCTTTGTAATGCTGAGTGTGCAGTATGTGTTGCAAAGCTTGTAGGCTTAAATAAGCAGCCATACTAAGAATAAATAAAGAATTATTTCAGTTGGGTATAACCTATCTCCCCGCTTTAGAAATTCTTGCTTCTTATCTATGCTACATCTACCTTTCCTAACCCAAGAGGCAATCATCAGATGGTGAATACTCGAGGAAACAACGGTGCTTCAGGAAGTGGACTGCGCCAGAATGACAACCCCAATGATGGAGGCAGCCCTCAACCACCGCCAGTTGACATGCAGAATCTGGGAGCGTTTCTTGCTGCACAAACTCCACTAATGCAGACTATGATGCAGCAGATGCAGCAAATGACCAACGCAGCAGCAACCAACAACCACCCTACAGCTCAGAACAACAATGGTGGACCTCAACCTTACTCCAAGCTGTTAGATTTCATGAGGACTTGGCCACCAACTTTTTCAGGAAATGTGAACCCTTTGGAAGCTGATGATTGGCTTAGGACTATCGAGAAGAAGCTACACATCACGCAATGTGAAGGCAATGAGAAGGTGCTCTACGCCTCTCATCAACTAGAAGGAACCGCCGCAGAGTGGTGGGAGAATTATTGTGCCGCACATGGAGCTACGCAAGAGATCACTTGGGAGGAGTTTACTACTGCTTTTCGCCAATACCATGTTCCAGAGGGAATGATGGATCTTAAGAAGGAAGAGTTCAGGGCCCTGAAACAAGGAGGCCAACCAGTGGCTGAATACCTGAATAAATTTACCCAGTTAGCTCGCTATGCCCCTGAAGACGTAGCGACAGATAAAGCTAGGCAGTCTCACTTCATGAAGGGACTAAATTCAGGACTGCAGGTGGGACTGATCACCCACAATTTCCCAGATTTTCAGGAGCTAGAGAATAAGGCTTTGATACTAGAGGATAAGCGCAAAGAGTTGGGTGAAAACCGTAAGCGCTTGATGACTAATCAGGGTGGACGTCCAAACCATCTATGTTTGAGGATGTCACCACAGCAATTTGCCAGGTTCCAACCACCAGCCGTGAACAAGACATCAACCCCTGCACCTCGCCCTGCCAATCAGAATTTTCAGACCCCAGCACAGGGCAACAATGCACCAGGAGGGAGTCAGCAGTCTGCAGTGAGAAGATGCTATACATGCAATGAGCCAGGGCACTTTTCTAATAGGTGTCCACAGAAGGGAGGCATCACACCAGTTCGTTTCAACTTGGGAACAACACCTGCCAAGGCACCAGCATCAGGAGGAAATCGTGCGCCAGTCAAGCCGAGCAACCCCGCAATCAACAGTGCGCGTGGGAGGATCACCCACATCACCGCAGGTGGAGCTCAGGAAGCTACAGACGTCGTACTGGGTAAGTTCCTGGTTAACTCGATACACTGCCTGCTTTGTTTGATTCGAGCTTCGCATTCGTTTGTCTCTCAAAGTTTTGCAACCAAGAATGGATTTAAAGTGGTGAATCTTAAGTGTGTGCTCTTAGTCCAAGCCCCAGGATCTGAGCTTAAATCTAGCCTTGGGTGTTTGGGAGCTAAGTTGCTTATGGATGGGATAGAATTTCTAGCGAATCTTATCTTGATAGATGCTAAGTCCCTAGACGTCATCCTTGGAATGGATTGGCTGTCTAAGCATAAGGTTGTTTTGGATTGTGGCCGAAGGATCGTAACTTTGGAAGGCCCTAATGGCAAGAAGGTAGAATTTCAAGCGACCGCAGTTCGCGATGGGCAGTTAGTGGTCAACAGCGTGAAAGCCATCAGCATGGAAGAGGTGCCAGTAGTCAGAGAATACCCGGACGTGTTTCCAGAAGATTTGCCAGGATTGCCACCAGACCGCGATATCGAGTTCGTTATCGAGTTAGCACCAGGTACAGCACCGATATCAAAGAGACCATATCGGATGCCTACCGACGAATTAGTGGAAATGAAAAAGCAGATTGAGGAACTACAAGAGAAAGGTTTCATTAGACCTAGTTCATCGCCGTGGGGAGCCCCGGTTTTGTTTGTTCGTAAGAAGGATGGAAGCCTTAGAATGTGCATCGATTATCGTGCGCTTAATGAAGTAACGATCAAGAATAAGTATCCGTTGCCCAGGATCGACAACTTATTTGATCAGTTAAGAGGAGCTGGAGTTTTCTCCAAGATAGATCTTCGTTCAGGATACCATCAGTTGAAGATCCGAGCGGAGGATGTGCCTAAGACCGCGTTTTCTACGCGATATGGGCATTATGAGTTCACAGTCATGTCATTTGGATTGACAAATGCCCCGGCATATTTCATGAATATGATGAATAAGGTTTTCATGGAATATTTGGATAAATTTGTTGTAGTCTTCATAGACGATATCTTGGTTTACTCGAAGACAGAGGAAGAACACGCAGAACACCTGAGGATGGTTTTAGAGAGGCTGCGAGAACATCAGCTATATGCTAAGTTTAGCAAGTGTGAATTTTGGAAGGAAAAGGTCGAATTTCTTGGTCATGTAATGACTACTAAAGGAGTTGCAGTTGACCCCAGCAAAGTGGACGCAGTGTTGCATTGGGAGCAACCGAAGTCTGTTACCCAGATCCGTAGTTTTCTGGGAATGGCGGGATACTACCGTCAGTTCATAGAAGGATTCTCGACAATTGCTAAACCCCTTACGCAGTTGTTGAAAAAAGAAAAGAAGTTTGCATGGACGCCAGAGTGCGAGAAAAGTTTCATAGAATTAAAGAAGCGTTTAACAACAGCCCCCGTATTAGTGTTGCCAGATGTGCAAAATGGATTTGATATTTATTGTGATGCTTCAAAGCAAGGCTTGGGGTGCGTGTTAATGCAAGAAGGCAAAGTCGTTGCTTATGCATCGAGACAGTTGAGACCGCATGAAGTGAATTACCCAACGCATGATTTGGAGTTAGCTGCCGTAGTGCATGCTTTAAAGATATGGCGTCATTATCCCATAGGAAATAGATGTGAGATATATACAGACCATAAGAGTCTGAAATACATATTCACCCAAGCAGATCTAAATATGAGACAGCGAAGGTGGCTAGAGCTAATTAAGGATTATAATGTGGGAATTCATTATCATTCCGGAAAAGCCAATGTAGTAGCAGATGCTTTGAGTCGAAAGAGTCATAGCGCAAATACGCTAACAATGGGGGATCAACCAGAATTATGCAAGGAATTTCAGAAGCTAAGATTGGAAGTCGTTCCGCAAGGAATGGTAGCTGAACTAGAAGTGAAGCCAACATTGGAGGATCAGATTAGAGAAGGCCAGAAAGATGACGATAAAATTTCTAAGATCAAGGCTAAAAAGGAGGAAGGCCTAGTCGTGGATTTCACCATGGATGAGCAAGGAACCATGTTCTTCAAAGGCCAAATTTGTGTGCCGGATAAAAAGGAGCTGAAGCAGTTGATTCTTGAAGAAGCTCACGATTCTATGTACTCGATTCATCCAGGAAGTGCAAAAATGTATCAAGATTTGAAGGAGAGATTTTGGTGGCCAAATATGAAGCGTGAAGTAGCTGAGCATGTTGCTTTATGTGACGTATGTCAAAGAGTAAAAGCCATGCATCAAAGACCAACTGGTTTGTTGCAGCCGTATATTCCGGAATGGAAGTGGGAGGAAATCGGAATGGACTTTATCACCGGTTTACCTAAGACTCAGAGAGGTTACGACTCCATTTGGGTTATTGTGGATCGTCTAACCAAGGTCGCTCATTTTATCCCAGTGAAGACCACTTACTCAGGAGATCGTTTAGCAGAGTTATACATGTCAAGGATTGTATGTTTGCATGGAGTGCCCAAGAAGATTGTGTCGGACAGAGGTACCCAATTCACCTCAAGATTTTGGAACAAGTTGCATGAAGCAATGGGGACTCGTCTGAATTTCAGTAGAGCATATCACCCGCAGACAAATGGTCAGACCGAAAGAGTAAATCAGATTTTAGAGGATATGTTGAGAGCTTGTGCTTTAGCTTATGCTACGTCATGGGATAAAGGTTTGCCATACGCAGAGTTCAGCTATAATAATAGCTATCAAGCTAACTTGCAAATGTCACCATTTGAGGCGTTGTATGGACGTGCTTGTCGTACCCCGTTAAATTGGAACGAAACAGGAGAACGTTTGGTTTTTGGGCCAGATATTCTGGAGGAAGCAGAAAATCAAGTTGCAATGATCAGAGAAAGGCTGAAGATAGCACAGTCAAGGCAAAAGAGCTACGCAGATAACCGACGCTGAGATTTGAGTTTTGAACCAGAAGATTATGTGTATCTCAGGGTTACCCCTCTTAAGGGTGTTAAAAGGTTTCATGTGAAAGGGAAGCTTGCACCAAGATATGTTGGTCCGTTCAAAATTTTAAGCCGTCGAGGAGAAGTAGCCTACCAGTTGGAGTTGCCTCAGTCCTTGGCAGGAGTGCATGATGTGTTCCATGTGTCGCAGCTCAAGAAATATCTCAGAGTGCAAACGGAGCAAACCCCGTTGGATGCGATAGAGCTGCAGGAAGATTTGACGTACAAAGAGCAACCAGTCAGAATTTTGGATGTTATGGATCGCAAGACCAGAAACAAGTCTATTCGCTTTTGCAGAGTTCAGTGGAGCAATCATTCCGAAAGTGAAGCCACATGGGAGCGCGAAGAAGATTTGAAGTCAGAATTCCCAAACCTATTCTCTAGTTAGCCCGGAATCTCGGGGTCGAGGTTCTGTTAAGCGGGAGGTTTGTAACATCCCAAAAATTGGCTTAAATATTAATTTATTTCTTAAATGTGCATTTGTGATTTTCTGGAATTTAATTGGATTTTTCTGGATTTATTTGAATTAATTTCAAATCAAGTTTATTGCCCTTTTGTTCAAATCTATTTAAATTTGTGCAAAGTTAAAATAAATTTTTGCCAAAAATATTTTATTTGAGTCCAGGATGTCTCAAGGTATTTTTGAGAATTTTCTGGGATTTTTCCTGATTATTTATTTGCCTAAAATCAATTAAGTGAATTTCTGGAATTATTTTAAATGTTAAAATCTGTAAAACACAGGAATAGTGTCGGGTCCGTAGCCCATCCCTTGCGAGCCAGCCGCCGCGCGCGCCGCCAGCCCAGCTTCTAGAAGTTTTGACGTTGGCTGTTGGATCATCATCCGACGGCTGGGAGCGCGTGGGAAACCCTAGACTCGCGGGTCGTAGATCCTTGGATCGGCGTTGATTGTGCCACGTTGCAGCGAGGCATGGCCGTTGATCTTAAATCGTAGGGTGTCCATTTGTCGTCTCCGTTTCGGACTCTTCCGCCGCGCCGCCGTGTCTCCGGTGGACTCGGAGTCCGTGTCCTCCGCCCGCACGCCCCTCCGTACGCCTATTTAAGGAGCCGTCGGGTGCGTTGAGATCCTTGTCCCGCGCCGCATCGAACCGCAAGGCTTCATCGTCCAAAACTCGCCGGAGCGCCTCGTGGAGTGTCGTCGTCTTCCTCGCCGGCGGGTTTCATCTCGGCGACGCCATTAGTAGTGGGAGAAGCTTCGGACCGTCGGATCATCGCTCGACGTCTCAGATTCAGCCGCGTGGTCTCGGTGAGCCGTAAAACCTCTGTTAAACGCTGGATCTAAAACCCACGCTTGAGATTTTGCCGCGTGTGCTTCGGTCGGCAACCGTTCGATGGGATCTGAGTGCGCCAGATCACGCCGCCGCCGCAACCAATCGGGAGCCGACGTGTGGCGGGTGCAGAGGCCGATGAGCCATGGACCGCGTCTGCGGTGAACCGACCCGTCGCCGTGGACCGGGTCTATGCACCGGAACCACGTGGCAAGCTCGATTGGTTGGCGCCAGGGCTGACATCAGCGTGCCATCATGATGACGCAATAATCTTTTTTTCGATTCAAAAATAAATCTGTAAATTCTGATTTTCTGATTTTTGCAATTTCAGTATTTATTTCAAACTTCAAAAGGCTATATCTTTTGCATCGTAACTCGGATTTGAGTGATTCCAATTTCTAAAAATTTGTAAAATTGAGATATATTTAATGGTGAATTTTATTTGATTTTTGGAGTTCAATTGCTCTCTGCTTTGGTATTTATTTGCTTTTCTTCTTCGGTACACGTAGACGTTGAATTGTGCGACGCTTCGGAGGAAGATCCAGCAACTCAAGAGCAAGTTCTAGAACCAGATCAGGACCTATTCCAAGGAAAGTTGTGCTTTGATCATGTTGAACCCATGTTTATAAAATTGCTATATTCGTTTGACCCTATTGCATATATTTCAAGTATACAATTGTTTCAAACTAGATTGGGCTTAGCTAATATACCAGATTGATCTATACCCTACCTTGTCATTGTATGCCATGATCCATTGTCACCCTAGATTGGTTAAATATAGTTGGTTAATAATTATAATCAACATTGGAGGATTAGTCCGTACTAGTTGCTTAGCCTTGCCACGTCATCATATGTGTTAGAATCATTGATAAATAATCTTGATTAATGGAATATGGAACAATGTTATGAACTTGTGTGTCATGTGGGATCACAAGATGAGATTGAGTTGTTGTGGTGAGTCATGTCACGCAACGATGTTGAATTGTTGATGGCACGTGGTGCTTGGTAATCAACTTGGTGATAATCACTTAGATTGGGGCAAGTGACAAGGGGCGAGGATGCCAAGGTGGGCCCGATGGGCAGAGGGTATGTGGATGTCTTGCCTTGATCACACTAAGGACTTAACCTTGCAAGCCTTTGACCTGAGTCAATCATGCAACCACATGTCTGGTATGGGCCAGTCTAGCTGAGTAATTTGCAATGTCTTAATTTTGGTACTATCGTGGTCGGTGTGAATTCCCGAGTTATGGAGTAATTCACATGGCGCAAGAGGGGGGCCCTGGATGTGGTAACCAGTCCCACCAATGTTGAAACCTTAGCGGGTAGTATCAGGTTAAGTCAGTGCATTGTAAAGGCTTTGTTATAATCACTCGCCTTGGTGGTGTTTGGTTGTATCACGTGGGTAAAGTGCATAACCTCTGCAGAGTGTGAAACTATTTGGATAGCCATGCTCTCGGTATTGAGCAATGCTCGGAAATTACAGTTAAGGGTTAGCTTAATTAATTGGACAACTTGGTTGGGATGGCGGAATGCCATATGGAAGATGGAAATTGACTTAGGATTGGAAACTTGGTTTACTTGAGAAATACTAAGTTTATTTACTATTGTTATTTGTTTTACATTCTTTGCAATCTATTTATTATATTTGTTCATAAATGTTGCTTATTGCAAAATAGCCATGATAGCCTATCCATTGGAATAAGCCTTGCATATAGATACATAGAATTGCATTCTGTGCACAACTTGTTGAGTGCTTTAATTACTCACCCTTGCCAACAACAATAATCAACAGTTGAAGAATCTACACCTGTGTTGGAAGAAGAAGTGCAAGAGGACGCGAGTCATTAGGGTTCGAGCCTTGTCGGTTGCCTGTGGTGAACTGATGAGCTATCTACGTTTTCTTCTGTCCGCTGCTTAAGTATTAGCTTATACTTCCAGTTTTGCCCTGTGTGGCTTAATAATGTAAGTTGGTCATAAGATCATACATTTAGCTATATCAATAAATGAACTATTATTCTATTATCGTTGAGTATGATGTGATATGTACCAATGTTAAGCTGTGTGCACTAGCGTTGATCCTGGGACTAGTGCGGTAAACACAGTGGGTTCGAATCCGTGAATTCGGGTCCTTACAATTGTTCTCGCTCTCGACGAGAGCGAACGTCACTGGGAGGATTTGATTATTTGCATCAGCTGCGAGTGCAGTCAGGAGCGTCCTGTGGAACTTCTCACTCAGGAATGTCCCGTCCACGCATATGACTGGTCTACAATACCTGAAAGCTTCGATGCATTGACCGAATGACTAGAATATCCTGATGAGGTAACGGTCCGCTGAGCTGACGGACCCGTCTTCTAGTATGACGGGCTCATCGGCCACTGCGAACTGAGTGCCCGAGTTCGTCATGGCGATCTTCTATAGCAACCTAGGGGCATAGTTAAAAGACTCCTCGAATCCCCCAAAAAGCATCTTCAATGCCTTCTGCTTCGCTCTCCAAGCCGTATGGTACGTGATGACCATCCCAGTTTTAGCCTGGACCTCCTCCATAATTTTACGAGGAGTCATCCCTATGTCGCTTCCAATGATGGACACGAGGATTTGGGCTACAAACCTCGCGTCCACAAGTCGGCTCATGTTCCTTACGGACTCCTCCGTGCATGTATGAGGCCTATTTCTAATTATGACAAAGTACTCTTCGTGCTTGGGTCTGTGAACTCGTACAAAGAAGGGACAATCCGGGTACTTCATGCACCTAACCTCGTACGAGGAGGGCTTCGACAGGAGACGAGTGTGCTCCCGTCTTGTCATGATGGCATAGTTTCTAAGTAAGTGAATAGCCTCCAGCTTGTTACGGAACCGTTGTCCGATTTGGACATCGTTCTGGGAGTACCCCCACGCGGATATGTTACTGTAATCCGTTAGGGTACAATCCAGCTGACCGATGGCCCTGAAGTAATGTATAGCCGGTGTTGGGTGATCATTGTCTGCCGCTTCTTCATCCCCGCTTTCGGCGTCTTCATCATCCATGCATTCCCCATCCACCTCCGCTGCCTCAGCTTCTTCTTCACCTCCCCCCAATGCCCCCTCTACAATTGTTGGTTCAGGTGGTGCATGTGATATGTCATTGAAGGACCGAGATGGCGAACAGAGGGGGTGAATGGTCGCAAATAAAAATTTCCCCAAAATACTCCAACAAAAACCTCGACAAAATCGCTCAAAGGAAATTGTAAAAAACCCGAAAAACTAGACAACTATGTGTACCCCAAGCTTGCATGGATAAGTACCATAAAATATGTGGAGATTTTTGAGTCACAATCCTGGTTGTCTAGTGTCCAAGATAAAGAGGAATCAATTCAAACTCTTGCTTTTAGAAAGGACATCAATTCAAATCACAAAAGTCACTTTCAAAAAGCAAAAGCAGAATTTCCAGAACATGTCCTCAATTTGCACAGGAGGTTGGTGGGTTTCTGCAGCTCACAAAATTTTGAGACTTTTTATCCCTATGAGTATCAGAGTCATGAAGAACTCTACCAAATTTCTCCTCAAAAATCCTTACACAAAAAACAGGAAAAATCGAAGTACACAGTCTGGTCAAGAACTTCGAGCAGAAAGTTTGGGGCTCGGTTTTCACCTCATGGCGCCCAAACGGTGCAAAAGTGAACTCCAAAATTTTTCTTCAAGTGTATATCAGAGTCCGGCACCTCCTCCAACAAGAATAACTTGAAAAAGATTTTCTAGATTTTTATAGAAATCAAAAACTGACTGCTGCACGAAGAACAAGTTCTGAACAAAATTGGAACTTGAAAGAAAAGATGTTCTCTACTCAATCCAAGAGTGCAAAAGAGATGTAAAACCATATGAACACACTCAAAAGATCCAATATCAGCAGCATTTAGAAGGAAGGGAGGCAAATCCAAATTACATGAAAGTAAATTGCGAGAATGTAATTGCGGGAAAGTAAATGCTGAATTTAAATTGCGTAAAGTAAAGACATAATGTAAATGCGCAAAATAAATTCAGAGGTGGATGGATAAAACTTTCATTTCTGGAAGGAGAGGTTACAAAGCCTCACTTTCATGTGGGCAAAGCTCAAAGGAGCATTCACAAACCTCAAAACCTTCAAGGGAAGGAGGCTACCCCTCCACCCCTATTTATACTACTCTTGGGCCACCTACCACCCTTGGATGAGTCCCTCAACCCTAGAGCACTCATCTAAGGGCTAGGATTAACCCACACACACAGCCATGCAAGGGCTAACCCAAAACCCACACACATACCGGGTTTTCTTGCACGGTTTTCAAAGCATACTACCTAGACCTGCTAACCTATCAACTAGACCTCAATTCGACGGCCCTCATTGATCCACGCGGCATCTAGCTAGCATCATCTCCTTTTCTTGTCTTCTTGACTTGCGGCGATCTCCCAACCGTCTGGACCTCCGACGCTCCTCGCCTAGTCCCAGTCATCCTTCGCCTCACCATGACCTAGCACCGTCGTCCTGCAACCATCAAAAACAAGGAAACTCCTCACATAGCAATGCCCACAAAGATGTGCAATAAACCATCCAACTCATCACTACCGCGTCCATACGACCGGTACTGCCACTCCTGGCAGAGACAACTCAAATTGCTTCATTTGAAAATCAATCCAAATCAAACTCAAACTTGAGCACACCTTGCTCAAATAAAGTCAAATACTCATCACAAACATGGATGGACCTCCACATGGTCCTTCAATCTCCCTCTTGATGAGTATATTGACAAACCACACAAAAGGCATAAATTTGAGTTTGAAGAAAATGAAGAAGAAAGCAATTTTTAGTTGCAAAGTCAAACCTGGTCCAAAGATAGAAATTAGAACCATGACCAAGTTGACGAAGAGGAATTTAGATTTTAGAGTTAAATTTAAGAAAGAGCAAGTTTTCAACAAACACTCTAAAATCCAACTAAACATGTCAAATGTGATTATGAGATTATGATCCAACAGAAGTAGTAGTATAGTTTTACAAAGATCATAATAACCAAATAAGCATTCACATTTTTATCTTTTTAGTGATGCCTTTTCTACGTTTTCTCCCCCTTTTGGCAATATAAGCATCAATTTTTTTATGTATGCATGAAATGCAATCGAAAGAGCTTTAAAGATTATCCAATTGATCAAAATGGAAGGATATTACACCAAGCTTGTCAATTTCAGAAGATGACTAAACTAAGACATGTCCAAGTGCAAATACGAGCTTAGTTTTGAATATTTCATTTTTAGCAAGATTTGACAAGTGCAACACTTAGCTTTAGTTTCAAAAATAGAAGAATAGCCACTCTAAGGATCAAAAGGAAAACCTAGAGTTCAACCTACTCAACACTTTGGGGAATCTAGAAGAGCATACAAGGTCCTTCGGGCTCATTTATCACTTAATGCAAATTTTGATTTATCATCATACAAGACATAGCGAGGTGCAAATGTTTGACATTATTTGCATTCTTTACCCACATATGTCTTTGTTTTTAATTTATTTGCATTTTCTTTTGACAACCAATTGACTCAAGCCGTATGCGACCATCTCAAGATGAACTCTTAAGAGGATGGTCTAGGTCAAACACGATGTATTCCAAGTTCATCTCAAGTGCAATGGGAAGCGGTCTTGTGAATGCAAGGTGTTGAGTCGTATGTGCACAAGAAGAGTCAATTTTGTTTAATTTTCATTTTTAGCGCAATGATTCATGAGCAATTGAAGGACTCTAGCATGGGTCAAACTAGTTTCACCCAAGTTGCTATAGGGACTCTAGAGAACTCCAAAATTTCTCAAATTATGGCACACACCTCTAGAGAAGAAACCTAGCAAGTAAAAGCAACAAGTTTCATCAAGTTTTTCATTTAAGGCTTATTTCATTTTTAAGCTTAGCAAGTTAAATGAACTTGGACATATCTAAGCTAGTGATTTTCTTCAAATGATGTAGCATGGTGTATAGCATGAAGAAGAAATCAATTGCATAATAGACAAAGCTCATAAAATAGAAAATGCAGTCTAAATGCAATGCATGAATAGATTCCCAAACTCCTCCTCAACAAATGAATCAATTTTAAGCTCAAATCTGGTTAAAGTTGAGTTATTATCAAGATTAGGCATAAAGAAGACCCAAATGAACTCAATAACAACCAGAAAAATAGAATGAGGAGAAGAAGTCTAGAAACTGCAAAACTGGATGGCTATTGAGCATAGATAAGATAGAAGAAACTCACTACGGCTCAGACTCGCTCTTATCTTCCCCAGTGACTGACATAGGGAAGCTGACTCTAGATCCCAACTAAGGAGTGCACACAGACCCTGTCTACCCAGGAGGCCCAATACCTGCTAGACTTATAAGACTGAGGGAACTCAACCTAGAGAGAAGAGAGAACAGCTAATCACGCATGATAGCAACCTAAAGCACAAGATAAGAGGTCCATGCAAGGCATGCCAGAAGTCTAAGTGAGTGAACTCAACTCAAGAAAACAAGCCCAAAGTCACCCAGAAGAAACACAAAGAAAAGAAAAAGCTGAAGAAAACATATAATACATAATATACAAACCAGCTCCCCCTCACGAAAGGCCGTAAGGGCTCACGACTCCAAGCTCACTCCTCAAGGCAACAAACCTGGAGCTATCCAAAGGCTTGGTGAAGATATCGGCTAACTGATGGTCACTCTCACTCGAAGCGCGATATCTCCCTTCTCCACATGGTCTCTAAGGAAGTGATATCTAATATCAATGTGCTTGGTCCGGGAATGTTGCACTGGGTTTTTAGCAATGCAAATAGCTGAAGTGTTGTCACAGAAGAGTGGCACACTCTCTATCTCTAACCCATAGTCCCGTAAGGTCGATCTCATCCAGAGCACTGCTACAAAGAATCGGTCGCGACAACATACTCGGCCTCAGCGGTGGACTGTGCAACTCCGGACTGCTTCCTAGATGACCAAGAAATAAGAGAAGTGCCAATGAATTGGCAAGTGCCAGAAGTGCTCTTCCTATCTATCCTACAGCCAGCAAAGTCGGCATTGGAAAAGGCTCTAAGAGATAGACAAGAAGAAGAGTACCAAATACCATCATCAGTGGTAGCACGAAGGTACCTGAAGATGCGCTTGATCGACTGGCGGTGAGAGGCGCGAGGAGAAGCTTGAAATCGAGCGCACAGACACACAGCAAAATGTATGTCCGGCCTCGAAGCAGTGAGGTACAAGAGGGAGCCGATCATGCTTCGAAACTCCTTTTGATCAGCAGGCTCACCATCCTCATCGGGCTCGAGGACAGAAGTGGTGGCCATAGGAGTCATCACCGGCTTCCCATCGACATGTCGAGCGCCTCGGGAGGTCACGGGTATATTTGCCTTGATGCAAGAAAGTACCCTCCGAGTCCGCTTGATTTGGAAGCCAAGAAAGTAGCTCAACTCGCCCATTATACTCATCTCAAACTCAGTGCTCATCACCTCGTAAAAGCGAGACACAAGCGAATGAGACGAGCCACCAAAATGATATCGCCCACATAAACTGGACAAGAAGAAAATGAGACTCATGGTGTCCGTGAATGAGTTTTGTCTACTATGCCCATTTTGAAGTCATGGTGAGAAGATAAGACTTGAGCCTCTCATACCATGCTCTGGGGCTGCTTGAGTCCATACAAAGCTTTGGAGAGCTTGTATACATGACTCGGAAACTTGGGGTTCTCGAATCCTGGAGGTTGTTTGACATAAACCTCTTCCTCAATATAGCCATTGAGGAATGCACTCTCAACATCCATTTGATAGAGCCTGAAGCCTTGGGATGCAGAGAATGCAAGCAGGATCCTAATAGCTTCTAGTCTAGCTACAGGGGCAAAGGTCTCCTCAAAGTCAAGACCCTCAACCTGAGAAAAGCCCTGTGCAACTAGCCTAGCTTTGTTGCGAATGACAACCCCATCCTCACTCTGCTTGTTTTTGAACACCCACTTGGTCCCAATGACATTATGACCAGATAGGGCTCGACAAGCTACCATACCTTGTTCCTTTCAAAGTTCTCAAGTTCCTCATGCATAGCATTAATCCACGATTCATCGGATAATGCATGAGAAACATCCTTCGGCTCAAAGGAGGCAACAAAGGCAGAGTGGAGGCAGAAACTGGACAAACCTGATTTTGAGCGAGTGACCCGCTCAAACAGAGAACCAATGATCTGATCAGGTGGATGAGCTTTCTGGATATATCGGGGAGGACTGTAAGTAGTGGCCTCTACCTCATGCACAGAAGAGGTAGGAGCAGAGCCACTCAAGGAGAGTCGGAAGGCAAGGCCGTTCTCCCGAGGTGCGAAATGGAAACAGGAGGCACCTCGGTGTAGAGGGACTGGATCCGTGAAACACCATCATCTCCATCATCCTCATCTTCTACAAAGATGGTCTCGGAGGGATAAGAAGAGCTCAAACATCGGTCTAGCTCCTGGCTAGCCTCATCAAAGGTCACATCACAGTCTCTATGATCCTATGCGCATCAACACCTGCACTTATAGCTACGAGAAGAAGTCGAGTAACCTAGAAAGATACCATCAAGAGCGAGACTCAAACTTATCTAGGTTACCAAACTTCAAGATAAAACACTTGCAACCGAAAATGCGAAAATGAGACACACTGGGCTTTCGCCCATACCTCAACTCATAAGAAGTGCGATGCAAATGTGCTCTCAAAAACACACGATTAGAAACATGGCAAGCAGTAGCTATAGCCTCAGCCCAAAACTTCCTAGGAGTACTGTACTCGTCTAGCATCGTCCTGGCCATCTCAACCAGGGTCCTGTTCTTCCTTTCCACTACGTCATTCTACTGAGGGGCGTAGGGAGAAGAGAACTGATGCTCTAAACCAGACTCCACACAAAAACTCTCAAAGTAGGAATTCTTGAACTCAGTGCCATTATCATCTGCAGATAGCTCGTAATGCACCTGGGAGCTCAATAGACAACCTACTGATCAAACCCCCGAAGTGAGAAAAAGTCTCATCCTTCGAGGCCATGAAGAATACCCAAGAGTATCTAGAAAAATCATCAATGATGATAAGAACAAACCATTTCCCTCCTGATTGCACTCTATTTGGACCAACGGTGTCCATATGTAAAAGCTGTCTGGTGCATCACCATCACTACGGTGGATGGAGGATGAGAAGCGAGAACCATCTTGCCATGTCGACAAGGAGAGCAAACTAAGTCTTTGACTATCTTGAGTTTGGGCAAACCCCGAATGAGATCGTGGCTGCTAACTCGGGTCAAATGATCAAAACCAATGTGACCAAGTCTCCTATGCTAGAAGGAGAGATCACGGGACTCAGAAGCAATCAAACATCGAAGAGAGTCTCGGAAGAAGCGAGAAAAATCAGCACGAAAGACTCTCCCAAATCTAGAAATCCCATAAACTAACCCTCCCGATGAATCAAGGATTCTACAGGCATTACTCTTGAAGCTTACCTGGAAAGAGTCATCGATAAGCTGAGAAACAGAGAGTAGATTGTATTGCAGCTTACTTACTAACGCAACATCTTTAAGAATGAAATTTTGGTTAATACAGATGGTACCTTTAGCAATGACTCTACCTGAAGATGCATCCCCAAAAGTGACTAACTCATCACCGGGGCTCGTACTAGGAAGAGAACCAACGAGAATCTCCGGTCATATAGCGAGAACAACCGAGTCAACAATCCAAACATCGCCTTCCCATCCGACGAACCCGATCAAGACACAAGAGAGAAAGATGACTCGAGATTGGGATAGAGCGAAGACTTAGGAACCCAATCTTGAACCATACGACACCTCAGTACCAACCACGTAAGAAGATCGGACTCGAGTGTCTCTCGACGCCAACTCTAACAAGATCGGAGTAACTCTAGTAGATGATCTAGGAGTGGAACGGGTTGGCACGCCGTGGTGCAAAAGCGACCATCCCAAGAAGGTGCTGGATCTCCTACCAGAAAACACCTCACGCCGCTGATATCTACCTCGATGGGAAAAACGAGGAATATCAAGATGACGGCGAAAAGACTAACTACGAACAGCTCCAGGACTAAAACTCGAAGAACTAGCATGAAAACCAAGTCCTGGATGCTGCCCAAAAACAGGCGACTCTCTAACCTGTCTAGAAGCAGTGTGTGTCTTAGGAGCACTCAAAGTCCGGGATGACCCGAATACCCCTAAGAGCGACAACACGCCACGCCGAGTGATCTTGGCGCGCCTGAAGCAGAAATCTACTAGGTAACCATCCTTCTTACAGAAGGTGCATGTGTACTTCGCCTTGCTAGAGGCAGAAGCAATAGGAGTAACACCCTTCTGATCAGAAGTCCTATGGACAACCCCCAGCAAATCTAAACACGGTGGTACTCACTCTGGGAGCTACCACAATCTCACCACTCTTGGAGCCGTGCACAATGGTGGGAGGATGCGCCCGAGCGTGCTCCAAGGGATCAAATCCTAGACCTTGATTGGATCTACTAATCTTGGATTGGTCTAGAATAAGATTGAGCTTCTTCTTGCCTCCAACAAACTTCTCGAGAGTGCTCATAAGATACTGGCAATCTTGGAAGAAAGAAGCACAAGAAGAACAGGGGGAAGGAGAGGAGGAAGAAGAACTAGAAAGAGAAGATCTCTCAGCACGTGCTTTTTGTTCCCTTAGCACGGCTGCCTCAATCTTGAGGGCCTCACAAGAAACGCAAGGAGCATCTCTAATCCTAAGGGTTTGGTCTTTTAACTTCTTCTTAAGCTCGACATGGATTTGATCCACATCATCCTTAACCCCAACACACAGCAAGCAACCAGTTTTTGACTTAACTAGTAAGTCCTTAGCAAGTTGATCACACTTGACATTCAAAGCATCATTGTCAAGTTTTAGTTGCCTACAGCCCTCACATGAGCTGACTGGGTCCTTAGAAGCATGCAATTCAAGTTCATCATTTCTAGTAGAAAGCTTTCTAAGGTGTTCGCCATGGCATCAATTTCGCAAGCAATTTAGGCAATTAGCACATGATGGAGTGGAGTGAGCATGAAGAAACCTAGCCTCAACAGGAATAGCATCAACAGAACTAGTGCTAGCATTCTTCAACCTAAGACCATCAAGTTCAGCAAGCACACTATCATGTATAGTCCTTAGGTTCTCCAACTCCACAAGAATAGCATCACACAAAGAGCAATCATCAGTGACTCGAGAGGGAGAAGATCTAAGTGAAGCTAACTCCCGAGTCAAGGTACCTACTTCCTTCTCAAGCTCCGTACACCTAGCTCTAGCTCTAGCTTGAAATTTTCCTAATTTGAAGAAAGCTTCGTTGAGCTGGTCATAGGAGGGTACCTCATCCGAGTCACTGTAGAGCTCGGAGTCGCTGATGTCGTTGGTGTCGGCCATGAAGCACATGTCGGAGAAGTCGTCGCCGCCCTTCTTCTCTTGCGGATCATCCTCGCCCTCGTCGCTCCATGTCTCCGTGTCGGAGAGGTTGATGTCGTCAAGCGCGGCGAGGATGCGGTGGAAGAGTTTCTTGTTTTTGGAGAAGTTGCGGTACTTCTTCTCGTGCGCCGGTTCACGAACTGGAGGCTTCTTGTTGCGGTTCTTGTCGATGTAGTCGTTCTTGTCCTTCTCCAGCTTGGGACAGTTCGCCCAAATGTGGTTGGGGCCACCACACTCGAAGCAGGTGATCATGCCACCTCTCTTCCTCTCTCACCCTCTTGTATGCATGAGAAAACATGCGAGCGAGAAGAGCAAGCTCATTTTCTGGAAATTTTTCCAGTTGGTCATCGCTTAGCTCGCAAAGGGCGGAAAGAGAGAAACCAATAGAAGGATCAGAAGAAGAAGATCCAATGGGATCGGTGACCAAAGCCATCGACTGAGATTTCGTCTTCCGAGAGACGACATCGATCTCATGAGTCTTGAGGCGGGAATAAAGCCCGTCAAGAGTCAGAGTCGATAAGTCTGTGGCGTCCTTGATGGTGGTCACCTTCATCTCCCAAACCCGAAAGTCGAGTGCGGTCAAGAAATACCGAGCATTGTCCGAGTCAGGGTATATGCAACCAACTACTCGGAGGTCACTCAAAATCTTTGTAAACCGACCAAAACACTCGTTGAGACTCTCACCAGCGTGTTGATCAAACTTGTTGTACTCGCGCTTGAACTGGTCCTGCCTCACAGTCTTGATTTTAGTAGAGCCCTCATGGTAAGCATTGAGGGTTACCCAAATCTCGTGAGCGGAGCGAAGGTGAGAAATCCTATCATACTCACCGCAGCTAAGACCCTGTATGAGAATGTTCCTTGCCTTAGCATTCGCCTCAACGTCAACCATATTGATGGCCGTGACATTTTCATCAGCAGGAACCTCATACGGGAGTTTCACCTTCTGCCATATCAGGTAGCCCTGGGCAGTGTTGTATGACTCCATCCGGGACTTCCAAAAAGGAAAATCAACTTCATTAAAGATGGGAGGCTTGGTGGAATATTTGTCCGTCGCCATGGCTCTTGAGACCGGTCAAGATCTATGGAAGAGCAAAACCGGCTCTCATACCAATTGAAGGACCAAGATGGCGAACAAAGGGAGGGTGAATGGTCGCAAATAAAAATTTCCCCAAAATACTCCAACAAAAACCTCGACAAGATCGCTCAAAGGAAATTGTGAAAAACCCGAAAAACTAGACAACTATGTGTACCCTAAGCTTGCATGGATAAGTACCATAAAATATGTGGGGATTTTTGAGTCACAATCCTGGTTGTCTAGTGTCCAAGATAAAGGGGAATCAATTCAAATCTTGCTTTTAGAAAGGACATCAATTCAAATCACAAAAGTCACTTTCAGAAAAGCAAAAGCAGAATTTCCAGAACTTGTCCTCAATTTGCACAGTAGGTTAGTGGGTTTCTGCAACTCACAAAATTTTGAGACTTTTTATCCCAATGAGCATCAGAGTCGTGAAGAACTCCACCAAAGTTCTCCTCAAAAAGCCTTACAGAAAAAACAGGAAAAATCGAAGAACACAGTCCGGTCAAGAACTTCGAGCAGAAAGTTTGGGGCTCGGTTTTCACCTCATGGCGCCCAAACGGTGCAACAAGTGAACTCCAAAATTTTTCTGCAAGTGTATATCAGAGTCCCGCACCTCCTCCAATAAGAATCACTTGAAAAATATTTTTATATATTTTTATAGAAATCAAAAACTGACTGCTGCGCGAAGAACAAGTTCTGAACAAAATTGGAACTTGAAAGAAAAGATGTTCTGTACTCAATCCAAGAGTGCAAAAGAGATGTAAAACCATATGAACACACTCAAAACATCCAATATCAGCAGCATTTAGAAGGAGGGGAGGCAAATCCAAATTACATGAAAGTAAATTGCGAGAATGTAATTGCGGGAGAGTAAATGCTGAATTTAAATTGCGTAAAGTAAAGACATAATGTAAATGCGCAAAATAAATTCAGAGGTGGATGGATAAAACTTTCATTTCTGGAAGGAGAGGTTACAAAGCCTCACTTTCATGTGGGCAAAGCTCCAAGGAGCATTCATAAACCTCAAAACCTTCAAGGGAAGGAGACTACCCCTCCACCCCTATTTATACTACTCTTGGGCCACCTACCACCCTTGGATGAGTCCCTCAACCCTAGAGCACTCATCTAAGGGCTAGGATTAACCCACACACACAGCCATGCAAGGGCTAACCCAAAACTCACACGCATACCGGATTTTCTTGCACGGTTTTCAAAGCATACTACCTAGACCCGCTAACCTATCAACTAGACCTCAATCCGACGGTCCTCATTGATCCACGCGGCATCTAGCTAGCATCATCTCCTTTCCTTATCTTCTTGAATTTCCCGGACTCCGTCACCGATCATCTTCCGGTGATCTCCCAACCGTCTGGACCTCCGACGCTCCTCGCCTAGTCCCAGTCATCCTTCGCCTCACCATGACCTAGCACCGCCGTCCTGCAACCATCAAAAACAAGGAAACTCCTCACATAGCAATGCCCACAAAGATGTGCAATAAACCATCCAACTCATCACTACCACGTCCATACGACTGCAGATCGCCACTCTGGCAGAGACAACTCAAATTGCTTCATTTTGAAAATCAATCCAAATCAAACTCAAACTTGAGCACACCTTGCTCAAATAAAGTCAAATACTCATCACAAACTTGGATGGACCTCCACATGGTCCTTCAGTCATGTTCTACCGGTGTTGGGTGATCATTGTCTGCCGCTTCTTTATCCCCGCTTTCGCTGTCTTCATCATCCATGCATTCCCCATCCACCTCCACTGCCTCAGCTTCTTCTTCACCTCCCCCCAATGCCCCCTCCTCTACAATTGTTGGATCGGGTGGTGCATGTGATATGTCATGTTCTACTGCTCGGGAGGTAGAGGCCTCTTCTACGGGCTGGTGCTGTGGATATATCTCCACGTATACTCCTACCTCAAAATTCTCTTCACCCGCTTTGCGGACATACAAAGCCCATACGCTTTCATTCCGTAGTGGGAAGAGCGTGTACACAACCATCAAGCTGTTGGGGACAAACCATGGACAAACCCCATCGAAACGAACTCTGTGCATCTCAAGGTTCACACGTAGTAGAGCGATGACATGTGATTTGAGCTGCCAGAGTTCGTTCGGGTGTCTATTGTGCTATCTACGTGCAGATAGTTATCAATGCTCACGACCCTCCCGTGCAAAACTACGGGCCATTCTCCGAAATAAATTTAAAAGGCATGTCCATCTGTAGCAAATATGGCACTATTAATGTACTAAATACCTTAATAACACAAAAATAATATACACTCATGATGATTTCTAGCTAACCTTCTCTAAGCTGTACCGAAGGTCAATAAAGTTAGAGCAATGTAGCTATAAATCTTCCTGAAGATTACCTGCTATATTAGAATCCCGAATGAAATAAATAAAAAAATTAAACTTTGTGAAAATTTCAACAAACTATGAATACCAACGAACTAATATCTCGTCTTCGAGCTCTCTGGTTGCCTTGCCTTGCCTTCACACTCTCTGCTGTTGTGAACGTTACAATACCATCGTGAAGGATTTATAGCAAGGGAAAGGAAGGACACAGCTCAGAAGGATTCGTTCGGTCGGTGCTTTTGCGCGTGATGATCACCCGTGAGATTCCCTGCCACCACCATCCAAATTACTTGCATGCGACTGTCCTTGACCTTTGCCGAAACATGAAATTTCGGGTATGGGGACATAACTGGTCGTCCAGCTTTAATGATGTGTAGTGATAGGTCGTGCAGATTTGATGATGGGTGATAGGTCGTGCAGCTTTTATGATGATGGGTGATAGGTCACCTAGCTTTGATGATGTGTAGTGACATGTCATGCAGCTTTGATGATGGATGACTGGTCGTGCAGCTTTAATGATGTGTAGTGACAGGTCGTGCAGCTTTGATGATGGGTGACCAGTCGTGCAGCTTTTATGATGATGGTGACAGGTCATGCAGTTTTGATGATGTGTAGTGATAGGTCGTGCAGCTTTGATGATGGGTGACTGGTCGTGCAGCTTTTATGATGTGTAGTGACAGGTCGTGCGGATTTGATGATGGGTGACAGGTCGTGCATCTTTTATGATGATGGGTGACAGGTCATGCAGCTTTGATGATGTGTAGTGACAGGTCGTGCAGCTTTGATGATGGGTGACTGGTCGTGCAGCGTGTAGTGACAGGTCGTGCAGCTTTGATTGTGGGCAGTGACAGGTCGTGCAGCTTTTATGATGATGGGTGACAGGTCATGCAGCTTTTATGATGATGTGTACTGACAGGTCGTGCAGCTTTGATATAAATATTATAAATATAGATTTCTTTATTGTTTTTGAGTTCGTTTATGCATATTATAGCTTACAGAAAGCTTATTACTTAAGGTTGTTCAGCTTCTAAGAATAGTATGAAAACATAATGAAATAAGGTTATTTGTTTTGAATATGGTAATCTATACTTTGGTTAGTATTTCTAAACTAATTTCATGAATTTTAGTGTTTAGCTGAGGTATTGTATTCATTGCTGAAAAGGCTTATATAGCATAAAAGTCTGTTATGCAAAATCGGCCAAATGAGTGTATGAATTACCTTATCACTTAAGGGTTTTATACTAACAGGATTTTGATGAACGTCAAGTGGTAAATAAAATATTTTTCTAGAATACAGTAGACCGTATCCTAAATATCATTTCTAAGCTATTTTACATGAGGTTTGCATTTAGACGAGTTATTCTACAGGCTGCCGAAAAGGCTTCAATGTTTCTAATATTCAGAATGCTTAACGCTTAGGGTTATTTTGCTAGCGAGTTTTATATGCAAATCATAACATAATGATATTCTATTTTCAGAATATGGTAGTACATGCTTTGGGGAGTATTTCTGAACTAGTTTTATAACCTTTAGTATTTAGATGACTTATTTTATATGTCGTTGAAAAGGCTTAAATATTGTAAGCTTTTGTTGTAGTATATGTGTGGGCAGAATATTGTGAGTTCTCGAAAGACATGTTGAGTTGCAAGGTGAACTAGTTCCAGTCTATACAGGAAGTAGAACTTGTAGAGATGTTAATTGTGGGTTGCAGCTTCCTATGTTAAACCAATGCATGTGTATGTTTATGAAGGGATGCATTGTAGTTTTATTCCTGTGTTGCCGCTAAGTGTTGCATTTGTTAGTACTACATATATGGTAGTGCATATATCAAAGAGCATGCAAATCTGGTCCATTCTTCCTAAAAATTACATTTAAACATGACATTTTATGGACTGCCCAAAAGGCTACAAAAATCACACTCTCCCTGATATCAGAATCGCACTCTCTCTGATCTCCCTCTCCCACCATCGTTTTGCAATTTCTAAAAAAATCAATTCTTCAAATAATTTCAAATTATTGATTGCCTGGACTTTTATTGGACACATTTATCAGTACCTAAGTTCAATGACAGTTCCCCAGCCACTTCCTCCAAAAGAAGTGTTTTAAATATCTTTACAAATTTCGATTGAAATTTTTTACATGCAATAACGCGATTTTGCAAATCAATTAGTATCAGCATACTAATTATAATTTTGCCCGTGAACAGTAAATTCCAGCTGACGGGCTTCGCGGGATTTGTTTATTTCTTTTCCAGCGAACGTGTTCAGCTGGAATTTTTTTAATTTTTTAATCCGTAATTTCTGCAAACTCAATTCGCCAGAATTTTTTTAAAAAATTTCCATTTCCTGCGAACGGAATTCACAGATTAATCAAAAAAATAAAACTAGGACCCAAACGACATTAAAAAATTTAAAATTTTTTGTGGAGGTTTCTGACAAATAAATTATATTACTATAAAATTTCATAATATTATAAGTTTTATGAATTTTTGAAAATTCAAACACTACAACTGTCGTGATAAAACACTGACCAACAAGTTTGAACCGAATGAAAAATGAAACAAATCACGTTAGAAAATTTTGAATTTTTCCATGGTTATGATGCATCACTATTGTTTCCGTAAAATTTTCATATGATGACTAAGCTTTATAAATTTTTGAAAATTCAGACAGTGCTACAATCCTAATAAAAGCCATATCGGACAGTAGCACTGTCTAAATTTTTAAAAATTCATAAAGCTTGATCATAATATGAAAAATTTATGCGAACATTAGTGATTCAAAATAACTATGGACAAAAAATTCTAAAATTTTCTAACGTGTTTTGTTTCATTTCTCATTCAGTTCAAACTTGTCGGTCAGTGTTTTATCGGGATAGTTGTAATATTTGAATTTTTCGAAATTCCTCACATCTTATAACAATCCGAAATTTTTATGGGAGTATCATTGATTTGTCAGGAACCTCCACAAAAAATTTCAAAATTTTTCTATGTAGTTTGGGTCCTAGTTTTACTTTTTTTACCGTGCTACCGATTGTGCCATGCCATACCCGAAATTTGATTTTTCGATATTTGGATTGCCAAATTTTCAAATTTCATGAAAGGTTACACGAATTTTCAGATTTCGGGTATGACTAGCTTTTTAACAAATACGCAAACATGTTGTATCGATTTGTAATTACGGATCGTTTATTGTACTATATTCCAAAAATTCCGCAGATGACTGATGGAGAAAATACCGCTATACGTTGGGTTTTCTGCAAACCAGCGACGGTACGGTATTCAGCAAAAATTAACATCAAACGCTCCTTTCCTTGTATATGTTTCTGCCAGACATCTATAAGAAGGGCATCAAGGCATCTAAGCAAGCTGCCTATAGCCTTCCTATGTTCTCGCACATATGGTTTTGTGAAAATTTACTTTAAAATAGTTTGTAAGACCATGATGAATGAGTTGGCACATGGAGTAATCTTTTCAAGCACTTCTGGATCCTAATCCCACTGGTAAGGAATTAATAGTACTATAGTACTGTTCCATGGCTCTTTTGTGGTGGTTGCTATCCCCCTAGATGTTGTTTTATCGATAATAGGAGAGAAGCTAGCTAAATTTGTTTTGCTGTGTGGAAATTGAATTTGTAGTATAATTTTTCAAATTCCAAATGGAATGCAGTTATGAAAGGTTTATTACATCAGAATAATGATCATGGACGAATGTCTCCATTTGAATGCAGGCTGTCCATGGAGCAGTCGTGGTGGCAATGCTCGTCTCATATTGTTTCTCCTCATGGCACATGAGAGAAGCCATGAGCGACAACACCACGAGTGCCATGGACACGGCGTTGATGCAACCCTTCTTGGAAGCCAACCGCTCTGCCTTCGCCGTCGCCAACGCTCTCGCCCTGCAGCTCACAAGCAATAGATCTGCCTTCTCCTATGTATACCAATTAAACCCCCTATTTTCATGTCCATTTTTTTTGGAATGTATGCTAAGATTCTTGTAGGAATTTCGAGAGAATGCATGTGTGTGGACTGGATGTTTGTTTGTAGTTCGACTTGTCATTCTTTAATAAATACTAATGTTCTGACTAATTTTTTTATGGGAGTATCATTGGTTTGTCAGGAACCTCCACAAAAAATTTCAAAATTTTTCGACGTAGTTTGGGTCCTAGTTTTATTTTTTTACCATGATGCCGATTGTGCCACGCCATACCCGAAATTTGAAATTTCGAGTATAGGGGCCAAGGCAATTTCGGGTATGGGGGCCAGGGCCCCCTGGCCCCTGTACCCGAAATTTTATTTTTCGATTTTTGGATTGCCGAATTTTGAAATTTCGGGAAAGGTTACACGAATTTTCAGATTTCGGGTATGACTAGCTTTTTAACAAATACGCAAACATGTTGTATCGATTTGTAATTACGGATCGTTTCTTGTACTCTATTCCAAAAATTCCGATGACGACTGATGGATGAGATGCGATCTTGTCCTGCGAAAGCCGATGCATGGGTCTCGGTTATACGCTCTTCTGAGGATCTTGAGGGACCTTCATGTCTCACCTACACAACAATCATCTCAAGTTGGTCCCAACAATGCTGGGACTAGTCAGCAAGATTTGTCAGAGATTGGTATGAAAGATTTGGAAGGGACTACTGCATCAGCTAAAGTTGCATGCTTGGCTCAGGAACCAAAAGTCGAAGGTGATAAGCCATTGGCTGGGATGCGTGTCTTGCTGGTCGAAGACACTTTGGTGCTGCAAACTATCCAGAGGAAGATGCTGAACCAACTAGGAGCAACTGTTAAAGTAGTAGTTTGTAAGGACCCGAATCCACTGATTCGAACCCACTGTGTTTACCGCACTAGTCCTAGGATCAATGCTGGTGCACACAGCTTAACATTGGTACATATCACATCATACTCAACGATAATAGAATAATAGTTCATTTATTGATATAGCTAAATGTATGATCTTATGACCAACTTACATTATTAAGCCACGCAGGGCAAGACTGGAAATATAAACTAATAATTATGCAGCGGAAAGTAGAAAATGTAGATAGCTCATCAATTCACCACAGGCAACCGACAAGGCTCGGACCCTAATGACTCGTGTCTTCTTGAACTTCTTCTTCCAACACAGGTGTGGATTCTTCAACTGTTGATTATTATTGTTGGCAAGGGTGAGTACTTAAAGCACTCAACAAGTTGCGCACAGAATGCAATTCTATGTATCTATATGCAAGGCTCATTCCAATGGATAGGTTATCATGGCTATTTTGCAATAAGCAGCATTTAAGAACAAATATAATAAATAGATTGTAAAGACTGTAAAGCAAATAGCAATAATAAATAAATTCAGTATTTCTCAAGTAAACCAAGTTTCCAATCCTAAGTCAAATTCCATCTTCCATATGGCATTCTGCCATCCCAACCAAGTTGTCCAATTAATTAGGCTAACCCTTAACTGTAATTCCCGAGCATTGCTCAATATCGCGAGCACGGCTATCCGAATAGTTTCACACTCTGCAGAGGTTATGCACTTTTCCCACCTGATACAACCAAACACCACCAAGGCGAGTGATTATAACAAAGCCTTTACAATGCACTGGCTTAACTCGATACTACCCGCTAAGGTTTCAACACTCGTGGGACTGGTTACCACATCCAGGGCCCCCCTCTTGCGCCATGTGAATTACTCCTAACTCGGGAACTCACACCGACCATGATAGTACCAAAATTAAGACAATGCAAATTACTCAGCTATGCTGGCCCATACCAGACATGTGGTTGCATGATTGACTCAGGTCAAAGGCTTGCAAGGTTAAGTCCTTAGTGTGATCAAGGCAAGACATCCACATACCCTCTGCCCATCGGGCACACCTTGGCATCCTCGCCCCTTGTCACTTGCCCCAATCTAAGTTATTATCACTCAGTTGATTACCAAGCACCACGTGCCATCAACAATTCAACATCGTTGCGTGACATGACTCGCCACAACAACTCAATCTCATCGTGTGATCCCACATGACACACAAGTTCTTAACATAGTTCCATATTCCATTAATCAAGATTAATTATCAATGATTTTGACACATGTGATGATGTGGCATGGCTAAGCAACTAATACGGACTAACCCTCCAATGTTGATTATAATTACTAACCAACTATATTGAACCAATCTAGGATGACAATGGATCATGGCATACAATGACAAGGTAGGGTATAGATCAATCTGGTATATTAACTAAGCCCAATCTAATTTGAAACAATTGTATAATTGAAATACATGCAATAGGGTAAAACAAATATAGCAATTTTATAAACATGGGTTCAACATGATTAAAGCACAACTTGCCTTGGAATAGGTCCTGATCTGGTTCTGGAACTTGCTCTTGAGTTGCTGGATCTTCCTCCGAAGCGTCGCACAATTCAACGTCTCACGTCTGCAGAAGAACAAAAGCAAATAAATACCAAAACAGAGAGCAAATTTAACTCAAAAATCAAATAAAATTCACCATTAAATAGATCTCAATTTTACAAATTTTTAGAAATCTGAATTACTCAAACCCGAGTTACGATGCAAAAGATATAGACCTTTGAAGTTTGAAATAAATACTGAAATTGCAAAAATCAGAAAATCAGAATTAACAGATTTATTTTTAAACTGAAAACCGATTTATGACGTCAGCGTGACCTCATGATGATGTCATCATCACAGAATTTCCAATCGGATTATTTTTCCAATTGAAAAATGCAATTATGACGCAAGCATGACGTCAGCCCTGGCGCCAGCCAATCAGATGGCGACACGCGTCTTCGGCGCGTGGACTGGGTCAACGACCTACGCCAGCCCACGGTGGACTCGGCTCACAGCGCTTCGGCCTCTACGCCTGACACGCGGCACGACCTGGTTGGCCACTCGCGCGGTTCGATCTTATCCACAGAAAACCGATCGGAGGGTCAGCGATCACGCGCGACGTGGCAACGTGCCAACCAACGGATCTAGATCCGACGGCCTAGAGCTTCTGGATCCAGCGATGGCTACGCGACAGAGAGATCTCACCGGCAGTGAAGAAGAAGGTCAGGGTAGCGGCGCTCCGGCGAGTTTCCGGCGAAGAGAAGCTGCGGGTTCTGTGCGGCGCGGTCCGGCGAACTCGATGGCGGCACTAGTGGCGGCGGAGACTCGACGACGGCGACGAAAACACGCGGAAACCACCACGGCAAGAACCTCCACTCCGGCGAGCTCCCTCGTGCGAACAACGGCGACTCAGAGATTCGGGCTTTGGGAAAGATGCGCGGCGCGAGGTGAGGGGTAGCTGCACGGGAAGGCGTGCAAGGCACGGACTCCGAAGATGGCTCTGTGGCGGCGGCGGACTCCGACGGTGACTCGAAAAGGCGACGCGGCTGCATCCGGCGCGCACACGCGGCGCTCATCCGACGGCTCAGAACGCTCGACCACGCGGACGATTCTCAAGCGACCGATCGAGGTCAACGGCGTAGATTCGAAGCGGCTAGGGTTCACTCGAGATGGGCTGATTGGGCCGCCCGAAGCGGGCCTCAAGCGCACAGTATTGGGCTTCGGCCCGATACTGTTCCAAAGGATTTTTAAAACATTATTAATTTAAATAATTCTAGAAATTCATTTAATTGGTTTTAGGCAAATAAATATTC
Organism: Otatea glauca; assembly: GCA_036346275.1. Taxonomy (NCBI): domain Eukaryota; kingdom Viridiplantae; phylum Streptophyta; class Magnoliopsida; order Poales; family Poaceae; genus Otatea; species Otatea glauca. The sequence continues at coordinate 7,116,347 of CM070721.1, read as the reverse complement.
AGGAAAAATCCAAGAAAATTCTCAAAAAATACTTTGAGACATTATGGACTCAAATAAAATATTTTTAGCAAAACTTTATTTTAACCTTGCATAAATTTAATTAGATTTGAACAAAAGGTCAATATTCTTAATTTGAAAGTAATTCCAATAAATCTAGAAAAATCCAAATAAATCCAGAAAATCATAAATGCACATTTAAGCAATAATTTAATATTTAAGCCAATTTTTGGGATGTTACACAGTTGATGGATCTAAGGATGTTGATATGTTCAAAGATGCTCTTGAGCAAGAAAGTGTTTCAAAGACAATAAAGTTGTGACCTTGCCCTATGATGTTATCTTGATGGATTGCCAGGTTTGTTTCAACAAGAATTTTGGAACAAATACAACCTTGAAGCTCTCATTTATATTTATGCTATGTTTTTCTTTCTTTCTTTTTTCTTTTGGCGAGGGTTTCTGCTTATAATTTCACCAATCAAATCTTTCATTGTTCAATTCACCGGGAGCAACTACTCTTTGTATGACAACATTCTTTTGCACTCTACACAAGGCTTGGTATGGAGATGGTTTGACATTGCTAGTATTTCTTCTATGTTTTAGATGCCCTTGATGGATGGCTATGAAGCGACAAAGCACATTCGGGAGGAAGAAAGCCGCTACGGAATTCACACTCCACTCATTGCATTGACTGCTCATGCCATGGAGGAGGATCTGCAGGAGGCTATTCATGCTGGGATGGATCTCCATCTGACAAAGCCAATAGAAAGGAAAAGAATAGTAGAAGCTATTTACCATGTCTGCAAAGAGAAGAATTGATGCTATACATTTCCTCCATCGTATGAAGAGAACTGAAGAAGTAGGTGTTTTCAGTGAGTAGGATGATGATAGTAACATATATCTAGTCATTATCTGCAGTTAGTTATCTTTTACGATCTAGAATCTAACTAGAGCGTTTAACTTTAGGAGCAGCTGAACTTTGGTGTTGTAGCAAATTAGGGTGTATCCAGACACTACTACAGAATTGTACATCAGAATCGGTTCTTTTTTGCCATTACAGTCGGTTCAAGTGGCGATACGAAGTCTTTAGATAGTGATGAGGTAGAGTTATCACAGTCGGTTTTGGCCCGATTGTGATAAAGCATCATTAGAATCGGTTATTAGGTGAAACCGATTCTGATGAACACTTTATCACAATCGGTTCAAATAACCGATTCTGATAAAGGTCATCAGAATCGGTTCTTTCAAAGAAGCGATTGTGATGACCCCCTCATCAGAATCGGTTCTACACAAGAACCGATTCTAATGAGGTGGTCATCACAATCGCTTCCTTTAAAGAACCGATTCTAATGATGGATCATCACAATCGCTTTCTTCCAAGAACAGATTGTAATGGTATGGTTATCACAATCGCTTTCGTCAAAGAACCGATTCTACTGATGTGGTCATCACAATCTCTTGCTTAAAAGAACCGATTCTGATAAGAGGTCATCAGAATCAGTTTCTCTTCAGAACCGATTCTAATGATGGTGTCATCACAATAGCTTTATTCAAAAAACCGATTCTGATGAGACGTCATCAGAATCATATACAAGAACCGATTCCAATTATGTGGTTATTAGAATCGGTTCCACATAAGAACCGATTCTGATGACCCTCATGGGGGTGTTGCAATTTTGCATATTACCCAAAATAACACATATTAACTATGGGCATATATCACATTCTGTCTGTAACACAAAATGCACATATCACATTCACAAAACACGAACACTTAAATTACAATACATATAGCCCATTCGTTCACAACATACAAACACAAACATGCTTAACAATCAGTACACGTGCATATATATCACATTGACATATACAATTAATAGTGTTTCCATATGGACTAGTAGGACGCTTCAGGATCTCTAAATCTACCGTCCTCCGATATAACTTCTAACCAGTACCATTGGCATAAGTGGTCTCGTAAATTGTTGAGTGCTTTGCCGTCTAAGCTCTTCTGGGGGATATTGATCTTCTGCAAAACATAAATGAGTGCATGAATTTAAGTTTCAAAATTTGTATGTGAAAGGCTAAGTATGCATGTACATATACCTTAGGAAAAAGGTGTGAGCCGCCGACCACAACCAACATGTGTTGCATGACATAGAAGCCGCATAGGTCATTGCTGCCCTGTTGATGACACTGTGAAGAGAGAAAAAGAAATTAACACACGAAGATTAGAAGTCAAAAAATTTAATCGTATATATGCTAGGCACTTGTACCGTGAATTTCTTATACTCCAGCGTCTTGCCCTTTTTTTTTGTCGTGTGACCCTCCTTCATCGACATAGTCCGAGAAACCCCTACATATATTGGAGAGATGCCATTGAGTAAAAAAAATATAGTTAAATTCAGAAAGTGTTAGGTTACGGTAATGTACTTACTTCTGCAAAAGACACTTGATCGCGTAGGCCATCGGTCTCTTCTTTATTGAGTTAAAAATGTAGACTGTGTTTTCACTCGGAACGAGGACGAGTAGAACCCAATGGTTTCTTATTAAATGGAATGTAGTGCAAGAAAATAAGTTCGCATACGGTTTAAGTGCGTACAAGTAATTGAAGGGTTTGTACTACTTACTCCTCGTGGTACGGTATTACAACGAAGTCCTTCGTCGACTCGATGCAATACCCTCTTGGCGAGCCAAACAATAAACACCGGATGTAGCCTAGCGTGGTCGCAGACACAAGCTCGGGTCGATTTAACCCAACTTGGTTTTGATTCGTCACGGCTTGCTGTCTCATTGCCCTGCAACTCGTGTTGATATTAGAAAACCTAATGCAAAATCCTATAAAAGTCGTCAGCTCATGATGTATGGTGCGATACTCACAGCGTCCAAGATCGTAAAGTAGAAATATCGACGGCTTTTAATTGGTACACAAGAAACAGATCCTCAAAACTGACAGGGAATATCCCATTCTCGTCACGTGGAAATGTACCCTTTTATACATCACATTGAAGTCAACTCGACGCTCTTCCTCATTCACCTTATCAATATACCATCCATGGAGCATGCGAGTCCACCTGCCTCGACCATTTAGTTCGTTGGATGCAAGCAGGGGCTTTCCATGTACGTAGGCCTTAAAATCATAAGGGATGTCTGTGGTCTGTGCTGACTTTCCTTTCTGGGCCGAAGGAGTCTTCGAGGTGAGGGTAGTTGGCTTTTCAAGTACCTCAAGGGGCTTTGTGGCCTTTATCAGCTTTGCCTTCTTGGCGGAAGGAGTCTCAGAGGCCTCTTGTGGTTCTGTTGGTGTCGTGCTTGTCCTTTTACACGTGAGCTCTGCACTCTGTGTAGGACTCACCACGGTGGTGGGAACAGAAGCAGGAGCAGGAGCAAGCACAGGTACGGTAGGAACCTGCAAAGCACGTGCATATTTAACTTATTGCAGTACTACTGGAATGGTAGAGAAGACGTGGGGGATTTTTACCTTGACTAGTACGACACCCATCGTGGGCCACTTGATGAACGACATGCGTGCTTGCCCGAGAGTGCTGATATCTTCGTTAGGGGGAACTCGAGCACATGTGATAAGAAGTGTTCATGGACGTAGTCCACTGCACTCTCATGTAGCCCTTCCCTAAAGGTTGACCATGCACAGTGTCGGTCTCCTTGGATGGAAATGCAACCCCGCGTGCAGCCTCGACAGGAAATCCGTCCTCTGTCAGGGTGGTGAGCTGGCACTTAGCAGAGGCCTGCAAGATGTACGCAACTTGAGGAGAAACATTGTGGGAGTTACACTTGTAGCTTTAAGTTAGGAAAAATTAATTATTACCTTCAGCTGGGGATCGGTCTTATCATTTTTGGAACCACAGCTACTAGGTCGGGGCACAAGCTTCTCTACAAGAGGCGAGGGATTCTGGCTCTGACTCTGGGAGATCATCGCCATCATCTCAGCCCTCAGGCGCTCCTCACGTGCCATCATCTCCCCCCTCATCTCCTCCTTGATCTCCTCCCTCAGCTCCTCCCTGAGCGTCTCCTTGAGGCGCTTCGCACGTGCCTCCCATGATCTTGATCTAGCACTCGAAGCGTCATCTTGGAAGTAGGACTTCTTCGTATGCCCCGACCCTGCGGCTAGCACCCGGCCCTTATGATCGGGCTTCCGATCGCGAGCAACGAGGATATCCTCCGACCCTTGGCTCAGGAAGGTCCCCTGCTCTTTCCGCTGGCTTACCTCCTCCTGCAATAAGCGTGTACGAGTTATATTTGAAATACAACAAGCTGGGTCAACTGCAATGTACTAAGTCAGATGTCTTACGATGACGAGAGCGACGTCTTGCAGAGCGGGTTTGCGACTACAAGCTGCCCGTCGGGGGTTTTCTTTTTCCTCGCTAATACCCAGTTGCATGCCCGTTCCTCACATATGTGAGAGTAAGGCATCGTCGTCCCAGAGTTCGCGCACTCCTCGGCTAGTCGCGCCCACTCTGCCTTCTTCCCCTCATAGCCGCCTGTACCGAGGTGGTGCTGGTGCGTGTTGTGCCTCTGGATAGCGGTGTTCTTTTCTCTCAGCTGCTCTGCCTCGGGCGTACACTTCGTCACCGTGAACTCATCCCAAACATCTGGAGTCACGAATGGATACCTCTCGAATGGTGTACGATCTTTCAGTACGTACTCACTGTGCATGAGGACCCTGAAGTGCCTCAAGGCCACACCCATCCTCTTCAAGGCGTACCGCCTCGCGTTGCATTCAACTTCCTCCCTATAATCCATTTGCCCTTAACCTCGTCCCACAGCCGATTCTTCTGCTCGGCGCTGACTTCCTTCCTCCAATCCTTAATCATTATGGGCACTCTCTCCCTCACCAATTGACCGAGGAATGACCGGTATCACCCCTTGTACTTGGGAGGACCCGTGCAGACCCCTGTGGCATTGAAGTGGAGAACTTGTGGTGCTCTCTCTGTGGCCCCTTTGTTCGGTCCTCGGGCCTTCCTCACCTTACTCGGCCCCTCAACATTTGGAACTTGGCTCAGCCCCTCAGGAGCACCTTCTACTCTGTCTGGCGAGGAGGCGATGCTCTCTAATTGTGACATTTTGAGTTTCTTATCTGATAAGATCATATATTTTACATGAGCGATAGCAATTCGTACCTATTTTGTGAACTTGACAATAAATCATGTAAAGCAGTAGCTGAATAGATTAGTAATAAGATGTAATTGTTCTAGCATATTTGATCAAAGAATGTGATGAGCGAATGATCTTCAAGAAAAGTCTATCTGATGACTAACTAAATACGTACCAACGATAACCCCTAATCTCTAAATAGGTTTGGTCCTAATCCCATTCGAGGATATGTGGTTCGAGCAAGTTCCTAAGCCGTTGTATAACTCTAGAGAAAATTTCGGCAGCATCTCCCCACTGTTCTCCATATGCACGTCTCGACAACAGGTCAAGAAGGGTGTGCATATGGAGAACACCAGGGAGACGCGACTGAAATCTACTCTGAAGTTGTACAACACAGCTCAGGAACTTGCCCGAACCACATATCCTCGAACTGTCCAAAAAACGTGGACAATTCGAGACTACTTGCTAATGAATGTGCCGAAATGGCATATTCATAAACAAGTACTCTCGAACGGGAGACGTAGGTTACGCATTATGAACTCTAACATAGATCATATTATAGTAACAATAATAACATGTAGGTAAAAATTAATTACTGTATTTGCAGTAGATGATGAAAGCATGCACTGTGAAATTTTAACTCAGAAATGTTTGCAAAAGAATCACAAGCAAGTAGATGTAAAGTGAACATGATAACTGGCTTGAAATGGTACATAAATATTTATGTCATGCTAAGTATCCAAAATTTCAGTTTGATACATTTGTGAGTGAAACATACAGTAGAGATTATCATATCGCTGGCACAACAATGCTTGCTTAGAGCTCCAATGTCTTTGCAAACATGTCGCCGGAAAACAAAATATGCAGAAGTTTGATTAGATGAGAAGCTGAGATTACATCATTATATTTGCTTCTTGTCTTGATCTAACCATAATCACTTCCATAACCATCTCTGCAAGAGAAAGAAAGTACAGATTATAAGCCATTATCCCTAGCTAGCATATCAGGCAGCATTACTGACGAATGCCCTAAATAATGTACTGTACAATCTCCTCTCGTCTGTAGAGGACTAATCTATAAATAATAGTTCTCATATGCAGGCACCAAGTGCGGGAAGAAGTCACACTCCAGGTCGCTATCCGTGAAGGACACGTCATCCTTCTCCTGCATTGGAATTAGAATAAGGCTTCAGCAAATCACCATTGTAATTCTAGGAAGTATAGGTTTACCGAGCTTGGCTAAGTGGCAACGATTTTGAAGGCTTGTAAATGCTTTGAAGGCTTGCAAGCTAAAGTTGATGATAGACAGGCTCAGTGAACTCAATTTCTTGAGGAACTTATCCATGGCAGCCAATATATCAAATAGTATATATTCATTCTAAAATTCAACCTGACAATGTAATTAACTCACTTGTTTACATTCTGAGAGTGAATTCTGCCAATACCTGACCAACATAGTAGTCAAATATTCAAGGCGTGTAGTTTCATAAAAATTAGGTGTGTGTCAGTATTAGCACTTAGTACAGTGAATTGGCACTAGAAATGTCTGAAGTTAAAGAGACATTATACAATGGTATGAAGTTACGGAACCAATTTGAAATTTGCTAAATTAAGTGCTAAAGACTACAGAGTAAATTTTAAGCATACAAGTCTTTAACACTTTGATTATGTAATTGAACAGACACGAAAGAAGGGATAAGATATTCATGTAGATAAGTCATGGAATTTTAACATATGGAAATAAGAAATTAGTGCAGTTGAGGTTCTTACCATTTTGATTATGGAATTGAGAAGGCCATCAAAATTGCAGCTAATAGAATTAAACCCACCCTGCAGCTTCGAAACACCCAAGTCATACATGTTCTTCTGCTTCTGTTTATCTTCTGATGTTAATGTGTCAATCTTCATTTGAGGAACAAGTGATGGCACGACTGTATCCGTCTGTCCAGTTACACTGGCACCAACATTATAGTTAAAACTTCCATTGTTCAATCTTTGGATATGTATATGGTCTTGTTTCGTTCCATCCATGTTATGTATAGAATTGCTTGCAATTCCAAACTGCAAGTATTTAGAATGTCTCCCGGTATCAGCAGGAAGCAGCATTGAACTGCCAGGAGAACTAACCCCACCTTTGGTATTGTTGGCTGCTGTAAAGCTGTCGGGACTGTGCAATGGCAGCTTGTCAGCAGAAAAGACATCATTTATTGGAAGGGTACCCTGCTGGGATATACTAGAATCCCGTAAATTAGTGGAAACTCCAACAGTACTCTCAAGAAACCCTGAACTTTCTGGTGGCATTCTTATTGATGGATGGACTCCAACTTTGATTTGCGTGGACTCCAAAAGTTCTTGTGGTGACAATGAACCGCTTGTAACTCTTTGGAGTCTACCAGACATAGTGTTAGCCAGAGCACTCTCAGAAAGGACAGTAGACAGATCATTAGTTTCTTGATGGATCCATTTCTGTTGGAGTTGGGGCTGCCCAAGCGATGTGGTCAAGCCTTGCATTAGATTTTCCTGTTGGTTTTCTTGTAAGCTCACAGTTTGAAATTTCTTGGAATCACAAGCGCATACTGTGCCATTGCTGGTAGCACTTTGAATTGGCTTGGAAGGAGCAAGTTCCTGAAGCCCAAATGCTGTTGCACTAGTTCTACTTAGCAATCCTTGTGGATTGAAAGATGAAAGGGCAGCAGAAGAAGCAAAAGGTTGATAACTATGAAGTCCTTCAAATGCTCCCATGTGCAAAAAGGAGGGGTCTCTACCACCAAAAGCAGCAACAATGCTAGCTTGCTGCGATGCCACAGCACTTAGTCGTTTGAGGTAGAGCCTGTACTTCTGCAAGGAATACAAAGTCAGCTGATTAGACATTGCAGGTATGTAATCAGCAAATTGCAATTACATATGTTCCATGCATGACATATACAATAATAAGATAACTACCCCCTGATTTGGCATGGAGATTCTTGCCAAACTTGTACATGAAAACACTACAGGAAAAACAATATGAGGAATTTTCTTCAACCTTTCAACGGAAAGGGTTTACATAAAGGGTACCACTAGTTTAGTGGTCGAACTAAAAAATTTAAGAACACCTCCTACGATGCAATTTGTCATCTTCTGCATTCACCTCCACCCTTCCTCCTCTCTCTTCCCTACTCACTTCCCCCACCTCTCTTCCTTCCTTTCAAACACAAAATTTTCAATTTAGAAAATTTTAACTTTGAAAATTTTAAACATGAAGTTTCAACTCAAACTTTTCAACTCAGAAAAATTAAATAAAAAATTTCAAGCTAGAAATTTCCAACTCAGAAAATTTTGAATAAAAAATTATCAAATTAGAATGTTTCAGCTCAAAAAATTTCTAATCGAAAAGTTTTGAAAATTTTCGGTTTGAAAAGTTTCTATTCAAAATCTCCGGTTCAAAAAGTTTCATGTAAAAACTTTTGAAAGTGGTTAAAACATACTTCTTATTCAAAAATTTAGGGGTGGGAATTGAAAAACAACAAACTATTTTGCGTTTGAGGGAAGGAATGGGGGAGGGAAGGAGGATGAAGGGGATGGTCCCAAGTGTCATGATAAGAGAGCACTTAAGAGGAAAGGGAAGTGGAGGAATGAATGAGGTGTTACCGTTTGTCATAACAATAGAGCGTCCTCACCAAATATTTGGTGGGGATGCCCTCAAATTAGCAATTCCGTTACATAAATATATTATGTAGTCTGGACCAATGCAGGGTGGTGCCAGTGTCTTTCTTTTAGCCGATTTGTAAAAGTGAAACAATGTAGCTAAATTCTAACAGTAAACTTATCCAGCAGTTTACAGTCATTTTGGAAATTTTATAATGGAACTTTACTAGTTAGCTTTAATCTGCTAATCAACTTGATTGGGAGAAGAATGAGCAAACTACTATTTATGAGATGTCTACATGTTCAGGGTTTCTGGATGATTCAGAGTTGCATGTCTCTTATATATGACTTGCTCCAAACCAACTGAACAATGCAATAGCACAGAAATGTGAAAGTGAATTGATGGAATGGAACTACATTATTCGATTCATTTTGCACGAACACCATGAAACCAGCACAATAATATATTTGCTAACATTTTAGCCAGCCATAATACAAAATTAAGCTCTGCTCTGCAACTCTTAGCTGTATTAATACAAAACATAAGGCCAAAAAAAAGACCATGTATAAGAATATTTTTAGAGCAGTGCTTCAATGCTTTCCCTCCTAATACAAGTTGCATAAATCTTAAACCAAACGAAAAGGTAAATAATCACTATCTACCATTTATTCATGCTTTAATATTTATGCAACTGTAGAAAAGAAAAACATAGACGCACCTCTCACATTTTTAATGAAAATCTTATGAGCAGTGGCTGACAGGTGCCCCCTTTTTTTGACCCATGAAAATAGGTCCACTTGGCAGCCAATGTTAGTAAGAATTCTGAAAAACCTTTTTGTAGGATCGAAATATACTAATCTAGCAATCAGAGGGGGGGTGAATGATTGCGCGGAAGCTAAAATAAAATTTTATGATTTTTGAAGCACCCCAAACAAACTCAGATCGCTTAATTTGAATTCAACAGAAACCTTATTGCACCGGACCAAAATTTTACATGTACGCCGGACCAAACTTCATGCCAGTCTAAATTTTGACATGTACTACGGACCAAATTTCTACTGTAGCAAAACCAAATCAATTCACGCTGGACCAAACGAGACAGACTGATATATGTTCACTAAAACTAACATTTCTGAAGATCTAACCGTTAGATTGATATAAAATTTTAACTGTAGAAACTAGATTCAATTCTAAAGCTAACAAAAAAAGAATTAACTCAATCGGACATATGGATCTAGAGTTATATTCTTTGAAAGACTGCTGAAACAAAAACCGATCTAACAGCCACGGACCAAAATCAAACTAGCTACGGACCAAACTCAAACAATGCGATTAACCGAAGATCCCACCGTTGGATTAGTGTGAAATTTTAACTGAAGAAACTAGATTCAATTATGAATCTAACCCAACAAGAATCAACTCGATGGGACCTACGGATCAAAAGTTATTAACCTCGCAAGCATGCTGTGACAGATTATGATGAGAACTGACCAAACTCTAATTTCGAGATTAATCACAATCTGCCAAAGATTAACCTACAAAACTTTCAGGAAATCTAAGTTGATACTCTAGGAAGGTTTTGTATGGATCAAATCAATATTAAACTTGTTGAAACAGGAGAGATAATAAATCAATCTATAAAAACAAAAACCGGGCAAACAAACCAGAAGACGACCACTGAATCAAAATGCGCATGAACAGTAATCCACGATTTACTGTAGAAACGAAATACTGTAGCACACCGTTTACTGTAGATGCGCTGAACACTGTATCGTCGATTTTTCTTTCGCTCGGGTGTCGCCGCCTGTACTTCTGAGCATGAGGAAAAATCAGCCGCAGAGGAACTTTTCAGCCGTAAAGAAATCGATCTTTATTTCTTTTTGTCTAGTTTACAATACTCCAAACAAAAGAGTACAAACCCTAAAACCTCAGCGCTCATAATAAACAGTAGACACCTCCCCCTATTTATACTGAGCAAACATAAAGAGATTGAATACAACTCCACTTCCAACATAGAAAGAGTTTGTATACATCTCAAACTAGCCCAACATGGCCAAAAACAACTCTTGCACGCATGTACAGCCCACATGCTGTAAATACGTGACTAACCAGCCTCCATGTGCATGTTCTCTAGCCCGAACGTCCTGCATGACATTCTTGACCACTAAGGCCTCAGTTCCTCTCCGAACCTAGTCCCGAACCTCAGTTCCTCCCTGAACCTAGTTCCGGTCCCGTCATCGACCACGTTCGCCCTCGAGCAACACCTGCACATGAATAAACAAGAAACAACTCCGAGCACAAGTTCACGACTTGACTCAACATCAGTCCATGCAACCACTCACACGAGTGCATTGCATCAAGCAAAAATATTACCATGCTATCACAAGCATATCAAGTAAACATCTGAAACAGCACATGCAAAAGCACCACACATGCCATGAGCACAACCACTTTGCAATGCCAATTTCACCACTAAGCCAATTTTTCAGCACATGATTTCACAGTCTCCCCCTTGATGAAAACATTGGCAACACCACTTAGAATTGAACAATGGCATTCATCTCACAAGAAAAGTTTTTGAAATAAAAAGGTTCTAAAATCAAAAGCCAAAGTGAAAAACACAAAATCTCCCCCTTTGACCAATATGCAAAGTGAAAAACTCACCCTAGGTGAAAATAAGAAAAATCTCCTCCCCTAAGAAGAAAAATGTGAGTGAATGAATGAATACCACTTATACAAGATCATGTGCATGTGTAAAGCATGTATAAAGTTCTCCAAAAATCTCCTCCAAAATTCTCCAGAGTGGCAAAATTCTCCCCCTTTGACAATGGATTCATCAAGAACACAAAAGAGAGAAAATAAAATCTTTTTTTGTTTTTTTTAAGTTTGACAATTTTTTTATGTAATGAGCATTCTAAGTCATCCACAAATGTTGCAAATTCATCACCAAGCCATGCTATCAAAAATACTTGCACCCTCAAATCTACACAAAGACAATGTAGGGTAAGCATAACTAGAAATCAAGTATTATTAACAATTTATTGCATGGCATGATCTCCCTTTCTCAACAATCTCAAAACCTGAAAACATTGAATTTTTGTGTACTTTTTTTATACTTGAAAAACTGATTCATTGATTGATTGCAACAATAACAATTGCAAGGAATTATATGCACCATCAGCCTTACTTTTCAACCATGCCAAGCAATCACAAGCTTAAGGTTTCATGGTTTCGGTCATACACAACCTCTTCCAAGTTCATATCAAAGTGCAATGATAAGCAGTCTCGTAAAGAAGTGTGATAGTACATAACCTTCATCTTGAATTTATCAACAATCACTTTTTGAGCTTTAGCACTTAATTTTGATAAATTTCATATTTTGAGTAGGATCAAGATAGCCAAGAAAGTTCAACCATGACAAGATTTAATTCAAGTTGCCATTCCACTTAAATAGTCAAGACATAAACTACACCATATATGCATAAATATGAAGTTGCAAAGACCTTGTAGCATAAACATGGCTTCAAATGACATATGTGTATCAAATACAATGCTCATTACTTTTTCATTATTTTCTCATTTTTTTCATTTAAGAGACACACAAAATAAAAAGTATGTTACAAAATATTACAAAGTTTTCACAAACTCCCCCTCAAAACAACATCTTAAAAACTTTCTTCCCAATAGGCAAACAAAAGAAATTTTCACCAAAAATCCATTAACTCCCCCTCAAACAAATAACCAATGAAATCAAAAGAGAGGTGATGATATACATGTGTTTGAGTTATCACGGTATGTTCAGTTAAGCATAAGTATGAATCATGATAAATAAATACTGAGCATGAAAAGGCATGATATAAGATATAACATAATTGAACATGCCAGGGGATACATATGAGCATACGAACAAACATCTCATCTCATACCACAATTAGATATCTGTGAATGTAAAAGACATGAGTGTATAAAATAGCTCACAAAGTAGGTGAAGAATTATCGCACATGCTTCTTGAAAGCCATCTCAAGGGTGAGAACCATTCAAGTCTTGATCACATCTTGCAAAAGACCAAGATCCACTAAGCTTCTGTTCTCCAACCCGCATCTGAAAAACCTATATAGCACTAGAGGATGTCGAGGCCTCGGTACTGGGGTTAGAAATAAAGCATTTAGGAATCCAGTACTGAGACACACGACACACAGTAGTAGGCACAACACGAGTATTCTTATGCACAAAATTAGATTTGCACTTTCTCGTGTTTCTAGCAACAAAAGGTGTTTGCATCACCCTAGGCACATAATGAGAAGTAAAGTGTGCCTGTCTGAAATTAGACCTAGCCTTAGCCTTTTCTTTCTTTTGTTGTTTGGCTAGTCTAAAACAAAAATCTACTAAGTGTCCATCTCTACCACAATGAGTGCAAGTGTACTTAACACGATGTTTAGCTTTAGAAGTAGAAGCAACATTTGCATTCATTATAGTAGAAGATAAAACTCCAGCAGACTTAAAAACGGTTTTCTTAGGCTCATTGACAATTTCAAATTTTCCACTTTCAAGTGCCTTAACAACAGTGGGAGCATGTGATTTATGATGAGCAAAAGAATCAAAACCTAAACCTTTGTTATGCGTGCTAACCCTTGATTGATCCAAAATCATGTTTAGGTTTTTCTTTCCTTTAGTGAAACGTTCTAAAGAATTTTGCAAGTAATCAACCTTCTTAGCAAGAGTTAAATAATTATTGCATAGAACGTCCACTTTAGCCTTTTGCTTGCGACAATTTGAGCATGAAAGAACCTCATGAGTGAGCATATCATTAATCATTTGAGAAACTCTAGCATTTGCATCTTTCAATTTCAATTCAAGAATTGAACATTTAGAACAAAAAATTGACTCATGCAAATCATCAGTGAAATAGCTAGCATGTCTAACATGTTTCTCATTTTTCTTATTTTGCTCAATCAAGAAAGCATGTTCTTTCCTAAGCAAAGTGAGCTCATTGTAAGTTAACTCACATGATTTGCAAGCATCATCATCAGGAATCAAAGATTTAAGTCTAGCAATTTCAGCATTCAATGATTCAACAATAAAATCATGTTTCTTGATTTTCTTGTCGCGTTTATCAAGCAATTTACCAAGACGAGCAACAGCTATGGCTAATTCATCATAAGAAGGCTCTACCTCATTGAAGTCGCTTTCGTGGTCATCTTCAGTAAGGCTTTCATCACTTCTTGCCATAAGACACAAACCAGTAAGTTCACGCTTGGTTGGCGTTGTTGTGTCTTCTTCACTACTTCCCGAGTCCACATCGCTCAAATTGACTTGTTCAAGAGCGAAAAGAACTCGGTGAACAACTTTGTGGTCCCAAGTCCACATTGCTCAAATTTTTGCTCTAATTTAAAGTTTGAAGTATTTTTGATTTTTGAGAAATTTTGGAAATTTATTGAAATTTATTCGGAATTATTCAAATATAGCCTTTCTTGAAAACAAATTAGATAAAGGAAAAGTTTTTGCAACGTTTTATTGAAAATATTTTAATTGAGTTCCAAATATCTCAAAGTAATTTCTGGAAATTTTCTAGAATTTTTCTGCTATTTAAAAGCCCTAAATGATTTAATTGAATTTCTGGAATTATTTTAAATGTGAAATGTTTTAAAAATCACATGAACAGTAATGGGCCGAGCCCATTACCGTGCGTGTCGCAGCCCGCCCGCCCAAACCCTAGCGCCGTCTAGCCAAGCCATCCGATCCGGATCGCGACGCTGTCGTGTGCCACCACGCCGTAGCGCGTGAGCCTTCGGATCGTCGCCCGACGAACGCACGAGATCGCGCCACGTCGCCGTCCCGCGAGATCATCGGAGGCGTGGGCGTTGATGGCCGTGACTCCGCCGCCATTTCGCGCACGTCGAGGCAGCCCTTAAGTCCCCGTTGAAGGCGTCGTGCAGAGGCTTTCACTCCGCATCTTTTGACTCCTCGCACGCACGCCGAGACTCCCTCTAGCGCCCGTACGAGCTCGCCGTAGTTGCTTCTTTGTGCCGCCGCTGTTTTTCGTCGTTTGCTTCGCCGCCGGTTTCTCTCCGCCGTCGCCAAGGTCACCGGAGTAATCCTTCCGCCACGCCGCGTCGAACGAGCCACTTCATCACGCCGAGAGCCACAGAGCGCCGTGGGCTGCGTCATCTTCCTCGACTCCGTGCAGCCTTTTCTTCTGCGCGCCATCGCCTTCATCGAAGCCGTCGTCCGTCCGATCTTCATCGCACGCTTACGGTTCGCCCACGTCACCCTTCTTTGTGTTCTTCTAGAGTAGATGCATGCGTTAGATGCGGATTGAGCGGTAGAGATTAGATCTAGTCTCTGTATCTTAGTTTCATCTCAGCTGTTGGATCGTTAGTGTACGCGTAGGATTGAGCCACGTCGCGCCATGAATAGTAAATAGCTCCGGTAACCTGAGCCGTTGGATCGGATCTGAACGGTTGAGTTCAGATCTGGTTTTGCCCTAGGATCCGCGCCGTTCAAATTCGAACGTGCGGCGGTGATAGCGCCGCACCTCCAACCAATCGCGTGCGGCCGCGTGTTTCCTTTGACCGAAGCGTGACCAATCTCGGCCGTTGATTCAAACGAGCCGTTGCGATTGCGCCGCGTGTCGCTGCGTATCCGAAGCGTCGTCGAGCCGCGCAGGCATAGGATCTGACCGTCGATTTTAGCGAACGGTCTGGATTTTGCCGCGTGGCGCACCGTTTCAGTGAACCAAGTCCACGGTGGACGAGCGAACCGTGGACCCAGCCCATAGACCAGAGCGACGTGGCAGCCTCTGGGCGTGCCACGTGTCGAGATGACGTCAGCGATGACGTCATAAATATTTTTATATATAAAAATATTTCGACCGAAATTCATTTCTGTGCTGACGTCATCATGACGCGATGCTGACGTCATATATGTGAATTTCCAGTATAAAAATAATTCAGAAAAATCGGATTTTCTTAATTTCGTATTTTGATTTTATTCAAACTTCAAATGACTATAACTTTTGCATTTTAACTCGGATTTGGGTGATTCAAATTTCTAAAAATTCATAAAATTATGAGCTATTTAATGGTGAATTTTATTTGAATTTTGAGGTCATCTAGTCTTCTGTATTAGCTATTTATTACATATTTTGTTTTATGCGCGAGACGCAAATTTTTAGGAAAGTTTCGAGGAAGAATTAGTCGCTCAAGACCAAGCTTGAACACGACCAGCAACTCTTTGAAGGCAAGTGATGCTTTGATCATTTTGATCCCAGATTTTAAAATGTAATTTATGCTTTGAAACTATGCATGCTAATTATTTAAAATGAATTTAAATTAATTTGGGATAATGTAGTTAATCAACCCATTTTGTTATGCCACCTTGAATTATTAACTGTATGCCTAAATCATTGTCACCCTAAGTTTGATTATATTAGTTGGATGTTAATATTGTGCCAACACGGAGGCTAGATCGCGAGTAAATGCTTAGCCTTGCAGCGAATCATGAGTGTTCTTTCGGAAAAATGCTACAATATTGATTAAAGACATATTGAATGTATTTTGAAAAGTGGTGTGATGATGCCACATGATGAGATTGAGGTACCGCGACTGTGTGGTTCCGCATCGATGTTGAGTTATTGCTTGGCATGTGTTGCACAATAATCAATGGGGTGGGAAATGTTTTAGGCTGGGGCAAGTGGCAAGAGGCTGTGTGCCTGGTGGGCTGTGTGGCAGTGGGTTGATGAGTGATGTGAGTCTGTGTGCCACATTGGGCTGTGTGCCACTGTTGAGTGTTGGAAGCCTTGCCTTGGTCAGTTAAGGACTTCACCTTGCAAGCCTTTGATTTGAGTCACCCGTACAACCACATGTCTGATATGGGATAGACCTAGTTGACTAGGGTTCTGATATCTTTCCTCTGATACCTCGGGGTGACAGTACACAGGGGTGTATCTGTATGGGGGAGCGTACCTGTGCTACGGCTTGGTGCCCATCCAACGGTGATTGGCGGTCCTATACTTGGCTCTGTGTGAGGAAGTGATAGTGAAGGCAACACTGGAGAGGTTCTTTGGTTAAGGTAGAAGTCCTGAAAAGCTTTGTTGCGGACAATCACTGTGTGGTGGCGGTCAGATCTTGTGGGTAAAGTGTACAACCTCTGCAGAGTGTCAAAACTATTCGAATAGCCGTGCTCACGGTATTGAGCATTGCTCGGGATTCTGATCAAGGGTAGATTTTCATAAACAAAACATGGAAGGGGTGGCTGTGTGCCAAGTGTTAAAAATGAATTGTTAAGGCTGTGTGCCGAGAATCCTCGGGGAAAAACCATTTGAAATTATTATTACGTATAACTGTTCCACTGCTTTAATCTAACTAAGATATAGGTTAAAAATGTTGCTTGATGCAAAAGAACCATTTAAGCCAATCCTTTGGAATAAGCTCGCATATAGTAATAGCGTTGCATTTCATGCATTACTTGTTGAGTGCCTTGTGTACTCACCCCACCTTGCTTTCAACCCCAACATCGGTGGAGGAGACTACACGGTTTGGGAGGAGGAGTACATCGAGGACACGATGAACTAGGGGCAAGCCCGATCGGTTGCTGTGGCAAGATGAAGGCTTCCACGACTTTTACTTATGTTCATTGCTATTTCTTTACTTTGATTAATGTAAGCCCTGTGTGGCTAACTTATCTATAAGGAGACCATAAGGTCGTATAACTCGGTTTATATACATGTTTGCACTATTTATTCTTATATCCTTGTGATTGTCTGTGATGTGCAACCCTGTATGCCTGTGTGTGCTAGCGTGATCCTGGACTGGCACAAAATACACAGAGGGTCCGGATTTGCAGATTCGGGGCCCGACACATATGGACGTCACTGATAACCAGATCAGACATGTCTTTGTTCCCCCTTAGTAGCTTCAGTGCTGTAATAGCCTTGTTGGTTGTAGTTACTGTTAAGGCAGTAGAAGTTGCTCTTATCTCTACTCCTTCTAATTAGGAGTTGGTGGCGGTCGTCCGTTCTCCCTCGCGCGGGCCACGTCATCTCCTTGTGTTCTAGCCATCCGGTCGCGCTCCGGCGGTCGAGATCTCCTCTCGCTCGGTGACCCACTCGTGCAGCTTGGCCGCATCGCTTGTCTTCCCAGAGCTGTCGATACCTTGCATCGGTGACGATACGGCCGTGCATGCGTTTGCGAGCCCTAACCCGTCAAGCGCCATGAAATCCGGCGCTGCGGAGCCCTCGATGGGCCTCTTCCATCACCATCGTGGCCATCGGATCCCCTTTGCCTCCGCCACCGTCATTGCTCTCCCTCACCCCCACGCTCCACACCGTCGTGATTTTTGGCCAGATTCGCGCCTTGGCCGGTGAGATGGACCCTTTTTGGTGGCATCCCCTTCTCCACGTCTTCGCCCTTGTCTTGCTTCTTCTCGCTCTAGTAATCTGATCTCACCCAAACCTTGATCACTAGTTAGATATGGTCATTTCACCCCCTTCGGCCTCTTGATGCGCTGTTGGTTTGCCCTTTCTCACCCTCGGCAGGTGCCTTCCTCGGAGGCAACCAAGTCCACGCTAGGGACCCAGACGCGCAAGATCGGCAGCATCACTGCTTCTTCGGTGTTCTCGCTCTTCAACCTCAAACCTCAGAGCAAGTTCTGGACCGTTGTTACAGACATGACATGACTGCAATTCTTGTGTTTTCCTTTGTGTTTTTTCTGCTATGGCTTTCGCTCTAGCTGTGGATTTATTCTAGGTTGTGCTAATTTGTTGATTCCCCTAGGATTTGTTACTGGTGAGATTTGGCCCAAACCTTGAATAGATCGGGTGTTGATTTATTTGTGTGCATTTGCATGTTTTTAATTGAAGTTAGAGTTCGGTTATATGGTTAGATCTGAGTTACATGTAGGTTGTATTAGCCAATTTGATGTCGTCCGTATCTACGAGTGCTTTTTAGGACTGATCTAGAATGTGTTGATTTGAGTTTAATTCAGTAGTATTAGAGGTTACTTATGCTCATCATTTGTAGTGACGTTGGGCTGATTGAGCCATTGTCCTTTTTACGGTCTCAATTTTTTGTGTTGTTAAGGTTCTGCTCTTCACCCGCTCCGGGTGCTATGCTCCATTAATGAGAAGTAGGCATTCAGGTCAGCACTGGTCACACCAAATAAAGGTAAATGCATTAGGTTCGATTTGGGGCCTTCACTAACTTTGTTCTCTTGTGCTATTTTATGTGTTCTAGGGCCTAGCACAATATACTCCTAAGCTAGCAATGGCTGGCCGATGACAGCGCCTGACCTTCCCAAGTTCCTCTGGTTCCCCTTCCACATTCGATTGGTAATTTGCTTAAGCCTAAAGCTACTTTGTAAGATGTACTTACCATTTTAATTATTGTGCTGTAGAGGTGGCTGTCATCCCACCATTTATAATCCTTCCTGTGGTCAAGAGTCAGCTATGCCTTGAGTTCCAACTTCCAAGTTACTGGTCAGAATTGCTGGGTGAAGAAGGGAGGTACTTTCACCAGTGAGGTCAAGTTAGTGTTCAGTTTTGTGAGCTATACACCCATTATATTGTAATGACCATGAAATAGATTAATTACAATTCTACAATGCAAATAGATGTAGTATTACACCGTGGTATAAAGTCTCACTATTGTTTTAACATGGTTGAGAAGATTGTTTGTCTTTTCTAAGCCACCTTTCTTCACTTAGCTTTACCAATTCAATGTTGATGTTAGATTTGTCCAATCACTAATAACCAATTCGATGAATAGTACTTATATCCGCCTTTTCTTTTAGTTACAATTTATAATTCACTCTCCCATTCAACTTATCTCGTTGATTGATAATCTATTGCTAATGCAATCTTTGAGATGATTGATAATCTATTTATCAGCAAGTTATGGTTGCTTGTGGTAGATCAGATTTGAGAACCACTATATTCTACAATTTGTGTTGGAGCTATTTTGTGCAGCTGCAATGTGCACGTACTCATTCAGATGGTTCTTGATCATGCACTTTCTTACTTTTTATTTCAGTTTTTTTCACTTTCGTAGTAATTCGTCAACTATGGAGCCTACTCAATTGTTCCTTTAGGTATGGGGCTGGTACATGGTTTTCAGTTGATTACTTAAATTCATAGTTTCATGTATGACCTAATTTACCCATTTCATTCAAGTTTATTTGTTCACAACTATGGTTGTGGCGTCCGTTGATTCAGTTTCAGACTATTCTTGATCATGCGGTTAGCAGTTTCTTATACTTCATTTCAGTTATGGAGGTTGCTCAAGTGTTTTCTTGAATTTCTCTAATTTTCTTTTCTGGTTCTAAAGTTTCTGATTTCGTTGGTTGCGGACATTGGTTTATATTGCAAAAGCCTACAAGTTATATGTTGTTTCTAATGATTAGCTTGCTATTGCAAGAATGAGTGGTTTCTTGCATAGCGGATACGATTACTGCTTATCCTTTCTATTTAGTGTATACAGATTTGTGCACAGGATGCCAAAAAAAATTACCTAAACAGTTTATCTCCTCTTGGTCCGCAGGATGCCAAAAAAAATTACTTAAGAAAACTCTTGGAAAATAAGGCCGCTCAAAGCTCACAGCCTTCGAGGGACAATATTTCAACTCCAGTCCAACCTAATCTGCAGCATCCAGTCGCTAGAGCATTTGCAGCTTGACGCAATGTTCATTATGAATCACCTCCAACAACTTCAACTCCTCAGAATACAAGTGAAGCTAATCCTAAAGAACAATTACCCGAACCTTCAATTATGAATCAACTTCTGGCAATAATTGAGCAAGGAAGTCAGGATGACTCACTCCTACTCCAGCTGATGGTACAAAGTACTACAAACCTGGTTGCACCACATCGCTCCAAATTGGGAGAGTTTCTAAAAACTCAACCCCTGATATTCTCTTCGTCAGCAGAACCTCTCGACGTTGATGATTGGCTCCGTTCTATCGAGAGCAAGTTGGCTATTGTGCAGTGCAATGACCATAAGAAGGTCCTTTATGCTTCACATCAGTTGCAAGGAGCTGCAGCAATCTGGTGGGAAAACCATCAAGCAACACTTCTTGAGGGCCAAGTTATATCTTGGGTAGCATTTAAATAAGCCTTTCGCCGATCTCACATTCCTGCAAGCATCATTACAATCAAGAAACAAAATTATGGAATTGAAGCAAGAAAACTTATCAGTGGTGGAATATCTACACCGCTTCAATCGCTTATCTCGTTATGCTCCTTCTGAAGTATCTGATGAATCTTGAAGAATTGAGCACTTCCGAGAAAACTTGAATGAAGAAATCAAATGGATGTTAGTTGCCCATGACATTCATGATTTCCAAACTTTAGTTGATAAAGCTATCCGGGTGGAATACGGTATGCAAGCAGTGATAAAAAGTAGGAAGGGCAAATGGATAGCCCGGCAATCAGTAGATGATCATCCCTCTAAACAGACAACCAATGTTCGGCAATATACATCCTAATTCCAGAAAATTCAAGATCAAACCTCTCAATCCCAACAATACCAAGTACAAGCTTTTTGCCCTCAACAACCCTCAGTTCCTCCACCACAGCAGGCAAGACTATCCTCCAACACTCAAAATCAGACAGCCTGTGCTTATCCCAAGAAGAACTCTATTCAACCCCAACCTCATCGACAACTTCCAAGTCGACCTCAATTGTTTGAAAGCCCTCAAGTCTCTAAGCCACCACTCAGTTCATCACAAAGTGATAATCATGTTTGCCTACACCACGTGACAGCAGAAGAAGCTCATAATGCACCTAATGTGGTACTGGGTACATTCCTTGTCCAGTCTGTACCTACATTGATATTATTTGATTCCAGCACCTCACATTCCTTCATATCCAAGAAATTTATCAAGCAATACGAGCTACCAGTCAAACTACTTCCTCCAAAAATGATAATCTGTTCTCCTGGAGCAACCATGAAAACCACAAGTGTCTGCTCAGAAGTTTGTATTGAAATAAATGGAGTCTTATTTCATGCTGATCTTATTGTTATTGAAACCTCTGGACTAGATGTGATTCTCGGGATGGATTGGTTATCCAGCACAAAGGTTGTATAGATTGTGCTAACCGATCTATATCTCTTCTTAGTCCAATTAGAATTCAAGTACAGTTTTCTTCAGTCAGTGATACTCCAGTTCAACAACCTTTACTTTGTTCTACTCTGGCCACATAATTGAGTCAAGTACCAATGGTATGTGAGTATCCTGATGTGTTTCCTGATGAACTGCTAGGAATGCTTCTAGATCGGGACATGAAATTTGTTATTAATCTTGTCCTTGCAACTGCACCTATCTCTAAGCGTCCTTATCGCTTGCCCCCAAATAAGTTGGCTGAAATGAATAAACAACTTCAATATCAGTTAAGCAAAGGATTTATTCGGGATGTGATTCTAGTAGCTGCAACGTTGATGGTCTTCTCAATTCCATAATCAAAGTGGTAAGAATCACAACTGTACTAATTTCTTATTTTCTTTTTTTTAAATTCCATGACTTATCTACGTGAATATCTTATCCCTTCTTTGGTGTGTCGGTTCAATTACATAATCAAAATGGTAAGGACTTGTATGCTTAAAATTTACTCTTAGTATTTACCACTTATTTAGCAAATTTCAAACTGGTTCCGTAACTTCATACCTTTGTATAATGTCTCTTTAACTTCAGACATTTCTAGTGCCAAATCACTGTGCTAAGTACTAACACTCACAAACCTAATTTTGATGAAACCACAAGCCTTGAATATTTGACTACTATCTTTGGTTAGGTATTGGCGAATTCACTCTCGTAATGTAAACATGTGAGTTAATTACTTTGTCAAAGTTGAATTTTGGAATGAATATATACTATTTGATATATTGGCGGCCATGGATAAGTTCCTCAAGAGATTGAGTTCATCGAGCCTGTCAATCATCAACTTTAGCTTGCAAACCTTCAAAGCATTTACAAGCCTTCAAAATTGTTGCCACTTAGCCAAGCTCGGTAAACCTATAATTCCTAGAATTACAATGGAGATTTGCTGAAGCCTTATTCTAATTCCAATGCAGGAGAAGGATGATGTGTCCTTCACGGATAGCGACCTGGGGTGTGAGTTCTTCCCACTTGGTGCGTGCATATGAGAGCTATTATTTATAGATTAGTCCTACACAGACGAGAGCAGAATGTATAGTACATTATTTAGGGCATTCATCATTAATGCTGCCTGATATGCTAGTTAGGGATAATGGCTTATAATCTGTACTTTCTTTCACTTGTAGAGTAGTTATGGAAGTGATTCTAGTTAGATCAAGACAAGAAGAAAATATAATCAAAGGTCTACATATTTTGTTTTCCGTTGACATGTTTGCAAAGACGTTGGAGCTCTAAGCAAGCATTGTTGTGCCAGCAACATGATAATCTCTACTATATGTTTCACTCACAAATGTATCAAACTGAAATTTTGGAAGTTCAGCATGACATAAATATTTCTGGAAATTCGACATGACATAAATAAATCAAAAGTATATCTGGTTACAACCCAGTTTGCAACAACACCAAAGTTCACCTGCTCCTAAAGTTAAACGCTCTAGTTGGATTCTAGATCTTAATAGATAACTAACTGCAGGTAATGACCAGATATATGTGATTATCATCCTCCTACTCACTAAAAACACCCTACTTCTTCAGTTCTGTCCATGCGATGGAGGGAGTGTATAGCATCAATTCCTCTCCTTGCAGACATGGTAAACAACTTTTACTATTCTTTTCTTTTCTATTGGCTTTGTCAGATGGAGATCCATCAATGCATGAATAGCCTCCTGTAGATCCTCCATGGCATGAGTAGTCAATGCGACGATTGGTGTGTGAATTCCGTAACGACTTTCTTTCTCCCGAATGTGCTTCGTCGCTTCAGGCCATCCATCAAGGGCATATAAAACATAGAAGAAATACTAGCAATGTCAAACCATCTTCATACCAAGCCTTGAGCAGAGTACAAAAGAAAGTTGTCATACAAAGAGTAGTTGCTCCCGGTGAATTGAACAATGAAAGATTTGATCGTGAAATTATGAGCAGAAACCCTTGCAAAAAGAAAAAAAGAAAGAAAAACATAGCATAAATATAAATGAGAGCTTCAAGGTTGTATTTGTACTAAAATTCTGGTTGAAACAAACCTAGCAATCCATCAAGATAACATCATAGGGCGAAGGCATAACTTTATTGTCTTCTGAAACACATGCTTGTTCAAGAGCATCTTTGAACATATCTACAGCCTTTGATCCATTTGCTACTTGAACAGTTGCTCCTAGTTGGTTCAGTATCTTCCTTTGGATAGTTTGCAGCACAAAGTGTCTTCATCTAGCAAGACATGCATCCTAGCCAATGGCTTATCATCTTTGACTTTTGGTTCTTGAGCCAGGCATGCAACTTCAGCTGATGCAGCTGTCCCTTGCAAATCTTTCATACCATCTCATCTCCCTGAACCTTCCAAAATCTTCAGAAGAGGTCTTCAAATCAACTAAGCAGACTACTTTGCATATAACTTGATGCTTGATTTTGACGAAGCTGGCCTCCTCTCTGTAAATGTCATCTAATCTTGCATCGGGCAGATCAATGATAACTAGCAGACCAAATGGATGATGCCTTCCAAAGTTGCCTCCTAAGCTATTGCTGCGCCTCAATGCCATTGGCAAAACTTGGCTAACCATCTCTTTGGAGCTGAAACACCAGTCTGTGCTGTCGCAATCGACGCCAGGTGACGATGCCCTCGAAGAAATACTAGTAGAATGCACCTTCTCCAAACTAGAAGCGATGAGCTCGACTTGTGAGATCAACCAAATTTCATCCCAATATTCTCCATCCATGTCTCCAAGATTCTTCTGGTTTCATCCCTATGAACAAACACGAGACAATGCCCATCCTTTAAGAAGTTGGCTTTTTTGAATGCCGAGTTTCGGACGTCGGAATCACTCATTGTTGCTGTCCCTTCTTCTATATCTTCAACTTGTTGCCTTTCACTTATGTTTAGAAAAATATTGAACCCAAAGCATGTTCCAGTTTCTCCTGGTTTTTTTGTCTTTACTACTGATCTGCTCACCCATCAGGTGAACCTATGAACAACAAATAATAGCCAAAAGTAAGCAACAATTTACAAAGAGAAAACAAAGAAGCATCGTGGACATTTGACAGGCTTAACACACAAAAAATAGATAACACAAAAGATTGAACGATTCCAATTCCCAAACCGGTGCCTCCATGTCCTTATTTTACTTGAATATAGTTTTCAAAGACAGACTCCCTCTTCTCCTTAGCGATCCCTATGCTAGTATCAACCACCTCAAAGTAGAACTCAACCGAGTTGAGATCATTCTGCATAGGATTGAAACAGTTCTGCTTGGTGCAATCTTTCCTTGCTCCAAACAAACATCTAAAGAAACCGCCGCTGCGCCTTCGACAAGCGAATCCGGAAGTAACGCTAATGGAGCTCCTTGTGATCGGCCTATTTGCCCAAGCCCGGAGAACAATGTGCCCTTCATGTGTGAACTTCAGGGCGTTGCCAAGTAGGTTGTCAAGGATTTGCTTGAATCACTTGCTGTCCCCTATGACATTCCCACATTTCAGGACAAAGAAATCACAGGGATCCCAAACCACTTCTATTCCATTGTTGATACCCACAACATTGACTATGTCCACAGATTCCTCCAAGACATGGACCATGTTGAACTCAACTTCCTCAAGCTTCATCTTCCATGACTCGGCCTTGCTTGTGTCTAGTATCGAGTTCAGTATATCTACAAAAGTAACACCACATCCATGAACATATATTTTTATCTTCCTAGGTTCAACATATAATTTCCTAAGTAGTTTTATTGTAAAAACAGAAAACTACATGTATCGCAAGGCTAGATGTTCCAATCTATTCTATCAAAGATATATGCTATATATTGTGAACATTGCAAACTCTTCATACATAATTTTATCAAAAAAATTATGACAAATGTTAGCAAAAAATGAAATTGTAATATTTTTTGACAATAAACTTACTTGTATGGTTTTGTTGTGGTTCATCTTAATAATACGTTTGTATATGTAAGGGGTCAAAGTTTAACATGATTAACTATATGCATCACGCATGTATACTACGTGCGTATAGGGATATACGTATATGAAAATTTCAGACTAACCAAAGAGCTTCTTGGTGCAGACGTCCATCTGGTTGAGGTTGTCCATGACGTTGGGGTTCACCTGAGCCTCCGGTCGGGACACCTCGATGAGGCCCGTGATGGAGGCCAGCGCCAACCGTATGTCGTGGCTGGTGCTGGCGAAGGCGTTGCTCTTGTTCATGCTTTTGCGCTCCACCTGCCGGAGCGCCTCCTTCTGCCTGACGAGGTCGGTATTCAGCACCCCCTCCCGCGTCGTCGCCCGCCGCAGCGCCCCCGCCATGAAGAAGCATGATGCCAGCGCCACCACCACCAAGGAGCACACAAAGGTGGTCACGGTAACCCCCACCTGCTAGAACATGTCTGCCTTGTGGCTATTTCGAAGCACCAGCAGGATCCATGAGCAATCAAAGCGGAAGAAGCAGGCGCGTGCAAGTCAGAATCAAGGCATAGATATATGTTGCATGCATGTGCTGGTCTGAAATTTTCAGGCATGCATGCGTGAGTGCTACTTTTTGTGAAAGAAAATATGAAGAAGAAATGCATTTAGGAGAGGTAAACAAGAGTCAATACAATTAAGGATCGGATGTCTGGTATTTCACGGACCACTCCCTAGCTACTATACTTATAAGCATGGCTTTTATGTGACTAAATATTGGGAATGGTTAAATGGCACTTGAGTATTTTTTTAACGTGAGCACTCATTTTTTTGCTTATTATATATTGTTTTGTGATCCACATTATGATTTATCATTCTGACTTTATGATTCCTATTTTTGTCTGCTGTGTTCCTTGTAGTTTGTTTTGTGCCCTCTTTTTTTACAAATCATCACATTATCTTTTACATAATTTAATTTGTGTAAAATTAGTATATATTTGATGTTGAAAAATGTCATGTGGAAAAGAATAATATTTTTACAAATCATTTTTATATAATTTAATTTGTGTAAAACTAGTATATAATTGATTCAAAAAGGCAATACTTAAAAAAATGTTTCTCATCTAAAACTTAAAAAATTTGAGCACCTTGATAAAATAGTACTCAAATAGGAGAAGTGGAGACAAATTGATTTCATCCATTTAGATCAAAGTGAAGGCTTAAAATTTAATTGTGCTTTTTTGCAAAACACCGGAGTCTCCCTACACAACCTTAAATATTATATACATCAACACAGCTAACATACTGCAGTAGCATCTAAAGCTCTCATCTTGACTCGCGTTGGATGATAAAACACAAGGTAACGCTTTGACGACTGACGTGCTATCACATTTCACAGAAAAATTACATGTTGTACTTCCACACTAAACCTTGTGTGCTTTACTCTCTCTAATGAAAAATACTAAACCCTTTTTTTCCCTGCCTCCACAAAACACGTACGACGTCGTGACTCACGATTTAACCTCCTCTTCTCAGATAGCACATATTCCCGTTCTTGAAAAAGATCGACAATCAGTGATGGATCAAGGATTTCGCCACATTTCATGTCGAACTCTAAGAGACTAACATCCTAAAACTAAATATATATACTGCTACGTTGTGCCAAGCCAAAACTATTTGTGCTATATACTGTTAATATTCTCACGCTACATATATGGAAGCCTACCTTCTAGGGGTCAGGCTTATATTCGCCCGTCAACAACGTCTTCCTCGCCCTAGTTTGGATGCGTGTGCTCAGCACTCCATGTCACGGAGAAGAGAATCGTTTGCATGCCTTAGCTTCCATTTTTAAGAGGCCCTTAGCTATAGATTATGGCAAAATTAACGTTATGGAAAAATTAACGATATGATATTTATTAAAAAGATATGTGAGATACTTGCCGCCTTAATACACTGGTGTCATTTCTTAGCTTAATTTGTAGAATATTTGTATGATATTTGTAAGGAAGAAATGCCGGGACTCATAACAAAAAGGAATTAAGCAAGCAATTAATGCAATGCATGCACGATGCGTGTGTACGTGTATGTATGGCTTGCACACGTACCAGTTTTACTTCGGAGACGTCAAAGATGGTGCACGCAACTTTGTAATTGTCGGTCCTGGCACCGTGAAGCTCGAGCTTAGGAACGTCAATGGCGGAAGCAGTGCATTTCACCTTGAGAACGAACTCATCTCCATTTGCGTCGCCACGTTGTCGCTTTGGTTTAATACGAAGATGGGTTCATCAGTGACGTGGCGATGCAAATGGAGAAGATGGGTTCATTCTCGAAGGTGAAATGCACTGCTTCCGCCATTGACGCACCCAAGCTCGAGCTTCATGGTGCCAGGACCAACAATTACAAAGTTGCGTGCACCAGCTTTAACGTCTCCAGAGTAAAACTGGTACGTGTGGAAGCCATGCATACACATACGCACGCATCGTGTATGCATTACATTAATTGCTTGCTTAATTCCTTTTCGTTATGAATCCTGGCATTTCTCCCTTTACAAATCTCATACAAATATTCCACAAATTAAGCTAAGCAATGACACCAGTGTATTAACGCGGCAAGTATTTTAGAGATCTTTCTAATAAATATCATTGACCGTTAATTTTGCTATAATCTGGAGCTAAGGTCCTCTTAAAAAATGGAAGCTAAGGCATGCAAACGATTCTCTTCTCCGTGACATGGAGTGTTGAGCGCACACACGTCCAAACTAGGGCAACAATGGAGGAAGACGTCGACAGGAGCGAATTTAAGCCCAGCCCCTAGAAGGTAGGCTTCCATATTATATAGCGTAAGAATATTAACAGTATATAGCACAAATAGTTTTCGCTCGGCACAACGTAGTAGTATATCATATATTTGGTTTTAGTACGTTAGCCTCTTAGAGTTCGACTTGAAATGTAACGAAATCCTTGATCTGTCACTGGTTGTCGATCTTTTTCAGGGACGGGAGTATGTGCCTTTTGAGAAGAGAAGGTTAAGTCGTGAGTCACGACGTCGTACGTGTTTTGTGGGGGCTAGGGAAAAAAGTGTAGTACTTTTCATTAGAGAGTATAAGGCACACATGGTTTTGTGTGGAAGTACAACACGTAATTTTCCTGTAATATGTGATAGCACGTACCAAAGCGCATCAGTGTTTTACGGTCCGACGTGAGTCGAGAGGGGAGTTTAGATGCTACTGCTGTGTGTTAGCTGTGTCCATGTATATAATATTAAGCGTGTGTGTAGGGGGGTTCCTCTGTTTTCTTCCAAAAAAGCACAATTAAATTTTAAGCCTTCAGATCTTGATCTAAATGAATGAAATCAATTTGTCTCCACTTCTCCTATTTGAGTACTATTTTATCAAAGTGTACTCAAATTTTTAGGTATTGGATGAGAAACATTATTTTGTGCTGTAGCCTTTCTGCATCAATTATATACTAGTTTTACACAAATTAAATTATTAAAAAATGATTTGTAGAAAACATTATTCTTTTCCACATGACATTTTTTAACATCAATTATATACTAATTTTACACAAATTAAATTATGTAAAAGATAATGTGACGATTTGTAAAAAAAGAGGGCACAAAACAAACTACAAGGAACACAGTAGACAAAAACATGAATCACAAAGTCAAAATGATAAATCATAATGTGGATCACAAAATAATATATAATAAGAAGAAAAAAATTGAGTGTTCACGTTAAAAAAACTCAAGTGCCATTTAACCATTCTCAATATTTATTTACATAAAATCCATGCTTATAAGTATAGTAGCTAGGGAGTGGTCCGTGAGATACCAGATATCTGATCCTTAATTGTATTGTCAATTGTTTACCTTTCCTTAATGCATTTCTTCTTCATATTTCTTTTCACAAAAAGTAGCACTCACGCATGCATGCCTGGAAATTTTTTACCAGCACATGCATGCAACATATCTGCCTTGATTGTGACATGCACGCGCCTACTTCTTCCGCTTTGATTGCTCAGGGATTTCGACTGGTGCTTCGAAACATCCACGAGGCAAACATGTTCTGTTAGGTGGGCGTTACCGTGATCACCTTCGTGTGCTCCTTGGTGGTGGTGGTGGTGGTGGCGTCGTGCTTCTTCATTGCGCGGGCACTGCGGCGTGGGAGGCGGTGCTGAACGTCGACCTCGTCATGCAGAAGGAGGCGCTTCGGCAGGCGAAGCACAAGAGCACGAACAAGAGGAATGCCTTCGCCAGCGCCAGACACGACATGTGGTCAGTGCTGGCCGCCATCGCCGACCACATCGAGGTGTATAGACCGGAGGCCCAGGCGAACCCTAACGTCATAGACAAGCTCAACCAGATGGACGTCTGCACCAAGAAGCTCTTTGGTTAGTCTGGAATTCGCATATACTTATATCTCTGTAAGTACGTAGTATACATGCATGATGCATGTAGTTAATCAAGTTTAACATTGACCACTTTACATATACAGACGTAGTATCAAGATGGACCACAACAAAACCATACAAGTAGGTTTATTGTCAAAAAATATTATAATTTTATTTTTTTGCTGACATTTGTTATAAATTTCTTGATAAAATCAGGTATGAAGAGTTTGCAATGTCCACAATATATAGCATATATCTTTGATAGAATAGATTGGAACATCTAGCCTTGAGATCCATGTAGTTTTTTGTTTTCAACATAAAACTACTTTGAAAATTATATGTTGAATCTAGAAAGATGAAAATATATGTTCATGGATGTGGTGTTACTTTTGCAGATGTACTGAACTCGATACTACACACAAGCAAGGTCGAGTCAGGGAAGATGCAGCTTGAGGAAGTTGAGTTCAACATGGCCGATGTCTTGGAGGAATCTATGGACATGGTCAATGTCGTGGGTATCAACAATGGAATAGAAATGGTCTAGGATCCCTATGATTTCTCTGTCTTGAAATGTGGGACAGTTATAGGGGATATAGCAAGAGATTCAAGCAAATCCTCGACAACCTACTTGGCAACGCCCTGAAGTTCACACATGAAGGGCACGTTGTTCACCGGGCATTGGGCTAACAGGCTGATCGCAAGAGCTCCATTAGCGTTCCTTTGGGATTCGCTTGTCGAAGGCGCAACGACGGGTTTCTTCAGATGTTTGTTTGGAGCAAGGAAAGATTGGATCGAGCAAACCTCTTCTAATCCTATGTAGAATGATCCCAACTCGGTTGAGTTTTACTTTGAGGTGGTTGATACTAGCATAGGGATCGCCAAGGAGAAGAGGGAGTGTCTTTGAAAACTATGTTCAAGTAAAAGAAGGACATGGAGGCACTGGTTTGGGGTTTGGAATCGTCCAATCTTTTGTGAGTTATCTATTTTTGTTAGTGTTAAATCTCTCAAGTGTTCATCATGCTTCTTTGTTTTCTCTTTGTAAAGTGTTGCTTAATTTTGGCTATTATTTGTTGTTCATAGGTTCGCCTGATGGGTGGGGAGATCAGTAGTAAAAACAACGAACCAGGAGAAACTAGAACATGCTTCGGGTTCATGTTTTTCTGAAGATTAGTGAAAGGCAGCAAGTTGAAGGTATAGAAGAAGGGACAGCAACAATGAGTGATTCCGATGTCCGAGCCTCGGTGTTCAAAGAAGCCAACTGCTTTAAGGGTGGCCATTCTCTCCTATTTGTTCATGGGGATGAAACCAGAAGAATCTTGCAGACATGGATGGAGAATATTGGGATGAAAGTTTGGTTAATCTCACAAGTCGAGCTCATCACTTCTAATTTGGAGAAGGTGCATTCTACTAGTATTTCTTCTTCGAGGACATCATCACCTGGCGTCGATTGCGACAACACAGACCGGTGTTTCATCTCCAAAGAGATGGTTAGCCAAGTTTTGCCAATGGCAATGGGGCGCAGCAGTAGCTTAGGAGGCAACTTTGGATGGCATCATCCATTTGGTCTGCTTGTTATCATTGATGTGTTCGATGCAAAATTAGATGACATTTGCATAGAGGTGGCCAGCTTCGTCAAAATCAAGCATCAAGTTCCATGCAAAGTTATCTGCTTAGTTGCTTTGAAGACCTCTTCTGAATATTTCGGAAGGTTCACGGAGATGAGATGTGATCTTGTCCTGCGAAAGCCGATGCACGAGTCTCGATTATACTCGCTTTTCTGAGAATCTTGAGGGACCTCCATGTCTCGTACACAACAATCATCTCAAGTTAGTCTCGACAATTCTGGGACTAGTCAGCAAGATTTGTCAGAGATTGGTATGAACGATTTGCAAGGGACTGCTGCATCAGCTGAAGTTACATGCTTGGCTCAGGAACCAAAAGTCGAAGGTGATAAGCCTTTGGCGGGGATGTGTTTTGTTGGTTGAAGACACTTTGGTGCTGCAAACTATCCAGAGGATGATGCTGAACAACCTAGGAGCAACTGTTCAAGTAGCAATTGATGGATCAAAGGCTGTAGATATGTTCAAAGATGATCTTGAGCAAGCATGTGTTTCAGAGTACAATAAAGTTGTACCCTCGCCCTATGATGTTATCTTCATGGATTGCCATTTTTGTTTCAACTAGAATTTTAGTACAAATACAACCTTGAAGCTCTCATTTATATTTATTGCTATGTTTTTCTTTCTTTTTTTCTTTTGGCAAGGTTTCTGCTTATAATTTCACTGATCAAATCTTTCATTGTTCAGTTCACCGGGAGCAACTACTCTTTGTATGGCAACTTTCTTTTGCACTATGCACAAGGCTTGGTATGAAGATGGTTTGACATTGCTAGTATTTCTTCTATGTTTTAGATGCCCTTGATGGATGGCTATTAAGCAACGAAGCACATTTGGGAGGAAGAAAGCCGCTACGAAATTTACACACCAATCGTCACATTGACTGCTCATGCCATGGTGGAGGATCTACAAGAGGCTATTCATGCTGGGATGGATCTCCATCTGACAAAGCCAATAGAAAGGAAAAGAATAGTAGAAGCTGTTTACCATGTCTGCAAAGAGAAGAATTGATGCTATACATTTCCTCCATCGCATGAATAGAACTGAAGAAGTAGGTGTTTTTAGTGAGTAGGATGATGATAATCACATATATCAGGTCATTATCTGCAGTTAGTTATCTATTAGGATTTATAATCCAACTAGAGCATTTAACTTTAGGAGCAGCTGAACTTTGGTGTTGTTGCAAACTGGGGTGTAACCAGATAAACTTTTGATTTATTTATGTCATGTCGAATTTTCAGAAATATTTATGTCATGCTGAGTTTCTAGAATTTCAGTTTGATACATTTGTGAGTGAAACATACAGTAGAGAATATCATGTCGTTGGCACAACAATGCTTGCTTAGAGCTCCATCGTCTTTCCGAATATGTCGCCGGAAAACAAAATATGCAGAAGTTTGATTATATTTGCTTCTTGTCTTGATCTAACCATAATCACTTCCATAGCCACTCTACAAGAGAAAGAAAGTATAGATTATAAGCCATTATCCCTAGCTAGCATATCAGGTAGCTTTACTGACGAATGCCCTAAATAATGTATTGTACAATCTGCTCGTCTGTAGAGGACTAATCTATAAATAATAGCTCTCATATACAGGCACCAAGTGGGAAGAAGTCACACCCCAAGTCGCTATCTGTGAAGGACATATCATCCTTCTCCTGCATTGGAATTAGAATATAAGGCTTCAGCAAATCTCCATTGTAATTTTAGGAAGTATAGGTTTACCAAGCTTGGCTAAGTAGCAACGATTTTGAAGGCTTGTAAATGCTTTGAAGGTTTTCAAGCTAAAGTTGATGATTGATAGGCTCAATGAACTCAAATCTCTTGAGTGACACAGAGAGTCAGAGAGAGAGTGAAATAGAGACAGAGTGAGAGTTAGCCAGAGAGAGTGACACAGAGAGTCAGAGAGAGTGTGACAGAGAGTCGAAAGGAGAGAGATGGATAGAGATTGAGAGTGACACAGAGAGTCGGTGGGAGAGAGAGAGTGTGAGTGACATAGAGAGTCGGAGGGAGAGAGACATAGAGGGTGGTTATCGAATTACTTAATTTTATGATTCTATTTTGTTTTCTCTTTTTCCCATTTCCTCCCATTTTTCTGAGAAAGTGGTTGTCGAACCAGTTGAATAACAAATTGCAAAATTGGTACCTACATTTATCGGTATAACAGATTTAATCTAATTCACGATAAAACTCTATTAATGGGTTTAATTTGCCTATAAAAAATGAAAAATACTTACTTGAATTGAATTTTTTTAATCTTTTCTTTTTCTTTTTTCTTTTCCCCTCTTCTTTTTCTCCTTTTCTTTTCTCCCCTCCTTTCTTTTTCTTCCTCTCCTTCTTTTCTTTTCTTCCTCTCGCCATCGATGGCCTCGCCCCTTTCCCAGGCCTTGTACCCCACGCCATGCCGCCGCGCCTTCTCTCCCCCGGCCGACCGCCTCTTCTACCTTCTACCCCACGCCTTGTCGCCCCTTGTCCCCCACGCCGCACCACCTCGCCCCCTTCTCTCCCCGAATCGGGCCGTCTCGCCCCCTTCTCCCGCACGCCGCGCCACCTCACCCCCTTCTCCCCGAGCCCTGGTCACCTTGCCCCTTCTCCCCCACGCCGCCTCGCCCCCTTCTCCCCACGCCGCACCTCCTCACCTCCATGTCCCCCACGCCGCACCGCATCGCCCCTTCTCCCCCCGAGCCAGGCCGCTTCGCCTCCTTCTCCCGCACGCCGCGCCGCCTCCCCTTCTCCTCCCCCCGAGCCAGGCCATCCTGCCCCCTTCTCCCCCCGAGTCGGGTCCCCATGCCGCGCCGCCTCGCCCCCTTCTCCTCCCGAGCCTAGTTGCCTCACCCCCTTCCCCCCACGCCGCCGCCTCGCCCCCTTCTCCCCCCGAGCTCGGGATGCACTCGGTGGCGACATGGTCGAGCTCGGTGGCCAGCGAGGCTAGAAGCGGCGGGAACGCGAGCTCTTTAGCGGAGCCGCGGGCACGGGCGATACAGCAAGAGCTCTTCACCCACCCCCATCGGCCGGTTCGCTTACAAAATTCAAGTCTACCCCTATGTTTATGCCCAAAATTACAGTCCTATTTAACGGAATAGGATTCTACTTCCTTGTCTTAATCGGACTCCTTATCTTAAATTTTCTTAATACAAACTTTCCAAACTAAAACTTTCCTATTACAAGATTATTTCTGTCAGAAAGAGAAAGAGGGTCTTCATAACCTTGAGGCACACGGGGTCATCGTTGTGAGTGAGGACACGCATGCCAACCGGAATTGATCCTCTCCTCCCCATCAACCCCTTCCTATCCTCCATCCTCATGGCTTTGAAAGCATCCCAATTTGAGTCAATTCAAAGGCGGTGAGCAAGAAACAAGCCTAAGAACAAGTTTTTATGTACTAGTAACTAAAAGAAGCACCTTTAGGCCCCAACACCTCCCAATTGACTTGATTCAAAGCAAGAAATCGAACCCTAAAACTAGGCTCCCCAATTGATGGGTGGAGCTAATTGCCGCAAGAAGCGAAGCCTAGTTGGACGGACACAATCAGACCAATCACGAGAAGCTAATGCCACCAAGAGCAGAAAGGAGCTTTCCTCAAACCCTCCAAATCACACCTCGAGAACCTGAAGCGAAAGAACACAAAAAGAAAAGCCAAAGCCCAAAAGGCTAGCAACTACCTACTACCAAAATTACACCGCGAAAAGAAAAAGATCAGCAAAACGAAAAAGAAAAAGAAAAAAAACAGCAGGTGGATTAGGGGAGAAGCCTTCAAGAACAAACCCACAGCTCCACCATCATTATTGAAGGCAAGAGGTGGGAAAGCAGAAGTGGGGAGGCCAGAAAAACGCAAAGAAGAAAGAAAAAAGCCAGAGACAGTGACCCTCCAGGTGACCAAGCATGCAAGCAAGCAAAGCCAAGCCCCTATGCTCAGCTCAGCTCAGCTCAACCACAACACACAAGGAGGAGAAAAACCCAACCACACCAACTGCACAAGCCACAAGGTGTTGAGAGCTTGGGATTGTTGTTGTCTCGAGAGGGGGAAGAAAGAACTGAGAAACCGCAAGCAGAGCAAGATGGCGATGGAAAGGAATGTTTGGGTGGTGATTTATAGGGTCAAAATGGAGCGGGATTGGTGGTGACAAGGGAAGTGTGGGCCGGTTGCGGTTGGGGGCTCTGGTTACTCTAATTTCTACCACATTTTACATTTTACCTTGGGGAAAAAAAGACAAATGATAATGCTAGTGCAAGAGAGGAATATATGCTACTGTTGAGTGGTCATGAAAAAAAATGTACCATTGAGAAATCAAGAAGGCGTAACTTGCTTTCCATGCCATGTTAGGTTCAACGTTTTGTGGCACTACATTTTGTCCGCTAACAATGTCAAATCATTTTTAAGGTCATGCTATTTTTATTTCTGGTGCAGTACAAAAGCATCTCTCTAGCTCTTGTACGGCGAAATACTAACAATAAATGGTCAAAAGCTCTTAGAAAAAGAGAAATATGCTTAAATTTGTGAAAGCGAAAGGAAATAAGTCTGGCGTCTAATTTGGAATCAACAAGAAACATTAGACGTTCCTAAAAAAGGAATATGCTAAGAAATTATTTAAATTATATATACATATAGGAAAAATACCTTCTACTCCTGGTTGTTGTTGTTCCCACCCAATACCATCTAAATGAACTTGACATATATATTCCTTTATCACTTTTGGTATACTCATAATAACTACAACAAGATACTCCAAATTGAACCACACGGAAAAGAAAATGCAAGAGTTCATAGTTTTAGCGTATGTTACAAATATCTTCATATACGTGCATAAAAAGGAGTTTGTCTAAAAAATATACATACCACCTAAATAGTCTTATATACTCGTATACTACACATATATACCCTCCGTTACGCAAACTACTCCCTTCGTTATAAGAAACGATACATGGAGTAACTACTCCCGGGAGTGTGTGCGTGTTTGTGCATGTGTAGCCCTTAACAATCTCAATTACATATTATAAATGCAATTTCGGAATTTTCGAATGGGCTCCACGGCACAGTAGCTTGTGTGTGGAGGACTTAAATGCAATTTGAATTCTCGAATAGGTTTCTTGAAAAGAGAGTGTGGACTTGAGCGCAATTTTAGAATTTTCGAAGGGACTTAAAACACAAATTTAAAATTTATGAAGGGTCTTGTTGCAAAAGAACCAGTAGGAGGACCGAAACACAAATTTGAAACTTCTAGAAGGCCTAACCGTGCAAATGCTGATGTGGCGGCTCTATTTGAGCGGAAACTACTGGTTAAAATATAGGCGATATATGCAATATATTTAGACTCAAAAGATAAGAAAAAAAATCTAAACCATATAACAACTCCCACTAAAATGTACTCTTAAGTCAAATATTATGTTTTGAAAAACTAGGACTTTATGCAGTATGCTGACCACAACTTGCAATTGCACGGGCTAAATTTACACAGTGTTCATTTTCAAAGTGTTTTGGCATATTTCGAAACTAAATGATTTTATATGAATTTAGAATTTTGTTTCACTTCATTTGGAACTATAATTCAAAAGTTATGCTAATTTGAATCTTTTCGGTTTTGGGAGAATGGAATTAAAATTAGAAAATACACTTTCTCCAATCGAAAGCGTCTTTTCTTGTTTTGGCACCTGTGCGTTTGAATTCGGCCCGCATTGACTAACAGGCCGAGTCCTCTATCCAGCGTCTACGCGTGTGTGCTTGAAACTGACCGCAGCGATTGACAAAGGGTCCCGCTGTCAGTGAGCATGCGCGTGAGAGTGGGCATGTGAGTTTGATGCAAGGGACTCACCGGTTGGTTCGGTGAGACTCGAAGGCTGACCGAGAGGGCCCACATGGCATAGAGACGAGGTAGAGGATCTCAGGTTTGAGCTCATCGGTGGTGAGGTGGTGCCGAAGACGATGAACCGGTGTCACATTGAGCTATAGCATCTTATTGCGCACCTAGGGCTGGCTTGGTGGAGCTTGGGGGTCACCGGAGTATAGCTCGTGGCAAAGCCTAGCGGTGGTAAGCCTCGCCGATGGTGAGAGGTATGTTAGGCCCGAGCCAAGGTAAGATAGCATCACGGGACTAAGAGGGTTCTATTTTAGTGGTTAATGGCGTCGGAGAAGGCTTGTGTGGCTCTACTGCCATTTGATCGAAGCCGAGGAAGATGGGTCATAGTGTGGCGATGCTACGATCGAAGGAGCCCAGAATTGAGTTGCGCAAAATACTCAAGGGTGTACATTGATGCTCCAAAATCAAGGGATTTGAAAATGCTCACCGAGATCTCTTGCTTGAGTTCTTGCCTTGTTCTCAATGCGGTGAAAATGGTAGAACTTGAGGCAATGGGGAAGGTTTTTGCTTGGACGGTGAGGTCTTCAGGAAGATGTGGTGCCAAGGGTGCTCAAGGATGGCCTATATAGGCGCGTAAGGTGGTCTCGATAGGGTTTGGACGCAGGGTGGTTTTGGCAGCCTGTCAAGGTGGTGCACGAAGTATCGGTTGTGGTAGCAGATTTTTAGGGAAAAGGGAGCCACGTTAGCATTATGGCAGAGGTGAGTTGATGGCTAAGTTGGCGTCGCCAAAAAATCTAATCGTGGCAGGGAAATCTCGGGCGATTTCTTGCCACAACAATGGCTCGGCAACAGTAGAGAAGAGAAGGGTGGAGAAGGGGGAAGAAGAGTCAGACACATGGGGTCGGCGGCCCACCTGGAAGTCGACAAGAGAGAGAGAAAGGAGGTTCTGTCTACCTGGTCAGTGGGTCCAATAGCAGCCAGGGCCCACATGTAAGTCACGGAGAAAACTTCTCTTCAACCTTCTGAACAACACGTCTTGGCTCATTAATTAGGGCCGTCAAATCGTGTCAACATTTTTTGAATTTTTTTATGTGACTACGAGATAATGTTTGATATCCATTAAAATTTTGAGATTAAAATACTTTTTATAAAACTAATAATAATTCTGATAATCTGTTTTGACCAATTCTATCTTTTCTATTTTTCCTTTATTTAAAGATTGAAATGAGGTTAGGAATTTTTTTAAATTTTTGTGAAGATTTTTTACGTCTAAGAGTTCTCATGTAAAGATTTATATTTATATGTTGCATATTTGTTTTCTAATAATTCTAACATTGCAATTTCCAGAGTTTTAGGATTTCAGTTTTTAAAATTTAAAAGGCTTTAAATATGGGTTTTAATTTTTTTATATTTTTACTGGAGATTAAAATTGTTCTGAGGAAGATATGGTAAAAATTTCAAATCGAAATAAATTTTGTATATTTTTACAAAAATCTGACATTTTTCTATTTTCAGTCAATTTCCATTAATTACCATTTCTTGTCATTAAGTAATGTGTTCATATTGCCTTTGACTGCATAAAAAGAGTTTTGGAGTTTTATAATATTTTATTATAAATTTTTTAGATTTTGTTTGATATTTTGTTTTTACCTTTTTACCATTTTAACAAAAATGTCTTTTCTTTTAGAGCAAAAATCCAAAAGAATAAGAAAAATCTAGGAAATTCCAAAAAATGCAGAAATATATTCATTCAAAATTTGGCATTTTCATTTTAACATTTCTTGAATTTCTTGGATGTTACAAAAGAGGACGCGGTGGTGCGAGGCACAAGTCCTCGAGCTTTGCGCACACATGGGGAAGCCAATGGAATGACAGGGATGTGATGGTGAGCCTTTGGATTGGTGAGACTCGTCGAGTACGGCGGTGGGGCACGATCTCCCAAGGGTTGACCCAGGGTGTAGTCTCGCGTCGTGGCAGGACATGGTTGGGCGAAGACCTTGTTGTGGCAGAGGTGTGACAAAAGCGGTGCCGTGGTGTAGTCTTGTTGACCGCACAGTGGCCCAGGTGTGCGAGCGAGTACAACCAAGGCATGGCAGCTAGTGCCTCTGTAGGCCTGAGGAAGTAATGGCAGCGTAGAAGTAGGGCCGGGTGCACAGTATGGGTGAGACCATCGCTGGCGTCTTGTGCACATAGAAGACACGTCGACGAGCCTCATGCATGCTATGGCAGCGAAATCGCAGCCATTTGGTTGCTGTGGCAAGGGTGAGGTAGAGGGAGAAAACAGCCAGTTGGGAAGGGAAGGCGATCGGGCCCAGGAGTAGGGAGACAGGGGCGATGGTCTCTGCTGGGTGGGCCATGTAATGGGGGGCCCAGCTAGTAGGGAAACAAATGGAAGGAGGAGAATGGAATTTGCGAAGTAGTGTTGGGCACAAAATGATTTTCGGTTTGGTTGAGCTAATAAAATTGGTCCAGAATTTTTTAAAATTTTTATGTATGATTCTAGTGAAATTCCTAAACTCCTATAAAAATTTCAGAATGTGATCACACTTGCACAATTTTATAAATTATGACAAGGCTACTGTCTCAAATAAGAGCTTTCTGATTTTGATTTTTCCAAGATGAGAAATGAGGTTCAATTCCTTTGGAAATTTTTATGTATGATCCTAGGGGTTTATAGATGACACCATAAAATTTTTATGTGATGATCAAACATATATATTTTTATTAAAATTTGATAGTGTTATTATTATTTTTCGGGTCCTTGCTATTTTTAATTTTATAAATACATTAAATGCTTTAAAATTCTCCTGAAACTTCCCGGAGATGTTCTGGAGTTAGATTATAATTTAATTATTTTTTTCAGATTTTGGTCATACATGGTTTTGAACTTCAAAGATTGGAAATCAAAGTTTCAGCATTAGAAGCATTTCTCAAAGATCACAAATCCAAGGAAAAACATAAAAATGATGAGAATTCACAACATGACCCAAAATTCCAAATTGTATTTTGATTTTATTTATTTTTGGATTTTTGGGCTGCTACAAGTATAGAAAATGATGAGGATGAGGCCTTTCGGCCCTTGGCCCAGAGACAAGAAGGCCAAACACCATGATAGGAATCTCATGCAGCTTGTGGGAGCGTGGCGGCGTTGGATCCTCTAATTTGTACAGTCTGGTTGAGAGAGAGAGCATTGGTCCCACCAAATCCAGGCGAAGTTGTAATTCTTTTTTAAACTAAAAACCAAAGAGGACTAAGCTAAATTGGGGTAAACATATCAAATATAGTGTTGTGCAATCTAAATTAATATATAAATAGAATAAAAAAATATATAATGAAGATACCTTATGCAAGGTTACCGACGCCGATGAAGGGTGAGCTTGAGCCCAACGATGCGCTAGATAAACCCCGGAATGAGCAAACGAATAAGGAGAAATTTACTCAATGAATGTTAGGAATTAAATTTTATCCATAATTGGAACAAAGGACAGTCCTACGACACACGGCCACGATTAATAGGACGGTGACCATCGAGCTGTTGGTAATTACAACTGGGCAAAGCTGTGACAGTACATGTGCGGAAACACGTGTGAAATATCTCAACGGGAAGAGAGCAAATAATTGCACATGCGTGGTTGACTACAACTCTAAAATTTGTCCCTGAATTAATTAAATGAAGATCATGTAGCGTAAGAGTATCTTTTTTCATCACAAAGTTTCTCTTTATTGCTGACGACAGAATTTTTGGAATATAGTACAAGAAACGATCCGTAATTATAAATCGATACAACATGTTTGCGTATTTGTTAAAAACCAATAACCAAAATCTGAAAATTCGTGTAACCTTTCCCGAAATTTGAAAATTCGGCAATCCAATATCGAAAAATGAAAATTCGGCAATCCAATATCGAAAAATAAAAAAAAACTAGGACCCAAATGATGTCGAAAACTTTTGAAATCTTTTGTGGAGGTTCCTGACAAATCAATGATACTCCAGTAAATATTTCAGTTTATTATAAGATGTGAGGAATTTTTAAAAATTCAAACATTAACACTATCCCGATAAAACGCTAACCGACAAGATTGAACCGAATGAAAAATGAAACAAACCACGTCAGAAAATTTTGATATTTTTTGTACATAGTTATTATGAATCACTAATGTTCCCATAAAATTTTCATATGATGATCAAGCTCTATGAATTTTTAAAAATTCAGACAGTGCTATTGTCCGATTTGGCTTTTATCAGAACAGTAGCACTGTCTGAATTTTAAAACAATTATAAAGCTTGGACATCATATGAAAATTTTATAGGAATATTAGTGATGCATCATAACCATGGAAAAAAAATTCAAAATTTAATAACGTGGTTTGTTTCATTTTTCATTCGGTTCAAACATGTCGGTCAGTGTTTTATCAGGACAGTTGTAATGTTTGAATTTTTAAAAATTCATAAAATCTTATAATATTCTGAATTTTTTATGGTAATATAATTTATTTGTCAGAAACCTCTAGAAAAAAGTTTAAAATTTTTCAACATTTTTTGGGTCCTAGTTTTATTTTTTTAATTAATTTGCGAATTCCGTTCAAAGGAATTGGAATTTTTTTAAAAAAAATTCCAGTGAATTGAATTCGCTGGAATTGCGGATTAACCAAATAAAAAAAATTCCAGCTGAACCCGTTCGTTGGAAAAGAAATAAAAAATCCCGCGAAGCCCGTCAGCTAGAATTTACTGTTCACGGGCAAAATTATAATTAGTATGACGATACTAATTGATTAGCAAAATTGCGTTATTGCATGTGAACAATTTCAATCCAAATTTGAAAAGATATCTAAAACACTTCTTTTGGAAGAATTGGCTGGGCAACTATCTTTGAACTTAGACTGAGAAATGTGTTCAATAAAAGTCCGG
Organism: Otatea glauca; assembly: GCA_036346275.1. Taxonomy (NCBI): domain Eukaryota; kingdom Viridiplantae; phylum Streptophyta; class Magnoliopsida; order Poales; family Poaceae; genus Otatea; species Otatea glauca. Next base: position 7,073,874 of record CM070721.1, on the reverse strand, counting down.
GCAATTAATAATTTGAAATTATTTGAAGAATTGATTTTTTTAGAAATTGCAAAATGATGGCGGGAGAGGGAGATCAAAGAGAGTGCAATTCTGAGATCAGGGAGTGTGATTTTTGTAGCCTTTTGGGCAGCCCGTAAAATGTCATGTTTAAATGTAATTTTTAGGAAGAATAGACCAGATTTGCTTGCTTTTTGATATATGCACTACCATATTCTGAAAAATATGTAATTTACACCTTGCTTTGCATCTAATTTCCACTAGTGCAATAACCCTAAGTATTATAGTCGACAACAACTCATGTAAAGATTTTTAGCCTTTTCAGCGGTCCGTAAAATATCATGTCTAAATGGAATTTTTATGAACAATAGACCATATTTGATCTTTCATATATGCACTACCATATTCTTGAAAATATTTAATTTACACCTTGCTTTGCATCTAATTTCCACTAGTGCAATAACCCTAAGTATTATAGTTAACAACTCATGTTATGAATAGTTCCCATGAAGCACTTAAATTATTTGTTGAACATATATAAGGGCACATACACCGAAAGTTCAAATGATGAAATAAGCAATAGATTAGATTATATTACAAGGGCATTACAATAGTGACAAAATTGCTTGATGAACTAACTAACGAAAGCACTATTTGTCATGGTGGAACAAGTGATCATTCCACCTATCTGGGTAGAGCGGGAATGATATCCGACATTTTCTGCATATTACATCACCTGTGTAAATTTCGCGATTTATTCTCGGACACAACTCAATCCCTACTATGAAAGAACTCCATGGGGATCCGTAGTGCTCCTAGCTGTCGCCGATTGGGTGGCCTATGTCGTACGTCTCGGGTGTATAAGACAGAATGTTTTGGTCTTTTTTATGTGGATTTCTTCCCTCCGATATGGGCATGTTATCCCGATTTCCAATGTCCTCTATGTTAATACCACTCGGGTTCCCGGATGGTCTACATAACGCATCGAGGATTTGTTGCGTGGTGCGGACCTTGGCCGGCTGCTTCCCCTTGTCCCTTCTTCCTCTTCGAGAGGAGGTACCCTCTTGCATTTCTGGTGTGATGGCCGTTCACGGAGACTTGCCGAGACGCCTGCTCTGTTTCGGCTCGCACTCCACGATATGGTGCAGGAGGTGTGTGTTGGACTTATCCTTGTACAACCAGAAGCGTGCCCTGTAGTCAATGCAGTATGCCCGCTGTAGTCGTTGAATAATACCATAGGCGTACTCGTGGTCTGACTTTTCTGGGCGGTAGTAGCACCACGGAGAGGGTTGTGCCCCCCAGTTATCCCATGCTGGAAGTTTGAGATGCGGGTGGTACGTCTCCGGGTCCACCCTGTTGAAGTAGCCGTACCATTAATCCTCGGCCAAGGGGCACCGATAGAATCTCTGGTCCGCTAGATCATCGTCGTAGGTATCAACCACTGCCTGCAGGACGTGTTCGTAGAAGTCGGGGCTTGCGGGTGGCCCTTGAGGAGTTTTGTCCTTTGACTTGAGCAATTTCGTAATTTTCTTTTTGAACTCCTGTATGCGATGAACTGGTTTAGAATTACTACTATGTGAGTGAAACACGAGTATATCGCATGAGACTCACCGATTGGTTGGCCCCTTGCCCACCGGGTGAAGTTCTCGGGCGAAGCGAGGTAGGCGTCATGGCAGTTGTAGATAAATTCGTTGTCACGCCGTTTCGGCCCGTTGATCCATTGGAAGAAGCAACACCGGTCGTTGTGCTAAAAAAGGAAGAATGGTGAATGAAATGGTATTGTAACCCTGTATTGTATGGACACCATTAGGTTTACCGGTGAAAGCGCGCCTGCGATAGTGATCGTGGGCAGCCATCTCTCCGTGGGTGATTGCATCATCTTCGCTGGAAGGTTGCAGTCACATTTGGGATGGGGCAACTCTGGCAGAACTGGGGCATCGACACTACTAGCATCTGGGTATTCGGGGCGGGATAAGTCCTGCTTGCCGAAGAGGCGATGGTAGAACGAAATCATGTCCTAATTTGTGTAGATTCAGTCGATGTTTTATGGCTGGTTTGGCGGTGTTGGATGTCTACCCCTCGGCGGTTTTATAGTGGTGGTGAGGGGTTACTCCACACAACTGCAGCACTTGTCGATTTTGACGGCCTGGCATCCTCTGTGAAAAGCTTCACGACGTGTCACCCATCATCAAAGCTGCACGACTTATCACCCTCTGAGAAAAGTTGCACGACCTGTCACCCTTTGTCAAAGGCTGCACGACGTGTCACCCTCTGTCGAAAGCTGCACGACCTGTCACCCTCTGTCGAAAGCCGCACGACCTGTCACCCTCATTCGAAAGCCGCACGACCTGTCACCCTCTGTCCAAAGCCGCACGACCTGTCACCCTCTGTCAAATGCTGCTTGACCTGTTACCCTCTGTTGGCATGAGATGGGTAGTGCTTTGTCGCTTGGTGGTGTGCAGAGTGTTGTCGAATCAGCTTGAGAAAGGCGATAGCGTCTTTGTCACATCGCGTTCGCGAAATTTGGGGTGTGCGTCGTCCAATAGTCCACTCTGAGAAAGCGTGCAGACGGACAACACATGGGTGATTTGACATGACTATGAACTACAATTAAAAATTTCGACGGCTTAAGAGAAGCTGGCATCACTGTATTACGAAGATGACAACACATGAGTGATTTGACAAGACTAGTGTATACAATAAATTAGGAAAGACAACTTCAAAGAAAGCTGGCATCGATTTATTTCAAATTTGGCAACACAAGGGTGATTAAACATGATACATTGGGTGGCAGAGAACATTTCGCACATAATCAAAGCCAAATGACTACATACTGGGTGGATTGGGGCACCTCCTACGGTCTTGTCCAGGTTGTTTACATAATTTGCATTTTCGCAAACTGTCCACCGCATCAGCCGCGTCCATGTCACCTTGCAATCTGGTGCCCCTTGGCCTCCCATGTTGTGTGCGTCTAGTCGTGGGAAATGGTTTCCAGGTTGGGCCTTCCATAATCTTGTAGTTCGCTCCGATTGTGAACGAACCCATCTTCGGACGCCATGTGTTCTTCAAAGCATGCGCGGTGTAGTAAGGCGAGATGTACTGCGATGCATCGTTCCCACCCATGTCGCGACATGCGGCAAGCACATGGGAGCACGGAATGTGTTGAAGCTTCGGCTTGTTGCACGTGCACGTCACTTGCTCGCCCCTAGTCGACCTTTGTTACGGTGTCCCCACGAATACCGGATGCATGTCTGCGCTTGCACATGACTTCAAATTTATTCGTCCCCAGGTCATAAATCCTTGTGCGGTGGAAGTGCACCTTCTTCCTCCTCTCCGCGAGCATCTTCTCCACTGCAGGTGCGTGCGGTAGTAGCATGCGCCTCGACCACGTTCTGCGATTTCGAAAGTAATCAGCCGCCCGGTAGAATGTGAGCTCAATGATTGAACATAACGGAAGAGCGCGCACACCCTTCAGGACGTTGTTGAATGTCTCCGCTATGTTCGTTATCATCACGTTGTACCTATGATGGTGTATGTCAGCTTGTATGGAAATGAATACAAGGATGTCAAATGATTTGCGTTAAGTTATGGTTCGTCCATTCCTCGCTCCGTTCGTGTCGTGGAGTAGCGCCCACCGCTCATTGGCTTCCCGCAATCCTTTGGTGAAGGTGGGCGAGTCAGAAACCATGCTCTGGCCTCCCACCATTTGCGAACGGAGTTGCAGCTCCTGGGATTGGTTGTCCTCCATCATCTTCCGTGTGGTCTCGTGCAGCTGCGTCCATATCGCGTTGAACTTGTGTGCTTGGTTCTGCAGGCACATAGCTTTGAATCTCTTGACCAGGGCCTTGTTCTTGTACCTTGTGTACAGGTTCGCACCAAGGTGGCGCATGGACCATCTTCTCTCGACATCGGGCCAGCTAGTCTTGGATGACGTGCTGTTGTGCATGACATCCAACGCGTGGAGGAGACCTTTGTTCTTGTCCGAGACAACACATACGTGCTTCTGGCTACCGATGACCCGGCTCTTGAGTTGATTCAGGAACCACAACCAGCTATCATTGTTCTCGCTCTCGACGAGAGCGAACGCCACCGGGAGGATTTGGTTATTTGCATCGGCGAGCGAGCGATCGGCGGCCCATGGAACTTCCCAACAGGAATGTCCCATCCACGCATATGACTGGTCTACAATACCTGAAAGCTTCGATGCATTGACCGAATGACTAGAATATCCTGATGAGGTACCGTCCATTGCCGTGGACGGACGTCTTCTAGTATAGCGGGCTCATCGCCACCATGAACCCGAGTGCCGGGTTCGTCATGGCGATCCTATGTAGCAACCTAGGGGCATAGTTGAAAGACTGAATCCCCAAAAGCATCTTCAATGCTTTTTGCTTCGCTCTCAAGCCGTATGGTACGTGATGACCATGCCAGTTTTTGCCTAGACCTCCACCATAATTTTTCGGGGAGTCATCCCTATGTCGCTTCCAACGATGGACACGAGGATTTCGGCTACAAACCTCGCGTCCACAAGTCGGCTCATGTTCCTTACGGACTCCTCCGTGCATGTATGAGGCCTATTTCTACTTATGACAAAGTAATCTTCGTGTTTGGGTCTGTAAACTCGTACAAAGAAGGGACAATCTGGGTACTTCGTGCACCTAACCTCGTACGAGGAGGGCTTCGACCGGAGACGAGTGTGCTTCTATCTTGTCAAGATGGCATAGTTGCTAAGAAGGTGAATAGCCTCCAGCTTGTTACGTAACCATTGTCCGATTTGGACATCGTTCTGGGAGTACCCCACGCGGATATGTTACTGTAATCCGTTAGGGTACAATCCAGCTGACCGATGGCCCTGAAGTAATGTATAGCGGTGTTGGGTCATCATTGTCTGTCGCTTCTTTATCCCTGCTTCCGCCGTCTTCGTCATCCATGCATTCCCCATCCACCTCCGCCGCCTCAGCTTCTTCTTCGCCTCCCCCCAATGCCCCCTCCTCTACAATTGGTTGTTCGGGTGGTGCATGTGATATGTTATGTTCTACTGCTCGGGAGGTAGAGGCCTCCTCTACGGGCTGGTGCCGTGGATATATCTTCACGTATACTCCTACCTCAAAATTCTCTTCACCCGCTTTGCGGACATACAAAGCCCACACGCTTTCATTCCGTAGCGGGAAGAGCTTGTACACAACCATCAAGCTGTTGGGGACAAACCGTGGACGAACCCCATTGAAACGAACTCTGTGCATCTCAAGATTCACACGCAGTAGAGCGATGACATGTGATTTGAGCTACCAAAGTTCGTTCGGGGTGTCTATTGTGCTATCTACGTGCATACAGTTATCAATGCTCACGACCCTCCCGTGCAAAACTACGGGTTGTTCTCCAAAATAAATTTTAACAGGCATGTCCATCTGTAGCAAATATGGCACTATTAATGTACTAAATACCTTTATAACACAAAAATAATATACACTCATGATGATTTCTAAGTAACCTTCTCTAAGCTGTACCGAAGGTCAATAAAGCTAGAGCAATGTAGCAATAAATCTTCCTGAAGATTACCTGAAATATTAGAATCCCGAATGAAATAAATAAAAAAATTAAACTTTGTGAAAATTTCAACAAACTATGAACACCAACAAACTAATATCTCGTCTTCGAGCTCTCTGGTTGCCTTGCCTTGCCTTGACGCTCTCTGCTATCGTGAACGTTACAATGCCATCACGAAGGATTTATTGCAAGGGAAAGGAAGGACACAGCTCAGAAGGATTCGTTCGGTCGGTGCTTTCGGCGCGTGATGATCGCCCGTGAGATTCCTGCCACCACCATCCAAATTACTTGCATGCAGCCTGTCGCCCAGCCTTTGTCGAAACATGAAATTTCGGGTATGGGGACATAACTGGTCGTGCAGCTTTAATGATGTGTAGTGACAGGTCGTGCAGATTTGGTGATGGGTGATAGGTCGTGCAGCTTTTATGATGATGGGTGATAGGTCATGCAGCTTTGATGATGTGTAATGACAGGTCATGCAGCTTTGATGACGGGTGACTCGTCGTGCAGCTTTAATGATGTGTAGTGACAGGTCGTGCAGCTTTGATAATGGGTGACAGGTCGTGCATCTTTTATGATGATGGGTGACAGGTCATGCAGCTTTGATAATGTGTAGTGACAAGTCGTGCAGCTTTGATGATGGGTGACTGGTCGTGCAGCGTGTAGTGACAGGTCGTGCAGCTTTAATGGTGGGTAGTGATAGGTCATGCAATTTTTATGATGATGGGTGACAGGTCATGCAGCTTTTATGATGATATGTACTGATAGGTCGTGCAGCTTTGATATAAATATTATAAATATAGATTTCTTCATTGTTTTTTAGTTCGTTTATGCATATTATAGCTTACGGAAAGCTTATTACTTAAGGTTGTTCAGCTACTAAGAATAGTATGAAAAACATAATGAAATAAGGTTATTTGTTTTGAATATGGTAATCTATACTTTGGTTAGCATTTCTAAACTAATTTCATGAATTTTAGTGTTTAGCTGAGGTATTATATTCATTGCTGAAAAGGCTTATATTGCATTAAAGTCTGTTATGCAAAATCGGCCAAATGAGTGTATGAATTACCTTATCACTTAAGAGTTTTATACTAACAGGATTTTGATGAACGTGAAGTGGTAAATAAAATATTTTTTTAGAATACAATAGTACGTATCCTAAATATCATTTCTAAGCTATTTTACATGAGGTTTGCATTTAGACAAGTTATTCTACAGGCTGCCGAAAAGGCTTTAATGTTTGTAATATTCAGAAAGCTTAACGCTTAGGGTTATTTTGCTAGCGAGTTTTATATGCAAATCATAACATAATGATATTCTATTTTCAGAATATGGTAGTACATGCTTTGGTGAGTATTTCTGAACTAGTTTTATAACCTTTAGTATTTAGATGAGTTATTTTATCACATCGTTGAAAAGGCTTAAATATTGTAAGCTTTTGTTGTAGTATATGTGTTGGCAGAATATTGTAAGTTCTCGAAAGACATGTTGAGTTGCAAGGTGAACTAGTTCCAGTCTGTACAGGAAGTAGAACTTGTAGAGATGTTAATTGTGGGTTGCAGCTTCCTATGTTAAACCAATGCCTGTCTATGTTTACGAAGGGATGCATTGTAATTTTATTCCTGTGTTGCTTCTAAGTGTTGCATTTGTTAGTACTACATATATGGTAGTGCATATATCAAAGAGCAAGCAAATCTGGTCCATTCTTCCTAAAAATTACATTTAAACATGACATTTTACGGGCTACCCAAAAGGCTACAAAAATCACACTCCCTGATATCAGAATCGCACTCTCTCTGATCTCCCTCTCCCACCATCGTTTTGCAATTTCTAATAAAATCAATTCTTCAAATAATTTCAAACTAATGATTGCTTGAACTTTTATTGGAACATTTATCAGTACCTAAGTTCAATGACAGTTCCCCAGCCACTTCCTCCAAAAGAAGTGTATTAAATATCTTTACAAATTTGGATTGGAATTTTTTACATGCAATAACGTGATTTTGCTAATCAATTAGTATCGTCATACTAATTATAATTTTGCCCGTGAACAGTAAATTCCAGCTAACGGGCTTCGCGGGATTTTTTAATTTCTTTTCCAGCGAATGGGTTTAGCTGGATTTTTTTTATTTTTTAATCCGCAATTTCTACAAACTCAATTCGCTGGAATTTTTTTAAAAAAAATACAGTTCCTGTGAACGGAATTCACACATTAATCAAAAAAATAAAAATAGGACCCAAACGACGTTGAAAATTTAAATTTTTCTGTGGAGGTTTCTGACAAATAAATTATATTACTATAAAAAGTTCATAATATTATAAGATTTTATGAATTTTTGAAAATTCAAACATTACAACTGTCCGAATAAAACACCGACCAACAAGTTTGAATCGAATGAAAAATGAAACAAATCACGTTAGAAAATTTTGAAATTTTTTCCATGGTTATTATGATGCATCACTATTGTTTCCATAAAATTTTCATATGATGACCAAGATTTATAAATTTTTAAAAATTCAGACAGTGCTACTGTCCTGATAAAAGCCATATCGGATAGTAGCACTGTCTGAATTTTTAAAAATTCATAATCTTGATCATCATGTGAAAATTTTATGGGAACATTGGTGATTCATAATAACAATGAACAAAAATTTCTAAAATTTTCTAACGTGGTTTCTTTCATTTTTCATTCGGTTCAAATTTGTCGGTCAGCGTCTTATCGGAATAGTTGTAATATTTGATTTTTTTAAAATTCCTCAAACCTTATAAAAATCCTAAATTTTTATGGGAGTATAATTGATTTGTCAGGAATCTCCACAAAAAATTTCAAAATTTTTCGACGTAGTTTGGGTCCTAGTTTTATTTTTTTTTATTTTTTTACCGTGCTGCCGATTATGCCATGCCATACCCGAAATTTCATTTTTCGATTATTGGATTGCCGAATTTTGAAATTTCGGGAAAGGTTCCGTGAATTTTAAATTTTCGGGTATGACTGGCTTTTTAACAAATACGCAAACATGTTGTATCGATTTGTAACTACGGATCGTTTATTGTACTCTATTCCAAAAATTCCGCTGACGACTGATGGAGAAAATACCGCTATACGTTGGGTTTTCTGCAAACCAGCGGCGGTACGGTATTCAGCAAAAATTAACATCAAACGCTCCTTTCATTGTATATGTTTCTGCCAGACATCTAGCTATAAGAAGGGCATCAAGGCATCTAAGCAAGCTGCCTATAGCCTTCCTTTGTTCTCGCACATATGGTTTTGTGAAAATTTACTCTAAAATAGTTTGTAAGACCATGATGAATGAAGTTGGCACATGGAGTAATCTTTTCAAGCACTTCTGGACCCTAATCCCACTGGTAAGGAATTAATAGTACTATAGTCCTGTTCCATGGCTCTTTTGTGGTGGTTGCTATCCCCCTAGATGTTCTTTTATCGATCATAGGAGAGAAGCTAGCTAAATTTGTGCTGCTGTGTGGAAAATGAATTTGTAGTATAATTTTTCAAATTCCAAATGGAATGCAGTGATGAAAGGTTTATTACATCAGAATAATGATCATGGACGAATGTCTCCATTTGAATGCAGGCTGTCCATGGAGCAGTCGTGGTGGCAATGCTCGTCTCATATTGTTTCTCCTCGTGGCACATGAGAGAAGCCATGAGCGACAACACCACGAGCGCCATGGACGCGGCGTTGACGCACGTCGCTGGCAGCATGCAACCTTTCATGGAAGCCAACCTCTCCGCCTTCGCCGTCGCCGACGCCCTCGCCCTGCATCTCACAAGCAATAGATCTTCCTTCTCCTACGTATACCAATTAAACCCCTTATTTTCATGTCCATTTTTTTTGGAATGTATGCTAAGATTCTCGTAGGAATTTCGCAGGGAGTTAATCTCGTATCTCACTAAGACCTTGTTTGGGAGTCAAATTTCAGATCCATCCAAGTGAATCCCGATCGATAATGAATCATCTAAATAAGACCTAAGAGTGGACGCCTCTTTTCCTGCGAAATTTGTGCATTTTGAGCGATCTTTGATTTCTATTATTTGCAATAATAAAACTTTAGCATCGCTACGCGCACGATTTTTCCCCATAATCATAGGTATTTCCTGCTACAAAGAGGTATAAAATGGCAATATAATGTTTTTAGGAATTTTTGGAATACAGTACAAGAAATGATCCGTAATTACAAATCGATACAACATGTTTGCGTATTTGTTAAAAACCCAGTCATAACGAAATCTGAAAATTCATGTAACCTTTCCCGAAATTTGAAAATTCGGCAATCCTATATCGAAAAATGAAATTTCGGGTATGGCATGGCACAATCGGCAGCACGGTAAAAAATAAAAAAATAAAACTAGGACCCAAACGATGTCGAAAAATTTTGAAATTTTTTGTGGAGGTTTCTGACAAATCTGTGATACTACAGTAAAATTTTTAGATAATATTAGGATGTGAGGAATTTTTAAAAATTCAAACATTACAACTATCCCGATAAAACGCTGACCGACAAGTTTGAACCGAATGAAAAATGAAACAAATCATGTTAGAAAATTTTGAAATTTTTTGTACATAGTTATTATGAATCACTGATGTTCCATAAAATTTTCATATGATGATCAAGCGTTATGAATTTGTAAAAATTCAGACAGTGCTACTGTCCGATATGGCTTTTATCAGGACAGTAGCACTGTCTGAATTTTAAAAAATTTATAAAGCTTGGTCATCATATGAAATTTTTATGGGAACATTAGTGATGCACGATCTCCCAAGAGCTGACCCAGAGCGTAGTCTCGCGCCATGGCGAGACATGGTGGCTGCTTGTTGTGGCGGAGGTGTGACAAAGCGGTCTTGGGGTGTAGTCTTGACCGACCACCACAGGTGGCGGGTGTGCGGGCGAGTACAACCAAAGGCATGGCAGCTAGCAGAGATGGCCAAACGGGCCGCCCGGCGCGGCACGGCCTGTTTAAAAATGGGCACAGCCCGTTTAAGCTCGGCTCAGAAGCGGGCGTGCAGGTAGCGACCAGAACGCGGCCGATTGGCTGTCGGCTGTCTTGCGGCCTGGTCCTTCGTGGGCCAAACGGGCTAGGTCGGCCTGATAGCCCGTTTAGCGCCAGAAAATTTGAAAAAAAATCAAAAAAATATGAAAAAATTAGGAAAATAGATAAAGTATGGTAAAAAAATGCAAAAAATATGAAAAAATTCAGAAAAATGGAAAAATTTAGAATAATTAGAAAAATTCGAAGGATGAACAAAAACTTTTAAATATATATAAATTAAGAAAAAGCTAAAATACGAGATAAATTCTAAAATAAGACAAATAATTTGAATTAAATAATGAGCTTTGTTGATGTTTGGTCGTTAAAAACTTTGCCAAGTAAAAGTTCAATACGAGAAAACCTTGGCAAAGAAAAAAGAGTACGGCCTATAGCTCAGTGATACAATAAAAAAGTGAAGATTACAATTATTCTTCCTCATTATCTAGATAAAGATTTTCAAACGTCTGCGCTAGCTCAGTATTTTCTGCAGTATGTTGAGCTCATTGATCAGCTTGTTCCTAATCTTTCACAGTGAGAAGTATTTCTACCATCTCACTAGTCAGATTTGTTCTTCTCTCCTTGATTATTCTTTCGGATAGACTGAAAGCAAACTCCGAAGAAACTGTGGAGATAGGAACTGTTAACACATCCCGTGCTAGTATGGAAAGCATCGGATATGTTATCTTGTGCTCGTGCCACCACTGCAAAATGTTGAAGTCCTCCTCTTGCTTCTCTTGGTAGTTGACAGTGTCGCTGTTGAGATAGGCAGCTAGCTCGCCACCACTTGATGTGTCCGCATTTGTCGTTGATGTAGTCAAACTCCTTGAGGAAGAGCCACCTATACCCCATATCTTTCCCCACGCGGTTTTCTTCTTACCTGTTGTGGGTGCTGGTGGAGGTCGCTGCATGCGAACTCTAGCAAACTTCCGATCGTACTTATCATAAAATTGAGATAAGTTAGCATAGACAGTTGAAAAATAACTAGAATAATCAGTACCTTCTGCATCACTTAGAAGTGAGAGAACATTAGAGAATCCCTGAATTTTAGCTCTAGGATCTAAAATAAATGCAAATGCATATAACATAGTAATTTCTTGCCAATATTTTAAAATTTTAGTTTTCATAGCATAAACAACTTCACGCAAGACATTATCATTTTCATGGCTCTTTAAGTGGGTAGCAATTTCTAAAATATGATGCACAATTAAAGGAGAGGTTGCGTAATAAACTCCAGATAAAGCAATAGTAGATTCAAAAAAAAGTTCTAAAAATGACAGCAAGTATTTAGCAATATACCAATGTTGCTCTGTGAGTACCGGCTGACCATCCCGTGTACGACAGTGCGTGTTAATAAAAACAGAAAATGTGCTCTCATATGGTATTAGATTCTTAAGCATCAAGTAAGTAGAGTTCCATCTAACAGGCATATCCGGACCAAACTTGCGCGGACGCACATTCATTGCAATACAATAAGTCTTAAATGCTGCTACTCGTTGATTAGAATAATTTAAGTAAGATATTGCATTGCGAAAAGGTTCAAGATACTGATCTAACCTCTTCAAACTAGATTTAACTATAAGATTAATAATATGGCAAGCACAACGCTAATGTAATAAGAAAGATTCAGCATAAGAATTGAAAAGCGGAGTAAGAATGTTCATGGCAGAAGTATTTGCAGAAGCATTATCTAATGTTATTGCAAAAATCTTATCACTAAGATCAAAATCTTCCACAACTTTTACAATACAATCAGCAATATTTTCACCAGTATGTGCTACATCAATTAATTTAAATCCTATAATTCTCTTTTCTAGTTGCCAATCATCGTTTACATAATGAGCAACTACACTAAGGTAATCCTCTTTAGCTCTACCACTCCATATATCAGATGTCAAAGACACAGAAAAACTACAGGTATTAAAATTTTCTTTTAGGTTATTGCAACAATTATTATAATATTTAATCAAATCTCTAGTTGTTGTCTGTCTAGAAACTGCAGAAAACCTAGGATTATGAGCGGTCCTAATATAGCTTTCAAACGCAGCTAACTCATCAAAGTTTAAAGGAAGATCTTGAAGCGATTAAACGACAAAGAGATTCACGAGCTACCTCGAGATTATAGTCGATTCACGTGCCGTACCGTCGGGGTTGTCTTTGCGCTATATACGTCTCGAAGCCATCCCATTTGTTTTCTCTGACTCTCAGCATGCCTCTTCAAGTGCCCCATTCCACCTGAAGATTTCGCAGTTAATTTATGCTTGCAATATTTACAAATAGCATACCTGATCTGGAGGTCGTTTGATGTCTCAAAAATCTGGTCGAAATCTTCCCAGACTCCTGATGTACTACATCTTGTTCTTTTCGCCCCGGTGCTTGCTGACGCAGTAGCACTTGTAGAGCCTGAGGATGGCACAGCTCCTGCAGCTTCTTGTGCATATGATGCAAGAAGCTCCCCAGGTGAAATACTAAATCAGAAGCTGAGAACGATGGAAAATCCCTGGACTCCATAAAGCAAAGTAGCAAACTACAAGAAATAACGACGCAATTAATACTAAAATATGATTTAAAATACTAACAAAATGAAAAAATAAATCACAATTGTCACCTTGATTTCTTGACAGAAGCCGAAAGCCGATTTTGGATTTTTGACAAAACTATTTATAATTTTGCCAAATTACCAATAAGAGCAAAAGAATTTCCACAAGAGAATGAGTAGAAGAGAATGCAAGATTGCTGGTGTTGAAATGGGGAGGGAGCAGCCACCTATTTATAGGAAAAAATTCAGGATTTTTTTGAATATTTTCGGATTTTTTTTGAATTTTTTAATTTTGCAACGGCTATCAAACGGCTATTTTTTTAAGCGGGCTAGCGGGCGTGCCGTGCCGTCTGATTTCCATGCCGAAATTTGGCCGTGCGTGTGCGAGCCCGAGCTAAACGGGCCATGCCGTGCCGGCCCACCGTGCCGCTACCACGGCCCAAGCACGGCACGTGATGTTCGGCCGTGCTGGCACGACCCGTTTAGCTATGGGCCATGTCGTGCCCGGGCCGGGCCCACAGTTGCGTGCCGCGTGCCAGCCCGTTTGGCCACCTCTAGCAGCTAGTGCCTCTGTAGGCCTGAGGAAGTAATGGCAGCGTAGAAGCAGGGCTGGGTGCACAGTATGGGTGAGACCATCGCTGGCGTCTTGTGCACATAGAAGACACGTCGACGAGCCTCATGCATGCTATGGCAGCGAAATCGCAGCCATTTGGTTGTTGTGGCAAGGGTGAGTCAGAGGGAGAAAGCAGCCAATTGGGAAGGGAAGGCGAGCAGGCCCAGGAGATAGGGGCGATGGTCTCTGCTGGGTGGGCCATATAATGGGGGGCCCACCTAGCATGGAAACAAATGGAAGAAGGAGATTGAAATTGGAGAAGTAGTGTTGGACACAAAATGATTTTCGGTTTGGTTGAGCTAATAAAAGTGGTCCAGAATTTTTTAAAATTTTTATGTGTGATTCTAGGGAAATTTTTAAACTCCCATAAAAATTTCAGACTGTGATCACACTTGCACAATTTTATAAATTCTGACAAGGCTACTGTCTCAAATAAGAGCTTTCTGATTTTGATTTTTCCAAGATGAGAAATGAGGTTCAATTCTTTTGGAAATTTTTATGTATGATCCTAGGGGTTTATAGGTGACACCATAAAATTTTTATGTGATGATCAAACATATATATTTTTATTAAAATTTGATAGTGTTATTATTATTTTTTGGGTCCTTGCTATTTTTAATTTTATAAATACATTAAATGCTTTAAAATTCTCTGAAACTTCCGGAGATGTTCAGGTTAGATTATAATTTAATTATTTTTTGATTTTTTCATACATGGTTTTGAACTTCAAAGATTGGAAATCAAAGTTTCAGCATTAAAAGCATTTCTCAAAGATCACAAATCCAAGGAAAAACATAAAAATGATGAGAATTTAGAACATGACCCAATCCAAATTGTATTTTGATTTTATCTATTTTTGGATTTTTGGGCTGCTACAAGTATAGAAAATGATGAGGATGAGGCCTTTCGGCCCTTGACCTAGAGACAAGAAGGCCGAACACCACGATAGGAATCTCATGCAACTTGTGGGAGTGTGGCGGCATTAGATCGCTCTAATTTGTACAGTCTGGTTGAGAGAGAGAGAGAGAGCGCGCATTGGTCCCACCAAATTCGGGCGAAGTTGTAATTCTTTTTTAAACTAAAAACCAAAGAGGGCTAAGCTAAATTGAGACAAACATATCAAATATAGTGTTGTGCAATCTAAATTAATATATAAATAGAATAAAAAAATATATAATTAAGATACCTTATGCAAGGTTACCCATGCCGATGGAGGGTGAGCTTGAGCCCAACGATGCGCTAGCTAAGCCCAACGATGCGCTAGCTAAGCCCCGGAATGAACAAACGAAAACGGAAAAACTTACTCAATGAATGTTAGGAATTAAATTTTATCCAGAATTGGAACAAAGGACAGTCGTACGTACACCAGCACTATTAATGGGACGGTGACCATCGAGCTGTTGGTAATTACAACTTGCCAAAGCTATGACTGTACATGTGCGGAAATTAACACGTCTGAAATATCTCAACGGGAAGAGAGCAAATAATTGCACACGCGTGGTTGACAACAACTCTAAAATTTGTCCCTGAATTAATTAAATGAAGATCATGTAGCGTATCTTTTTTCATCAAAAGTTTCTCTTTACTGCTGACGACAGATGGAGAAAGGTTTTCTGCAAACCAGCGGCGGTGAGGTATTTGCTCCTTTCCTTGTATATGTTTCTGCCAGACATCTATAAGAAGGGCATTACGGTGCCAGACATCTATAAGAAGGGCATTACGGCGCCCAAGCTCGAGCTTTACGGTGCCAGGACCAACAATTACAAAGTTGCGTGCACCAGTTTTGACGTCTCCGGAGTAAAACTGGTACGTGTGTAAGCCATACATACACATTCGCACGCATCGTGCATGCATTGCATTAATTGCTTGCTTAATTCCTTTTTGTTATGAATCCCAGCATTTCTCCCTTTACAAATCTCATACAAATATTCCACAAATTAAGCTAAACAATGACACCAGTGTATTAAGGTGGCAAGTATTTCAGAGATCTTTTTAATAAATGTCATTGACCGTTAATTTTGTCATAATCTGGAGCTAAGGGCCTCTTAAAAAATAGAAGCTAAGACATGTAAACGATTCTCTTCTCCGTGACATGGAGTGCTGAGCGCACACGCGTCCAAACTAGGGCAACAATAAATGGAGGAAGATGTCGACAGGGGCGGATTTAAGCCCCTAGAAGGTAGGCTTCTATATATATATATATATATAGCTTGAGAATATTAACAGTATATAGCACAAGTAGTTTTGGCTCGACACGACGTAGTAGTATAGTATATATTAATTTTAGGATGTTAGTCTGTTAGAGTTCAACATGAAATGTGACAAAATCCTTGATCCGTCACTGGTTGTCGATCTTTTTCAGGGACGGGAGTATGTGCCATCTGAGAAAAGAAGGTAAAGAGTCATGACGTGTTTTGTGGGGCCAGGGAAAAAAGGGTTTAGTACTTTTTACTAGAGAGTGTATAAGGCAGACAAGGTTTAGTGTGGAAGTTCAACATGTAATTTTCGAATGATAGTGTGTTGGGATCCAAGTGTGTGTGTATATACACACACGATATCGCTTTGTTACGCGTGATAGCACGTCAGTCGTCAAGCGTTACAGTGTGTTTTACCGTCGGACGCGAGTCGGGAGGGGAACTTTAGATGCTACTGTAGTGTGTGAGTTGTGTTCATGTATATAATATTTAAGGGTCCAGTGTTTTCTTCCAAAATAGCACAATTAAATTTTGAGTCTTCAGATCTACATCTAAATGGATGAAATCAATTTGCCTCCACTTCTCTTATTTGAGTACTATTATTTCAAGGAGTACTCAAATTTTTAGGTATTGGATGAGAAACATTATTTTTTTCTGTATTGCTTGCTTTTTACATCAATTATATACTAGTTTTACACAAATTAAATTATATAAAAATGATTTGTAAAAAATATTATTATTTTTCGCATAACCTTTTTTAACATCAATTATATACTAGTTTTACACAAATTAAATTATGTAAAAGATAATGTGATGATTTGTAAAAAAAAAAAGAGGGCACAAAACAAACTACAAGGAACATAGTAGACAAAAGCGTGAATCACAAAGTCAAAATGATAAATCATAACGTGGATCACAAAACAATATATAATAAACAAAAAAAATTGAGTGCTCACGTTAAAAAAATTCTCAAGTGCCATTTAACTATTCCCAACATTTATTTACATAAAAAGCCATGCATGCTTATAAGTATAGTAGCTAGAGAGTGGTCCGTGAGATACCAGACATCCGATCCTTAATTGTATTAACTCTTGTTTACCTTTCCTTAATGCATTTCTTCTTCATATTTCCTTTCACAAAAAGTAGCATTCACGCATGCATGCCTGGAAATTTCGGACCAGCACATCCATGCAACATATCTGTGTCTTGATTTTGACATGCACGCACCTGCTTCTTCCGCTTCGATTGCTCAGGGATTCCGGCTGGTGCTTCGAAACAGCCACGAGGCAGACATGTTCCGGCAGGTGGGCGTCACCGTGATCACCTTCGTGTGCTCCGTAGTGGTGGTGGCGCTGGTGTCGTGCTTCTTCATGGCGCGGGCGCTGCGGCGGGCGGCGGCGCGAGAGGCGGTGCTGAATGCTGACCTCATCAGGCAGAAGGAGGCGCTCCGGCAGGCGGAGCGCAAGAGCATGAACAAAACAGCGCCTTCGCCGCGCCGACCATGACATCTGATCGTGGCGGCGCCATCGCTGGCCTCATCGAGGTGTCCCAACCGGAGGCCCAGGCGAACCCCAATGTCATGGACAACCTCAACCAGATGGACGTCTGCACCAAGAAGCTCTTTGGTTAGTCTGGAATTTGCATATATACGTATATCTCTATACGTACGTAGTATACATGCATGATGCATGTAGTTAATCATGTTAAACTTTGACCACTTAAATATACAAACGTAGTATCAAGATTGACTACAACAAAATCATACAAGTAGGTTTATTGTCAAAAAATATTATAATTTCAAGAAAAAATCTGACATTTGTTATAAATTTTTTGATAAAATCAGGTATGAAGAGTTTGCAATGTCCACAATTTAGAGCATATATCTTTGATAGAATAGATTGAAACATCTAGCCTTGCGATCCATGTAATTTTTTGTTTTTAGCATAAAACTACTCAGGAAATTATATATTGAACCTAGGAAGATGAAAATATATGTTCATGGATGTGGTGTAACTTTTGCAGATATACTGAACTCGATACTAGACATAAGCAAGGTTGAGTCAGGGAAGATGCATCTTGAGGAAGTTGAGTTCAACATGGCCGATGTCTTGGAGGAATCTGTGGACATGGTCAATGTCGTGGGTATCAACAAAGGAATAGAAGTGGTCTGGGATCCCTGTGATTTCTCTGTCCTGAAATGTGGGAATGTCTTAGGGGACAGCAAGAGATTCAAGCAAATCCTCGACAACCTACTAGGCAACGCCCTGAAGTTCACACATGAAGGGCACATTGTTCTCCGTGCTTGGGTGCACAGGACGATCGCAAGGAGCTCCATTAGCGTTCCTTCGAGATTCGCTTGTCGAAGGCGTCGTGGCGGTTTCTTCAGATGTTTGTTTGGAGCAAGGAAAGATTGCACCGAGCAGAACTCTTTCAATCCTATGCAGAATGATCCCAACTCGGTTGAGTTTTACTTTGAGGTGGTTGATACTGGCATAGGGATCGCCAAGGAGAAGAGGGGGTCTGTCTTTGAAAACTATGTTCAAGTGAAAGAAGGACATGGAGGCACCGGTTTGGGGCTTGGAATCGTCCAATCTTTTGTGAGTTATCTATTTTTTTTTGTGTGTGTTAAACCTCTCAAGTATCCATGATGCTTCTTTGTTTTCTCTTTGTAAACTGTTGCTTAATTTTGGCTATTATTTGTTGTTCATAGGTTCGCCTAATGGGTGGGGAGATCAGTATTAAAGACAAAGAACCAGGAGAAATTGGAACATGCTTCGGGTTCAATGTTTTTCTGAAGATTAGTGAAAGGCAACAAGTTGAAGATATAGAAGAAGGGACAACAACAATGAGTGATTCCGACGTCCGAGCCTCGGTGTTCAAAGAAGCCAACTGCTTTAAGGGTGGGCATTGTCTCCTATTTGTTCATGGGGATGAAACCAGAAGAATCTTGCAGACATGGATGGAGAATATTGGGATGAAAGTTTGGTTGATCTCACAGGTCGAGCTCATCGCTTCTACTTTGGAGAAGGTGCATTCTACCAGTATCTTTTCTTCGAGGACATCGTCACCTGGCGTCGATTGTGATAGCACGGACCGGTGTTTCAGCTCCAAAGAGATGGTTAGCCAAGTTTTGCCAATGGCATTGAGGCGCAACAATAGCTTAGGAGGCAACTTTGGATGGCATCTTCCATTTGGTCTGCTTGTTATCATTGATGTGTCCGATGTAAGATTAGATGACATTTGCAGAGAGGTGGCTAGCTTCGTCAAAATCAAGCATCAAGTTCCATGCAAAGTTGTCTGCTTAGTTGATTTGAAGACCTCTTCTAAAGATTTAGAAAGGTTCAGGGAGATGAGATGCGATCTTGTCCTGCGAAAGCCGATGCACGGGTCTCGGTTATACGCTCTTCTGAGGATCTTGAGAGACCATGTCTCACCTACACAACAATCATCTCAAGTTGGTGCCGACAATGCTGGCACTAGTCAGCAAGATTTGCCAGAGATTGGTATAAAAGATTTGCAAGGGACTGCTGCATCAGCTGAAGTAGCATGCTTGGCTCAGGAACCAAAAGTCGAAGGTGATAAGCCATTGGCTGGGATGCGTGTTTTGCTGGTTGAAGACACTTTGGTGCTGCAAACTATCCAGAGGAAGATGCTGAACCAACTAGGAGCAACTGTTAAAGTAGCAGTTGATGGATCTAAGGCTGTTGATATGTTCAAAGATGCTCTTGAGCAAGAAAGTGTTTCAGAAGACAATAAAGTTGTGACCTTGCCCTATGATGTTATCTTGATGGATTGCCAGGTTTGTTTCAACCAGAATTTTAGTACAAATACAACCTTGATGCCCTCATTTATATTTATGCTATGTTTTTCTTTCTTTATTTTCTCTTTTGGCGAGGGTTTCTGCTTATAATTTCTCCGATCAAATCTTTCATTGTTCAATTCACCAGGAGCAACTACTCTTTGTATGACAACTTTCTTTTGCACTCTACACAAGGTTTGGTATGGAGATGGTTTGACATTGCTAGTATTTCTTCTATGTTTTAGATGCCATTGATGGATGGCTATGAAGCGACGAAGCACATTCGGGAGGAAGAAAGCCGCTACGGAATTCACACTCCAATCATTGCGTTGACTGCTCATGCCATGGAGGAGGATCTGCATGAGGCTATTCATGCCGGGATGGATCTCCATCTGACAAAGCCAATAGAAAGGAAAAGAATAGTAGAAGCTATTTACCATGTCTGCAAAGAGAAGAATTGATGCTATACATTTTCTCCATCTCATGAAGAGAACTAAAGAAGTAGGTGTTTTCAGTGAGTAGGATGATGATAGTAACATATATCTGGTCATTATCTGCAGTTAGTTATCTTTTAGATCTAGAATCCAGCTAGAGCGTTTAACTTTAGGAGCAGCTGAACTTTGGTGTTGTAGCAAACTGCGGTGTATCCAGATAAACTTTTGATTTATTTATGTCATGTCGAATTTTCAGAAATATTTATGTCATGCTGAGCATCAAGAATTTCAGTTTGATACTGTTGGCGTCAAAAACTTGATGCAGGGTTTACAACAATGACACGGGGCGAACACACAGTTGAGCGTGCGGTCGATTTGACACGGAATCGACAAGGTAAAAACAATAAAATTTACTTCAAGCCGATCGTCAAGATCAATCGGCTTAAACTCAATCAACGAAGCCGATCAAGATCAAAGTAACGAGATAAGTCGATTAGCGATTAAGGCTAAGCGGATGATAAAGCGAATCAATTACGAAGAAGGCGATCGCAACAAAATCAGAACAAATCGAACACAGGGTGTAATTGGCGAAGATCAACAATCGGCGATCGCAACTTTATTGATCGAAATCGATTACAAAGGCTAAATTACACAAGCTACTCTAGTCGTGGAAAAAATAGATGAAAAGTAAAGGTGGTTGTTTGCATATGTATTTTCTGCGACTTGCTTGGCTCTTCTTTTATACCCTTGACGATCGTGTCCTACTCCAACACGCTTTAAGATCCGTATCCGTATCGGCCTTATCTCGAGAGGTTGTTTCCTTTAAAATCTTACAATTCACCAAGCGTTTGATTCTTTCCAAACATCAGTTAGCTTCCATATCTTTAATTCTATTTGCACGATTTTAATTATCTTGCGAATTTTGGTGCAAACATATGCCCCCATTTTGAGAGATGACTTGTCATCTGTCAAAAATCTGATATCGGCTTGTTCAATCGGCTAACGTTTAATCTTCACTCATTAGCTGCCGCTTTATTCGCGCGTATTTCTCGACATGCGATTAGTGCGTTTTAAGCGCCACGCCTTTTGAAATTCACCTCCGCCTCTTCAAGTTTTCACCGTGCTATAAAATCGGCCCCCGCGGTCATTTCTCACGCGCACAAGCACTCTGAATCAAACAATCGGCTTTTGTTCATCCATTGTTCGGTTTCCATCGATCGGCTTGCATACATCTTCTTCAATCGGCTTGCTAAGATCAATTTGAAATGGGCGTGAGTCGGTACTCATTCGATCCCTAACGATAAAGATCGGTATTTTCTTGGTCGATAGGAAACCTAGGCCTTGATCTGATAATTAGCCAAGATATTCCCGTCTTCCTTTATCGACTCTGCATTCAATATAGAGAGTGGGATAAGAGCTTGAGCATGGCGGCGGTAGCAAGGGATGGAGATCTTGGTATATCCGTGTGGCAGCTCAAAAAGAGGGAATGGGAAAAAATGGGTATAGTTGAGTGTATTCCTCTCTCTTTAGCGATCCGAAGCCAATGAGCCCTTAGTGGCCACGGCTGTTATTTACGGTCGGAGACCTTCAACGCTTTCTTGTTTCGTACTGGTCCCATCGGCCCGACTCTTATGGACATAGCCCAATTGTGTTGCTTGAGGCGGATGGTGAACAAATATCGGCTTTTAGTGGAAAACCGAAATATAAGCTTATTCAATCTAAAGGAGAAGGTTGGCGTAAGTACATTAATAACAATAACAAAGTGAGCGGGTGGTATCGAGACGAAGAACACGTCGCTTTTACGAATCTATGGTTAGGCCGATTCTTGTTACGTGGTGCTTCTTTGGGACCAACACAAGTGTATCAACTAGTGGCGAAGCGATTGGTAGAGGGCGTCGGCTAGCATTGGGAAAGATGTTTCTTGGGCGGTTTGCCAAATGATGCATGTAATTAGGAGTCGGCTTTTCTTGGGTTTGCCAAATTCTGCGTCGGCAATGTAGGTGGTCCTCTGGTTTATTCAAATTTGGTTGTCTTGCTTATTTAGCGATCTTTGGACTAGATCTCTCGAAGATTGAGCATTCCCTCGCGAGGACACACGGAAAATGCGACACGAATTGAGCCGGCCGATCCTATGGCGAGAGATTCATCATGTGTTACAGCGATAAAAGATTTCTCGATTGGCTGAAAAATACTTATCTTTCTTCTTGAATTTGGATAGTAATGATTTCAATCAACAAGATTTTTTGATTATACTAGTGCGACCGATTTTGAATGGCCATCATTTCTTCACTTGGACTCGTGACTCGAAATGCAGATCGACTTTGGATTTCATCAAAATTTTCATCTCCCCGTATCTTTCATGTCGGCTTCAACACAAGGAATCGTACTTTTGACCTTCTTATGAATTTTACCATCCTTCCATTTTGCGGACAATTGGGTTTGGCCAAGTGATTCCCGACCTTCCACTTCTTGACTTGGTTGACCTAGGACTAGAGTGCGATCCTTAGGCTGCGACAAACATGGTTTTGGAGATAGCCGATGATTCTGAGATCAAATCTTTGCCACACTTTGTTACGAACAATCGTCGATCTAGCGATTCACCTCATGGTGGTCTTCAATTGTTGATGCACTTCTCCTTGACCGTACTCCATCGGCTATTATTGATGCCCTCTTCCCGGATGTTCTGAGCGATGCTAACCGGATAACAATTCAAGTGACGAATCGAGCTCGGATCGATATCTGAGTCTTGTAAATATTGCTAGCGAGGTATTTAGTCGACTTTAACTTTTAGTTAAATAGTTTACGAACTTGTCTAATCGGCTTCATATTGTTTTCTTTGCGGACTAAATCGAGGGCAAAAAGCCGATCGAAGTTCAGCGATAAGCAAGGAAAGCGACCACATAAGGCAAGCTGCTCATTGGTTACACCTCTGGCTCCTTGGGTATTCAAAGCCCATCATTATCGACTTGGAAAAGCAACAACAACCCGATAAGTTATACTCAATCTACCTTGATTCTTTCATCGTTTAGTCAAGCGACTTTGGTAGATGAATATGTAGAAAAGAGGAAGCCAAAGTCCACCAAGGTCCTGCCAGAAGAAATACTCTAAACCACAAGAACAAAGTGGCGAGAGTTCACTTCACGAATCGACTCTTTGCTCGGTATCTATAACACAAATCTTAATTTAGTCCATCGGTCTTGATTGGATCATTGGTTCTTATTACATTCTTTTCCGGCCCGCGCGCCGGCACAAGTGGCGAACATCACGGCAAGTTTATCGGACATATCGGCCAAGAGCCATTGCCTCGGTAGATGCGGCCTGCATTCTTTGCTCGGAGACTTGAGACCTATCCAACGTCCTTGGCTTCAATCTATCCGATTTGGATGATCCGAGAGATCTTTGCGGTGATGATTATATTTACGCAATTCAAAATATAATTCTTTGTTTCAAAAGGTGCATCGACTGCGATTTCATCGGCCCTGGCATGCAAGAACGCCTCAACAAACTATTTGATTTAGTCTCAAGGCCCCAATCGGAGATTTTGAACAATAATCAACCGATTAGGGGCGCTATGTCGGCGATTGAGGCGATCTTCCACCAGCGACTATGGTTGCCTTGCTTGAGGTTTGCCATTTGGGCGAAAAAAGACTACAGTGGAAGCGGTGAAGAAAGGAAGAAAAGGAGAGCGACCCAAGAAGCCGACCGGAGGATCCTTGACAAAATGATCATAGAGACAAAAGCAAAAAGAAAAAATTTGATGTGATCATGGATTCTCTGAAGGCTAACAAAACCTCTCTTCAAAAGCTAGAAACCACTAAGAAATTCCTTGAAGAAGAATTGTTGAAGGCAATGAAGCTCATCATTTGAAGGCCAAGATTCCTTGAAAAAACATCGTCGGTGCCAAGGAAGCGAGAAGAAAGAGATAGCAACGGTGTGGCGACCTTCAAGGAGCAATCGGCTAAACTTGTACCCATCGGGCAATGCGTGAGAGGATGGCGGGATCTGGATGAGGTGCAAGAAACAATTGCCAAGCGGTGGAGAACCTTTATCGGCTTTAGAACACGACTCGAGGTTACGGGATGTAAAACTTTGTCGGTTTATCTTGGCGTGTCACGAATGCTTGTTACGAATGTTTTGCGACCTAACTTGTTATGTTTATAATCGTTTGTTTAACGATTTTATCTTGCTTATATCTCTAGTCTACAATCCTTTGGCCGATTAACGACATCGTGTTAATCTTGGTACTGAAAACGCGACTTTAGTCGGCTAAGCTCGATCAAGCGCTAGGATAATATTTCTTTAGATATTTCCCATTAATGGCTTTAGGCAAAACATGCCCTTCAAGTGTTTCCGATGAAATACGAGTTCCCACCGACTAGCAGATTAATCTTGTATGGCCCTTCCACGTGGCGACCATTTTCCAAATCGGTTATCCTTAGAACCAACGGTAGTATAGTTTTCCATACTAAGTCGGCTGATCGAAAGATTTAGGCATAACCTTTTATTATGCGCCTTTGCTACTCTAACCTTGTTCTTCTTAAGTCGATCGAGTGTAAACAAGCGTAACTCTGCTAGTTCATCCAAGTTGTCTATCATTAAATCATTATAATCTTGGCCGACAAACCATTTTATTGGCTACTCGTATCGACTCAATATTGATCTCCACAGGTGAAACGGCTTCTTGTCCATATACCATTGGTAAGGTGAAAGCCGTCGCTCGTGATAAGATAGCCGATAGGCCCACAATGACTCAGATAGTGTTGAGTGCCAATTCCTCGGCTTTTCATCAATCTTTCTTTTGATCAATTTAATAAGCGTTTTATTAGGCGACTCGGCTTG
Source organism: Otatea glauca (assembly GCA_036346275.1). Classification (NCBI taxonomy): domain Eukaryota; kingdom Viridiplantae; phylum Streptophyta; class Magnoliopsida; order Poales; family Poaceae; genus Otatea; species Otatea glauca. Next base: position 7,048,860 of record CM070721.1, on the reverse strand, counting down.
ACCATTAGCTTTGGCGTATCTGGCGAAGAGTTTAACAATTTGATCCTAAACTCGTTGCATAACCTTGAAACTTCGTTAGACATGAATATCGTACCTTGATCGGTCGTGATTGTTTGCGGTATTCCAAATCGATGGGCGATATGTTCATTCACAAAACTAATCGCCTCAACGCTAGTCACCTTCTTAAGTGGTATAGCTTGACCCACTTTGAAAAATAATCGGTTCGGCCAAAATAAATTTATGGCCTTTACTCGAAGTTGGAAAAATTTGGCGATTATATCTATTCCCCAACCTCTGAATGGCCAAGGTTTGATAATTGGATGCAAAGTCGATCTTTGGTGCTAGTTATGCGTTGCCAAACTTTTGACATATCGACATCCTTTGTAATATTTGAAGCAATCCTCTAGCATCGTTGGCCAAAAGTAACTTTGTCGCCTAAGCATCCATTTCATTTTATGTGCGATTGATGAGAACCACAAATTCCTTCATGCACTTCACCCATCGCCACTCGGGCTTCTTGACCTCAAGACATCTTAGCAACAAGCCTTCTAGAGTTCGATAATCGATATATCGTCCATGATAACGTACTTCAATGCTTGTTGCCGTATCCTTCGTTCCGTCGGCTTAGATGGATCGACTAGATAGTCTCTTATTTGTGTCCTCCAATCAGCAATATCCGTGCACATTATTGCTTTATCTACTAGTTCAGTTTCCTGACTTCGGCCAACATCTTTATATCACGATGCTTGCTGGGCCAAAGCATTAGCTCTATCGTTCAATTCTCGAGGAACATGACCGATAGAAAATGATGTAAAAGAGCCGATGATTTCTGCGCATTGCTCTAAATACTTTGATAGCATTTCATCTCGACATTGGTATTCTCCTTTTATTTGCTGTACCACTAATAGTGAATCACCGTATGCTTCAACAGCACTCACTCCGATATTTTCCAACAATAGTAAGCCTTTGAGTAATGCCGTACTCGGCACGATTGTTTGAACATCGGCTATTTAGCGGAATCACGAACTCAAAGCAATGTCCTCTAGGTGATATGAGTACAACACCGATACCATACCCTTCCTCGCATCTTGATCCATCAAAGAACAATTGCCATGGTGCGATCAAGACCAAGTTTGCATTGTGTCATGTCTGTTATAAAATCGGCTAGGACTTGTCCCTTGCTTGCTTTGGCGATTCATATGATAAGTCGAACTCGACCAAGGCGTAAGCCCATTTGCCAAGTCGACCTCGCAAAATTGGGTGACAATATATACTTTATAACATCGGTTTCTGAGATGACTTTACAAGCCGATGCTAGTATGTAGTGCCTTAGCTTTGTGCATGAGAAGTACAATGATAAACATAATTTTTCAATGAAAGGGTGCGACTTACGCATCTAGCAACCGTCGGCTTAAATAAAGATAACCCTCTCTTTACCATGTACTTCTTGTGCCAAAACAGCTCAATAGTATCTTCTTGGTGAGACATACAATCTGAAAGGAACACCTTTTTGAGGTGCGGCCGGGGTGGAGGGTTGGATAAATACCTTTTACTTCGTCAAATGCTTTCTGTGATCGGCTCCCCATATAAATTCTTCATTGTCTTTTAACTTGATGCGGAGTAAAAGCACGAATCCTACGAGAGGTTCGAGATGAACAAGCGAAGATAGTTAATTTTGCCGATCAACTTTTGTAATTCGTTTTTACATGTTGGCGGTTTGGTATTGGCTATGGCTTTGACCCTTGTTTGGTGACTTGATTCCTCTTTCATGTACCATAAAGCCCAAAAGCATCCTGTGAAACCACGCGAGCGCACACTTGTAAGATTCATCTTCAAACCATGCGCTCTTATGTTTTTGAACACCCTCTCCAAATCGGCGGATGTTGGAGATTTTTGCGATTTTACCACTACATCATCTATATAAATCTCAGCAGTGTGGCGATTAAATCGTGGAAAATAAGATTCATTGCCGTGATATGTTGCACGGCGTTTTCAAGCGAAAGTCATTCTGATCCACTCGAATAAACCTATTGCGGGACATCGAAGGTGTCTTGGGTATATCGACTACGCCATGAGTATCGATTATATCGGCATTACCGTCAAAAAGCTTATGATCTTATTTCACGATGCGGCATCGATAAGCATATCGGCTATTGGCATAGGGTATTCGTCTTTTAGCGTCGCCTTGTTCGGATCTCTAAAATCGACACATACTCGAAGTTTTCCATTTTCTTCATTCTTTGGAGCGATGTTGGAAACCCATTGACGTATCGGCAAGGCACGATAAACTTTGCTTCTAACAATCGTTCTATCTCTTCTTTTATGACTTGGTACAAGGTGGATTAAAGCGCACAGGATCTTGTTTGAGCGATCGATAGCCGATTTAATAGGTAGCCGATGTTCCACCGGTGACGGCTTAATCCGGGCATCTCGTGATATTCCCAAGCGAAACAATCTTTATAATTCCTAAGTATTTTTATTAATTTTTCCTTGTACTTTACATCTAAATTTGCCTTGACAAAAGTTGGTCTTTTCTATCACCCTCACCTATATCGACTTCTTCAAGCAAGTCGGTGGGCGTGAATCCTTGACCTAACTTTTCGATTTCTTCATAGTCTTCTATGACTTCGTAGCTATCTGTTGTTTGCGATAGCTTTGCATTTTGTCTTGTAGCACCCTCAATGCTTTTCTTGTCCCCATCGGCGCAATACTTCATTTGCCGATCAAAAGTGCCGAGCTTGACAGCGATCGGCATTAGTCGGTTGCTCACGCATATGAAGTCGCAATCGTCCGATGCCTTGCGATATGCGGCCGGCTTCTTCGTGTTGCCAATTTGCATCGGAGCTAGCCATGGCGATGTGTGCGATGTATCGGTGTGGCGATTTCAACTTCTTCTCCGTTCCATTGAACTAGTGCTTGGTGCATGGTCGATGGGATCTGACAATTGCATGAATCAATCTCGAGAAGCGGCTGCTGTAATTTCCTTGGCGTCAATTACAAAAACGGCGTCGGCAAAGTCTTACTACCGGCGATTAGCTGTGACCATGACACCTTTTGTACGTAGGGTTACTTTGTGAAGTCATTGAGAACCATGTTAGTTTTAATTAAGTCTTCATCGGACTTACCCGACTTTTACATGTCGTGTAAGGCATTAGATTCCTTTGTGGCGCCTCCATCTACGGCATTCTTGATATCGACTTGCCATTTATATACCCTTTTAGGTACAATGGTTTGAGATGCGATGATCGTCTTTGGGTTTCTCAAAGATGGCGTTACGTACCGGAGCATAAGCGAGCAGCGGCCTCATTGGCGATTCTCTTCGACTTTGAACTCGGTAGGCAAGGTGAACACCATGTTGGCGTCCATGGGAGGTGTATCGTCCCTAATCATGGGAGAATCGGTCATCGGCCGATTCGAAATCTTCTTGACTGTTCTTTTCTTCTCCATTCTCTCTTGGCGCATTTGATTGGGCGAAGCTCATTAAATACCTCATCTCTCTCTTTCTCGGCATCGGCTTCACGAATTTCTTGTGTCCTTAACCTCTGAAGCCGTCGTCATTTGTGATTTGCTTAGGCTGATGGGCACCACAGGTTTAGGTTCCACCGTTTTCGTACTTTACCGGCCAAGTCTTCTTGATTAGAACTAGTCTTGTGCGTCTTGGCAGCTTTGTTCTTGATCCGGTTGAGATAATCTCTCACGGACCGGCCTTACGTGACTTGGTCTTGTTCTCGATCGGCCCGAATAGTCTATCTCTAGCCATTGCATCGGCCAATCGTCTTGAGATAATGTTCCATCAGGCGATTATACGGTGATAGCAGCGCTACTCTCCTTTCCACAAAATTGCCAAAGGACACCTCCTATGGGCCCTCTCCACGTTCTCTGCGATACAAATTATCCGGCCGTGGTGTGGTACCATGGTCGGCTATTCATCCTCTCGTATTTCTCCATTAATTGTGAGCGTTGGACTGGCTTTTATTTGGTGCCTTAATGGAACCTTTTACGCTTTGTACCATTTGCCTATCGAGGATTCCCCTTAGGTTTAATGGTCCTTGAATTTTCCTTCTCGATCGGCTTCTATTTGTAAGGGGCGATGGTAATCTTCGATGTCGGCGCCGTCGAGCTTGATTGCATATCGACTTGTCGATCCTTCTTACTGCTCATCTTGCATCGGCTCTTTTCCTTTAACCGAGCATTGTACCATATTAATAGGAAATGGGTCAGCGTCCACTGCATGGTGGCTCATCGGCAAACTTCAACCGACCATCTTCAATGGCGGTGGATCATTGACGGAAGATATTGCGATCATTAGTGTTATGTGAATAAGAATGATGCCACTTGCAATACTGCGTTTTTGATCTCGTCGGTCGATGGTATTACATGTCCCTCGGCAATCGTATTATTTTTCTTGCGAAGCAAATCAAACATGCGATCGCACTTGGAAACATCAAAAGAGTATTTGACCTCAGACTTATTCCTAGTCGGCTTCAACCAAACAGACTAAGGATTTTTAGCCCCTTTTATCCATTCGGCTATGTTTATTTACGCTTCCTCATCTTGAAGCGAATCACTAGGACAATACTCAACCATATTAACCTTGGCCTTATCCTTCTCTTTATTATTGCTATTCTTGTTCTTAAATCTGTCTTTAAATACTTTGTTATCGATAAATCGACTTTCTTGAGCGATACGATGCAACAAATGGCTAAGGTCGGTGAATTCTTGTCCTCCAAATTTCTCCCTAAGAGAATCAAACCTTAAGCTAAATCGCGAGTTGATTGTCGAGTAATGTAACAACTGAAACACGATTCCTAATTTCTCTAAACCTCTTGATGTATTCCGTCACGATTCCCCAAATTTTTGACGTCTAGAACTCGGATCTGAAATTCTAAGCTCGGTGCCGAAAAGAAATATTCATGGAATCGGCTTTCCAAATCGTTCCACAGATGGACCGAATTCGGAGGCAAGCAGGTAAACCAAGTAAATCTTGCCCGAGATAAAGATAACGGAAACAATCTAATTTTCAAACCATCGGTGGGTGCTTCACGCATTCTTGCGATAAAGCGTCAACATGTTCTAAGGTGGTAATCGAATCATCCCGGAGAATTTGGCAAAATCAGGGACTACGAAATTATGAGGTAAGGCATGCGATCTATGTAATCGAGTGCGGCTTTCTATAGCGATAACTTTCCCTTTTGGTTGTATGCGAATTGATCCCTCAAAGCAGAGAGATTTGATCGGCCCAATTAGCATTATCGGCCCTTTGGTATGGCGGGCCCTTGATAATGTCTGTCATAATCTGCATCCGCCCCGAGTGCAAGCTCGGGTTGCCAATATCTGCGTGCGTCGGCATCCGATTATATTGATCGTGCGATTATGCCTAATTTGAGGTTAAACACGGGATAAGCAGTTACGAGTATGTTACTACCTGTGTGGCCACAGGTTTCTAAGCGGGATAGGTTCTTGGGGATGTCTCTCGAGTTAACGGTGTGTGGTGATTGGGAAAAGCGTAAAGCGGGCCGGCGGTGGAAGGTTGATGGATGAATCCAACTGCGGCGTCGGTATAAAGCGTGATAATGGTTCACCCACTTGGCCGGGGATCCTAGGCAATATGACCGTGGGTTGTGTGGGCATCATTGTAGGAGGTGAGGTCATAGCCGATGGTTTAGGATCGGCCATCGTGCTTTGCGTGTTGCGATCTGAGAAAAAGCTGGATAATTTGGCGAGAACTTCCAATGGGTCTAGCGAGACTTCTTGCGAGGCCAACTCACGAGCTATAGTTTTGGCGCTATTCACTATCATCGGCAAGGGTTGTTACTAGAGCCGATGATTGGTTTATCAAGGCGTGGTGTGCTGATTGATTAATCATAGCGATAATTCGGCGGCGGTGAGATATCGGCTTACTTGTTACGGTTATGCTGCATCACCGAGCGTTGACCGTCGGTAGGGCGGATTTTGAGTAACGCCACGTCTTGTTTTACGATAGCAACTTAGCATCATCTCTTCAAAGCGACTTCAGAGCTTCAATTTCTTGGCGTTGTTCTGCGGACAAATCGTCCATTGTTGGGACGATTATAACCACGAGTTGAGATCCGATGGCGGAATCGACTTCACGATGAAGACATTACGCGTCCCACCGGCGTGCCAAAAGTGTGTTGGCGTCAAAAACTTGATCTGAGGTTTACGGCGGCTGACACGGGCGAAACACAGTTGAGGCGTGCGGTCGATTTGACACGGAATCGACAAGGTAAAAACAATAAAATTTACTTCAAGCCGATCGTCAAGATCAATCGGCTTAAACTCAATCGACTTGAAGCGATCAAGATCAAAGTAACGAGATAAGTCGATTAGCGATTAAGGCTAATCGGATGATAAAGCGAATCAATTACGAAGAAGGCGTGCGCAACAAAATCGAACAAATCGAACACAGGGTGTAATTGGCGAAGATCAACAATCGGCGATCGCAACTTTATTGATCGAAATCGATTACAAAGGCTAAATTACACAAGCTACTCTAGTCGACGGAAAAAATAGATGAAAAGTAAAAGTGGTTGTTTGCATATGTATTTCCTGCGACTTGCTTGGCTCTTCTTTTATACCCTTGACCGATCGTGTCCTACTCCAACACGCTTTAAGATCCGTATCCGTATCGGCCTTATCTCGAGAGGTTGTTTCCTTTAAAATCTTACAATTCACCAAACGTTTCGGATTCTTTCCAAACATCCGTTAGCTTCCATATCTTTAATTCTATTTGCCTGATTTTAATTATCTTGCCGAATTTTGGTGCAAACAGATACATTTGTGAGTGAAACATACATTAGAGATTATCATATCGCTGGCACAACAATGCTTGCTTAGAGCTCCAACGTCTTCGCAAACATGTCGCTGGAAAACAAAATATGCAGAAGTTTGATTAGATGAGAAGCTGAGATTACATCATTATATTTGATTCTTGTCTTGATCTAACCATAATCACTTCCATAACCATCTCTACAAGAGAAAGAAAGTACAGTTATAAGCCATTATCCTTAGCTAGCATATCAGGCAGCATTACTGATGAATGCCCTAAATAATGTATTGTACAATCTCCTCTCGTCTGTAGAGGACTAATCTATAAATAATAGCTCCCATATGCAGGCACCAAGTGTGGGAAGAAGTCACACCCCAGGTCGCTATCCGTGAAGGACACATCATCCTTCTCCTGCATTGGAATCAAAATAAAGCTTCAACAAATCACCATTGTAATTCTAGGAATTACAGGTTTACCGAGCTTGGCTAAGTGGCAACGATTTTGAAGGCTTGTAAATGCTTTGAAGGCTTGCAAGCTAAAGTTGATGATAGACTGGCTCAATGAACTCAATCTCTTGAGGAACTTATCCATGGCAGCCAATATATCAAATAGTATATATTCATTCTAAAATTCAACCTGACAATGTAATTAACTCACTTGTTTACATTCTGAGAGTGAATTCTGCCAATACCTGACCAACATAGTAGTCAAATATTCAAGGCGTGTGGTTTCATAAAAATTAGGTGTGTGTCAGTATTAGCACTTAGTACAGTGATTTGGCACTAGAAATGTATTATACAATGGTATGAAGTTACGGAACCAATTTGAAATTTGCTAAATTAAGTGGTAAAGACTACAGAGTAAATTTTAAGCATACAAGTCCTTACTACTTTGATTATGTAATTGAACAGACACACGAAAGAAGGGATAAGATATTCACGTAGATAAGTCATGGAATTTTAACATAATGAAATAAGAAATTAGTGCAGTTGAGGTTCTTACCACTTTGATTATGGAATTGAGAAGGCCATCAAAATTGCAGCTACTAGAATTAAACCCACCCTGCAGCTTCGAAACACCCAAATCATACGTGTTCTTCTGCTTCTGTTTATCTTCTGATGTTAATGTGTCAATCTTCATTTGAGGAACAAGTGATGGCACGACTGTATCCGTCTGTTCAGTTACACTGGCACCAACATTATAGTTAAAACTTCCATTGTTCAATCTTTGGATATGTATATGGTCTTGTTTCATTCCATCCATGTTATGTATAGAATTGCTTGCAATTCCAAACTGCAAGTATTTAGAATGTCACCCAGTATCAGCAGGAAGCAGCATTGAACTGCCAGGAGAACTAACCCCACCTTTGGTACTGTTGGCTGCTGTAAAGCTGTCGGGACAAACAGTCTTGCTTACTGAAAATTTTCCTTTTTGGTCTACCTCTTCTTCTGAAGTCACAAAGCTAGCATCCAATTTTGTTGCACCAGTAATATCAAATGGACTGTGCAATGGCAGCTTGTCAGCAGAAAAGACATCATTTATTGGAAGGGTATCCTGCTGGGATATACTAGAATCCCGTAAATTAGTGGAAACTCCAACAGTACTCTTAAGAAACCCTGAACTTTCAGGTGGCATTCTTATTGATGGATGGACTCCAACTTTGATTTGCGTGGACTCCAAAAGTTCTTGTGGTGACAATGAACCGCTTGTAACTCTTTGGAGTGTACCAGACATAGTGTTAGCCAGAGCACTCTCAGAAAAGACAGTAGACAGATCATTAGTTTCTTGATGGATCCAATTCTGTTGGAGTTGGGGCTGCCCAAGCCATGTGGTCAAGCCTTGCGTTAGATTTTCCTGTTGGTTTTCTTATAAGCTCACAGTTTGAAATTTCTTGGTATCACCAGCGCAATGACTTACTGTGCCATTGCTGGTAGCACTTTGAATTGGGTTGGAAGGAGCAAGTTCCTGAAGCCCAAATGCTGTTGCACTAGTTCTACTTAGCAATCCGTGTGGATTGAAAGATGAAAGGGCAGCAGAAGAAGGAAAAGGTTGATAACTATGAAGTCCTTCAAATGCTCCCATGTGCAAAAAGGAGGGGTCTCTACCACCATAAGCAGCAACAATGCTAGCTTGCTGTGATGCCACAGCACTTAGTCGTTTGAGGTAGAGCCTGTACTTCTGCAAGGAAAACAAAGTCAACTGATTAGACATTGCATGTATGTAATCAGCAAATTGCAATTACATATGTTCCATGCATGACATATACAATCATAAGATAACTACCCCCTGATTTGGCATGGAGATTCTTGCCAAACTTGTACATGAAAACACTACAGGAAAAACAATATGAGGAATTTTCTTCAACCTTTCAACGGAAAGGGTTTACATAAAGGGTACCACTAGTTTAGTGGTCGAACTAAAAAATTTAAGAACACCCTTCTACGATGCAATGTGTCATCTTCTCCATTCACCTCCACCCTTCCTCCTCCCTCTTCCCTACTCACTTCCCCCACCTCTCTTCCTTTCTTTTTAACCCAAAATTTTCAAATTAGAAAATTTTAAACATTAAGTTTCAACTCAAACTTTTCAACTTGAAAAAATTAAATAAAAAAAATTTCAAGTTAGAAATTTCCAACTCAGAAAATTTTAAATAAAAAATTATCAAATTAGAATGTTTCAGCTCGAAAAGTTTTGAAATTTTTCGGTTTGAAAAGTTTCTATTCAAAATCTTCGGTTCAAAAAGTTTCGAGTAAAAACTTTTGAAAGTGGTTAAAAAATACTTCTTATTCAAAAATTTATGGATGGGAATTGAAAAACAAAAAACTATTTTGCGTTTGAGGGGAAGGGAATGGGAGGAGGAAAGGAGGATGAAGGGGATGATACCAAGTGTCAAGATAAGAGAGCATTTAAGAGGAAAGGGAAGTGGGGAACGAATGAGGGGCGTCCTCACCAAACATTTGGTGGGGATGCCCTCAAATTAGCAATTCCATTACAAAAATATATTATGTAGTCTGGACTAATGCAGGGTGGTGCTAGTGTCTTTCTTTTAGCCAATTTGTAAAAGTGAAACAATGTAACCAAATTCTAACAGTAAACTTGTCCAGCAGTTTACATAGCCATTTTGGAAACTTTATAATGGAACTTTACTAGTTAGCTTTAATCTGCTAATCAACTTGATTGGGAGAAGAATGAGCAAACTACTATTTATGAGATGTCTACATGTTCAGGGTTTCTGGATGATTCAGAGTTGCATGTCTCTTATATATGACTTGCTCCAAACCAACTGAACAATGCAATAGCACAGAAATGTGAAAGTGAATTGATGGAATGGAACTACATTATTCGATTCATTTTGCACGAACACCATGAAACCGGCACAATAATATATTTGCTAACATTTTAGTCAGCCATAATACAAAATTAAGCTCTGCTCTGCAACTCTTAGCTATATTAATACAAAACATAAGACAAAAAAAAAGACTATGTATAAGAATATTTTTAGAGCAGTGCTTCAATGCTTTCTCTCTAAATACAAGTTGCATAAATCTTAAACCAAGCGAAAGGGTAAATAATCACTATCTACCATTCATTCATGCTTTAATATTTGTGCAACTGTAGAAAAGAAAAATATGGAAGCACCTCTCATATTTTTAATTAAAATCTTATGAGCAGTGGCTGACAGGTGCCCCCTTTTTTTGACCCAGGAAAATAGGTCCACTTGGCAGCCAATGTTAGTAAGAATTCTGAAAAAGCTTTTGTTTCTATGCATAGGGTGCTCAAATAATTAATGATGGAAGTAAATGCCATATGGCCATACCTGTAGATGACTCGCAACATTTTCCCTGGAGAGTTTCTCCACATTCATAAGCTCAAGTATTCTTTTTGGTACAGCTTCTGCATCAACAGTAAGAGAAAGGACATAGCATAAATGAGTTGCTGTCACCTGTAAGGACATTTAGCAAAAAGCAAAAAGGAGGTGGGAAACTCTTACTATCAATTCCAAGCTGGTTCACAGCAGCAACAAATTTCCGATGCAGTCCAACTGACCATACAACTCTTGGCTTCTTTGTTGCTGAGGGTTCATCATTTTCTTGAATATCGTTCTCCTCGCCTTCATCTTCCTCTTCACTATGCAGTTCCTTCCTCTTCTTGCTGACCCTCCCAGTTTGATCAGAAGACCCACAAGTAACCTGGCTGGGCCCATGGTATGAATTTGCGTTGGGTGGCTTATTGAATTCTTTGTAGAAATCAAGATTGTTGCATTCGCGGTTACTGAACTTCCTCCTAACAACATGCTGCCATATATTTCTAAGCTCTTCAATGCGAACAGGTTTTAGATGATAGTCGCAGCCTCGCAGGCACCATCAGTTATCCCCTTCATTACAGTTTTTGTCTCTCCATTCACTGATAATACTGCATGGATTATACTTGATTAACATCCACATTTTAAACATGAAAAACAATTACTCAACAAGCACCTCTTGCTACCAAGAACACTGGCTAGAATAGGAACTTCTAAAGCCGTCCATGTCAGGCATATGGGCGTCACTGATAACCAGATCAAACATGTCTTTGTTCTCCCTTAGTAGCTTCAGTGCTGTAATAGCCTTGTTGGTTGTAATTACTGTTAAGGCAGCAGAAGTTGCTCTTATCTCTACTACTTCTAATTAGGAGTTGGTGGCGGTCGTCCGGTCGCGCTCCAGCGGTCGAGATCTCCTCTCGCTCGGTGACCCACTCGCGCAGCTCGGCCGTGTCGCCCGTCTTTCCAGAGCTGTCGATACCTTGCGTCGGTGACGATACGGCCGTGCATGCGTTTGCGAGCCCTGACCCGTCAAGCGCCATGAAATCCGGTGCCGTGGAGCCCTCGATGGGCCTCTTCCATCGTCATCGCGGCCATCGCATCCCCTTCGCCTCCGCCACCGCCGTCGCTCTCCCTCACCCCCACGCTCCACACCGTCGTGATTTTCGGCCAGATTCGCGCCTTGGCCGGTGAGATGGACCCTTTTTGGTGGCGTCCCCTTCTCCACGTCTTCGCCCTTGTCTTGCTTCTTCTCGCTGTGGTAATCTGATCTCGCCCAAACCTTGATCACTGGTTAGATATGGGCGTTTCGCCCCCCTTCGGCCTCTTGATGCGTTGTTGGTTTGCCCTTTCTCTCACCCTCGGCAGGTGCCTTCCTCGGAGGCAGCCGAGTCCACACCAGGGACCCGGACGCGCAAGATCGGCAGCATCACTGCTTCTTCGGTGTTCTCGCTCTTCAACCTCAAACCCCAGAGCAAGTTCTGGACCGTTGTTATAGACATGACATGACTGCAATTCTTGTGTTTTCCTTTGTGTTTTTCTGCTATGGCTTTCGCTCTAGCTGTGGATTTATAATGCTTTTTTTTATTCTAGGTGGTGCTAATTTGTTGATTCCCCTAGGATTTGTTGCTGGTGAGATTTGGCCCAAACCTTGAATAGATCGGGGGTTGATTTGTTTGTGTGCATTTGCATGTTTTTAATTGAAGTTAGAGTTCGGTTATATGGTTAGATATGAGTTACATGTAGGTTGTATTTGCCAATTTGATGTCGTCCCGTATCTACGAGTGCTTTTTAGGACTGATCTCGAATGTGTTCATTCGAGTTTAATTTAGTAGTATTAGAGGTTACTTATGCTCATCATTTGTAGTGACGTTGGGCTGATTGAGCCATTGTCATTTTTACGGTCTCAATTTTTTGTGTTGTTGAGGTTCTGCTCTTCAGCTGCTCCGGGTGCTATGCTCCATTGATGAGAAGTAGGCATTCAGGTCAGCAATGGTCACCAAAATAAAGATAAATGCATTAGGTTCGATTTGGGGCCTTCACTAAGTTTGTTCTCTTGTGCTATTTTATGTGTTCTAGGGCCTAGCACAATGTGCTCCTGAGCTAGCAATGGCTGGCCGATGACAGCGCCAGACCTTCCCAAATTCCTCTGGTTCCCCTTCCACATTCGATTGGTAATTTGCTTAAGCCTAAAGCTACTTTGTAAGATGTACTTACCATTTTAATTATTGTGCTGTAGAGGTGGCTGTCATCCCACCGTTTATAATCCTTCCAGTGGTCAAGAGTCAGCTACGCCTTGAGTTCCAACATCCAAGTTACTGGTTAGAATTGCTGGGTGAAGAAGGGAGATACTTTCACCGGTGAGGTCAGGTTAGTGTTCAGTTTTGTGAGCTATACACCCAATATATTGTAATGACCATGAGATAGATTAATTACAATTCTACAATGCAAATAGATGTAGTATTACACCGTGGTATAAAGTCTCACTATTGTTTTAACATAGTTCAAGAAGAGTCTTTGTCTTTTCTAAGCCACCTTTCTTCACTTAGCTTTACCAATTCAATATTGATGTTAGATTTGTCCAGTCACTAATAACCAATTATGATGAATAGTACTTATATCCGCCTTTTCTTTTAGTTACAATTTATAATTCACTCTCCCATTCAACTTATCATTGATTGATAATCTATTGCTAATGCGATCTTTGAGATGATTGATAGTCTATTTATCGCAAGTTATGGTTGCTTGTGGTAGATCGATTTGAGAACCACTATATTCTGCATTGTGTTGGAGCTATTTTGTGCAATTTGCAATGTGCACGTACTCATTCAGATGGTTCTTGATCATGCACTTTCTTACTTTTTATTTCAGTTTTTTTCACTTTCGTAGTAATTCGTCAACTATGGAGCCTACTCAATTGTTCCTGTAGGTATGGGGCTGGTACATGGTTTTCAGTTGATTACTTAATTTCATAGTTTCATTTATGACCTAATTTACCTATTTCTTTCAGGTTTATTTGTTCACAACTATGGTTGTGGCGTCCGTTGATTCAATTTCAGACTATTCTTGATCATGCGGTTAGCAGTTTCTAACACTTTATTTCAGTTATGGAGGTTGCTCAAGTGTTTTCTCGAATTTCTCTAATTTTCTTTTCGGGTTCTAAAGTTTCTGATTTCGTTGGTTGTGGACATTGGTTTATATTGCAAAAGCCTACAAGATATATGTCGTTTCTAATGATTAGCTTGCTATTGCAAGAATGAGTGGTTTTTGCATAGGGGATACGATTACTGCTTATCCTTTCTATTTAGTGTCTACAGATTTGTGCACACTGAATTTATGGTGATAGATTTTTTTATCAGGTTTTATGCTTGTATTCCTTTACAACTGCATTGATTGACACATGAAAATAAGTAAAAGCATAGTTGCAGTTGTAGTTGGCGTGTTCTTGTGCTTTGTTTCTTTCTAGCCAATGTTCGTTGCAATTTGATGTGCATTGGATTTCCTGCTCTATGACAGGGATGACAAGGTCAAGCACCATAACTAATTCTGCTTTCTTTTTGCTGGCCGAGACAACTCATCTAGATCTATTGTGCCAAATCATTGAATATATTACAAAATAGCATTTTTAATTCTTGATCAATGAGATTGAGATAAAACTTGCTGGTTTTATAGGTTACTTCCATGTTGCTCCTTACTGAAATGTGTGCATTGCCCACACATGTGTTTCATGTTTTCTTATTTCGTGGTCGTGGGTCTGTGCCTGTGTTGTCCTGATGGAAGATCTCTGTTATGTGGGTTGCACGAAAGTTTGAAGGTTGTGCTTTTGATTTCTCATGTGACCACATCACAATAGACATCTTGTTCTCCATGTCTTTCAAAGTTAAACTTCTCTTAAATTAAGCAGATTTTCTCTTCGGGGTATAAAATGCCATGAAACGTTCGTGTGGGATGGTCTAGATTGTCTGATCTAAATGTCCATGAGGGAAAACTTCTTCGTTGTTCTTTCAATCAAAGTTGTTTTGGAATATGGGTAGTTGATCTAGCGGCATGTTATTGGCTTCTCTGCTACATTTCTAACATTAAGCTGTTATTCTCAGCTCGAGTCTTCCTTTTATTGTTAGTTGAATGTACTAACCAAGCAATCAATTGGCAACGCCTTGAGCCATATGCAACAGACACTCCAACAAAACTAAATATCCAAAACCTAATCCGAAAACTATGTGAAAAAATATCTAAATCTGATCCGAAGCTATTCGGTCGGTCGGTCGGCCGGAAATTATTCGATTAGATTGCACCCCTAGTCACACGAGATCAAACCCATTCCATCTGGACTAGAGGTGGGCGTCGTGCCATGCTGGGCTTAGCACAGTACAGCCCGTCGAGTTGCGTGCCTAAACCGTACCGTGTCGGTCCAGCTCACCTTCAGCGAGCTTAGGTACGGTCAATTTGAAATTCGTGCCGTGCCAGTCTAGGTTCACGTCATTTGAACTATTACGATGATAAGAAAGTAGTCGAAGATCCAAGAAGTTAAGGCAGTTAACACAAATATTGGGAGAAAAAGAATTAAATTTTATTCATTCTTGAACAGGTATAGAGTTACTGTCTTATTAAAAACTTTCATCCCATTGCAGAGAGTCGGTTCGGTGCGCACGTTCGGTGTCGGTGAGCATGTACTCTTTGGTCTGCATTATCCACCTTTTGGCATCTCTGTTGTCTCTCTTTTCTTTGCATGCGCGACCGCAACGACGCTGACTGTAAGACAAGTCATAACATGCCGCAATGTCGCATGCAGAGCGCTATACCACATGCCGTGTCACTTTGAATCTATCGGACCTGTTTCGTGCCCTGTCGACTCAAGCATGACCCATACAAGCGTGCCGTGCCGCCCATCGTACCCGACCGCAAGACCTGAGCATAACCTTGTTATCCGTGCCGTGAACTAGTCTAATCTGGACTAAACAGTTCGCATAGAAATTTTATAGAATATATATATTTTTCTATAAAATACACATGAAATTCACATTCGACGGGTGGTCACGATAAGTGGTCGCATCACATTGACCGGACCTGCATCTGACTCGAATGATTCCCCACGCCAACGGATTTTCTTGCCATCCCGTGGGCCCAGCAGGATCCCATAATTCTATCCCGGCTTCACATCTGATGAGGTATTTAGGCGCGGAATTTTTTTAAAGAAAATATGTTTTAAAATAAAATTATTGAAAAAATACGTTGAAATAAAAAATTACGTAGATATTTTTTAAGAAATATGGTTTTAAAATAAAATTATAGAAAAAATGCGTTGAAATAAACAATTACGTAAATATACTTCCGTCCTTAATTAATTTTGTGACAAAGTTCTTGTTGTCGAATAAATTAGTGACAGATCATCTGCCACTAAATAAATTGACAACAGAGTTTTATTTAGCCAACAATTTTGTCGCTGATTCATTTGACCGATAGAACTATTTGGTTGGTAGGCTTTCTGTCACCAAATGAATAGTCGATAGAGGTGTATTTATATAATTATATTTTTGGTGTATTTTCTCTATAATTTTATTTAAAATTTGTATTATTTTAAAAATCGTTGGGCGCACATCTGCCCAGGAGAGTAAAAGCATGTGGAGCCTTGCAAATAAAGCTACTACTGCTATCTAAGCACTTCCGTTAAGTCCCAATCCGAGTGAGAGAGAAACTGTGGTATCGGTATCGGATACCGGGTTGAATATGGATACTGTTCTATATATATATATATATATATATATATATATATATATATATATATATATATATATATATATATATATATATATATATATATATATATATATATATATATATATATATATATATATAGAAAATGATTCCATACTCCACCTCTCCCACCTCTAGTATACCGTTTAAATGATGTTGTTATACCTCTTTATCCTTTTGAGTATACTCTAATACTGATTATAAGATACTCCAAAGTGAGTTCTATGAAAAATTTCGTTAAAGTCCACCATTTATAGCATAATTTGTTTATATATTCGTTTTACATATGGAAAAGGGTATATAGCAAAAAAATCAAAGTGCTCTGATGAATTTTTTTCAACCATGTTGCATTGGAGTATATTAGAATTATTATTGGAGTATACCGAAAGTGATAAAGGTGTATAAAGCATTCATTTAAGTGGTATATTAGATGTAGGAGTATGTACTGGGAGTACGGAAAAGGCTTTCTATATATATATATATAAAGCCGAAATGGAGCATCATGATTTTAAATGCGCGAATTCAAGCCATATTCGAGTATATTTTTCAAAAATTTCAGTTTTAGGGCATATACCCATCTATAACAATTCAAATTAAACACATACATTTGAAAAAATATACTCAAATTCAAAGATTTTGAACAAGTTTGGATCACATGCTTTGCTGATTTATATATATAATCAGCACATACCTACAACCAAACTATCATAAAAAAGGAAAACTCTAGTTTGAATTTCAATTCAAACTTGTTTGAACTAGTTAGTAAACTAGTTAAACTTAGCATCATAGAAATTTCAAAAAGTATCGCATGAAAATACATAGGGAAAATACCCGTTTTGGATCATGGAGCCCGGGCACCATAGTGCCCCAGGTAATTATAATATATATATATCCCGTCTATATCAGTGAATTTTCTATTTTTTTAAAAAAAATAATTCTCGATACTTGACTAATACTTCTCGATATCTCTCAACCATAATACCTCTAATAACTTAGAAGGAGATGCTAGAATCGTTTATTCACATCCCACAGCACCTTCTCGCTCCCTACACCACTGCCCTCAACATTTCTCTCCTTTTGTAGATGGTGGCAGGCGGTACTCCTCTCCATGTCGACACCCCTAATCCTAACGCACGGTGAGTTCTCTCATTAGTCATTTTTTCTCCACTTGATTGTGTAGTTTGGTATACTGCCAGGCAGCCAATGGCTGATAAGGACAACGATGGTTAGGAGGCAAGACATATAGCTGCAGTTGGTAGGAACAGAAACGCACAATTGGGGGGATGTTTAGGGCAACAGTAAACTAGATGACCTAAGTCGTCTGTTATGGGCTAATGGGCCTATGAGATGATCTGGAATTTATTTCTTCATTTTCATTGTTATATTATCTCTTTTATGTCTATTTTATGTCCGGCATACCATATTATATATATGTGTCGACAAAATATCAAATACAGTCAACTTTATACCGTATATTATCAGTTTTGGGCAACTGTTTTTCGTATTTACTGAAATAGCAGTCGTAGCCGGTAAACGACGGGACGGCAGGGCATAGCCGGCACCTGCTATGCCCTGCCGTCCCGTCGTTTACCGGCTACGACTGCTATTTCAGTAAATACGAAAAACAGTTGCCCAAAACTGATAATATACGGTATAAAGTTGACTGTATTTGATATTTTGTCGACAGATATATATAATATGGCAAGCCGGCTATGGCATAGCCGGCACACCAGGTGCCGGCTATGCCCCGGGCCCCGCCGCGCGTTGCGTCTGGAGGTGATTTGCAAGCTACCGTCCCGTGTGAAGATGCTTTGCATGCATGCATGCCTTGGGCTCGATCGGTCGCGCCCCGCGTGGAGGTGATTTGCATGCATGCTTTGCTTTAATCTGCAGTCTGTCGTCGCATCAATCCTTGTCTGTCTGCACGTTTGAACTTCCCGTGAATTGAGTAGGGAAAGAAACAATTATTGCTGCTAGTTGCAGCATGGTTTGATTAAGTAAATTATTTCTGGTTAACCACTGTCATACGGATTACGCACTTATTTACTTAGTCTACCGAACCGCTCGTGGATTACACACATGAAAGATATTTTCATAAAAATTTCGGTTGACAAGTTAATTTTAACCGAGCGAAAAATGACACACGATGACAAGTTAATTTTAACCGACAAAATTATAATTTGTTTTCGAAAATATACGGTCACGACAAAATTCTGGTAATTCAGTGCGACAATTTCAATCATAAGTTCAGATGACGAAATAAGCAATATATTGGATTATATTACAAGAGCATTACAACAGTGACGAAATTTCTTGACGAAACAACTAACGAAAGCACTGTTGGTCAAGGTGGAACAAATGATCGTTCCGCCTATCTGGGTACAGCGGGAATGATGTCCAGCATTTTCTGCATATTACATGACCCGTGTAAATTTTGCGATTTGTACTCGGACACCGCTCAATCCCTAGTATGAAAGAACTCCACAGGGATGCGCAGTGCTCCCAGCTATCGCCGGATGGGTGGCATATGCCGTACGTCTCGGGTGTGTAAGATTGAATTTTTTGGTCTTTTTTATGTGGAATTCTGCCCTCCCATATGGGCATGTCATCCCGATTCCCAGCATCCCCTATGTTAATACCACCCGGGTTCCCGGATGGTCTGCTTAACGCGTCAAGGATTTGTTGCGTGGTGTGGACCTTGGTCGGCTGCTTCCCTTTGTCCCTTCCTCTTCGAGAGGAGGTACCCTCTTGCACCTCTGTTGCGTTGGCCGTTGGCGGAGACTTGCCGAGACGCCTACTTTGTTTCGGCTCGCACTCCACTTTATGTTGCAGCAGGTGTGTATTGGGCTTATCCTTGTACAACCGGAAGCGTGCCCCGTAGTCAATACAGTATGCCCGCTGTGGTCGTTGAATAACACCGTAGGCGTACTCGGGGTCTGGCTTTTCTGGGTGATAGTAGCACCACGGGGAGGGTTGCTCCCCCCAGTTATCCCATACGGGAAGTTTGAGATGTGGGTGGTACGTCTCCGGGTCCACCCAGTTGAAGTAGCCGCACCATTCATCCTCGGCCAAGGGGCACCGGTAGAATCTCCGGTCCGCTAGCTCATTGTGGCAGGTATCAACCACTGCCTGCAGGCCGTGTTCGCAAAAGTCGGGGCTTTCGGGTGGCCCTTGAGGAGGTTTCTCCTTTGACTCGAGCAATTTCGCACATTTCTTTTTGAACTCCTGTATGCGATGAACTGGTTTAGAATTATTACTGTGTGAGTGAAACATGAGTACGTCGCATGAAACTCACTGATTGGTTGGCCCTTTGCCCACCGGCCCTGAACTCTGGTCGATCTAGAACGGGGAAGTATCTTGGCGGCCTCTCCCACCGGTTGAAGTTCTCGGGCGAAGCGGGGTCGGCGTCGTGGCAGTTGTAGACAAATTCGTAGTCACGCCGTCGATCCATTGGAAGAAGCAACATCGGTCCTTGTGCTGAGAAAAGAAAGAACGATGCATGAAATGGTATTGTTACCCTGTATTGTATTGACACCAGTAGGTTTACCCCGTAAGAGCGGGAACAACAGTAGTGAGCGCGGGTGGCCGTCTCTCCGTGGGTAGATTGCATCATCTTCGTCGAAAGGTTGCAGTCGCATTTGAGTCGGGCACTCGCAGAACCGGGAGTCAACGCATCGTATCCGGTATTCGGGGCGGGATGACTTCTGCTTGCTGAAGAGGCGACGGTAGAACGACATCGTGCCCTAATTTTTGTGGATTCAGATGACGTTTATTGCTGGTTTGGCGATGTTGGATGTCTATCCCTCGGTCGGTTTTATATTGGTGGTGAGGGGTTACTCCACACAACTACAGCACCTGTCGATTCTGACGACCTGTCACCTTCTGAGAAAAGCTGCACGACGAGTCACCCTCTGGGAAAAGCTGCATGACCTATCACCCTCTGTCGAAGGCTGCACGACGTGTCACCCTTTGTCGAAGGCTGCACGAGCTGTCACCCTCTGTCGAAAGCTGCACAACCTATCACCCTCTGTCAAAAGCTGCACGATGTGTCACCCTCTGGTAAAGACTGCACGACGTGTCACCCTCTGTCAAAGGCTGCAAAGAAGTTAGTCCACAAGGGATTTCAACGACGTTGTCGATTAGGGTTTTGTTTAAGTAGGATTCAGATGCAAATCAAGTTTTAATTAAAATATTTTTACAGAATATGGTAGTATATATACTAAACTCTGATATGGACCCTTTTTCTTTTACTTTCGCATTAGGACGAGATATTTTTCTGATTGCCGAAAAGGCTTAGTCATTATAGTTTGTGCAGTTCTTAATCTTCGAAGGAATTTGCAGCGATAAGTTTTATATGCTACACTGGTTGTAATAGAAATATTTTTCCATATTATGTTAGAGTAAATGTTGTAGGATGGTACGGAGCTTTTATTTCATAATTTTCCATTTATATAAGATATTTCATGACTTGCCGAAAAACTAATATGACCAAGCCGATCGCACGGTTGCAGTCAAATTTTAATTCTTCGATTGCGGCTACACCTTATGGAAGAATCTAACCATTTTTCATATATTAGCAGGGGATAGCCCTAAAAGTATTTTGAAGTTAGTTTTGTGATATTACGCATTTATTGGAGACGTTTTTCACGTGTAGGGTCATTAGGGCTTAATATGGCCTAACTCAAAATTGATCAAATTGATGTTATTTCTGTACATAAAGCTAGTACATGTTATTTTAAGGTTATAGCATTTTATTTCGTTGAAGTTGAGGCTTGTTTGCGATGGTTACGAACAAATAATCGTTTTGCCGATTGAATGTTTAAGCAACTAGTAAACAATGCAAACTGAAGCAAAGTCTAAATGTTTTTACATATCTGTGACCTATACAATTCCAAGAATGTAAAAAACTAGTTTTATCAAGTTTTGAGGTCATTCGAATAATTTTCCAGCCACTTGAAATTTGAATGTTATTAAGGGCTTGTTGCACGTGCATGTCACTTGCTCGCCCCCTAGCTGACATTGTTGCACGGTGTCCCCCGCGTGATAGGTCGTGCCCTAATTTATGATGATGGGTGATAGGTCATGCAACTTTGATGATGTGTAGTGACAGGTCGTGCAGCTTTGATGATGGGTGATTGATCATGCAGTTTTAATGATGTGTAGTGACAGGTCGTGCAGCTTTGATGATGGGTGACAGGTCGTGCAGCTTTTATGATGATGGGTGACAGGTCATACAGCTTTGATGATGTGTAGTGACAGGTCGTGCAGCTTTGATGATGGGTGATTGGTCGTGCAGCTTTAATGATGTGTAGTGACAGGTCGTGCAGTTTTGATGATGGTTGATAGATCGTGCAGCTTTTATGATGATGGGTGACAGGTAATGCAGTTGTCATGATGTGTAACGATAGATTCCCCATCGCTTCTCCCTGCTCATTGCATATAAGGATCGTTGCCTCCCGCACCTGCAAGGAGGCAACCGCTCCAGCGCTCTCTTCGACCTCCAGTGCCTCGCCATCAAGTACCTCCAGTGCAAATCCGGCGTGGAGGCGTCGCCAGCGTCGTCGTCAACCACATTCGCCTGGCCATCGACCTCTTCAACCTCCAGTGCCGCGGGATCGACTGGATCCGCAAGGTATGAGCCCTAACTTAATTTGGATGTGAGGTTTAAACTCGGGATTGCAACGGAATAGAGCTGCACGCTCGAACAAGCCCCCTCCGCCAGAGGTGAGGAAGGGTTTCATGCGCTGCATGTTCCCCTTTCTCCTAGGAGCCAACCTCTTGGTCGGAGGTCTCCAGCTCACCTCAATCCCCCTCCCCCCCCCCCGCAATCACTTTGTTGCCGTATTCCACCTTCATCTTCATGCGACCTTGGTCTGCTGTTGATTTGTTCGAGGGACTTGCATCCTGCGAGCGATTTTGCTGACACGATTGTATAAGCAAGCTTACTGTGTTGAAGAAATAGATACGCATGGCATGAAGTGCAAGTCTTGATGTTCGAGGTTCTTTTGTTGATCTTAAATGTAGAAATTCTACTTATGCATGTCAGGTATGAAACCTATATGACAGCTAATCAACACATAGGTTTGTTAATTACACACTTGTAATACTTGTAGATGGACAAGGATCCGGAGAAGCTCAGTAAAGGATTGGCATGGACAGTGGAACAAATAGAGTGCATCGCATCTGACCTTAACAAAATCGCCTAAGATAATTTTAGTCCTAACACATGTCCATGTGGCAATGCACACAATGGTTTTGTGATTGATATCGAAGCTATAACTCGCAGCCTTGAGCAAGTTGCCATACATTCACGTGAATCGATGCAAAGAGATGAGGTAGAACCGGAAGAGGATGCAGAGCCTGAAGGGGATGTAGACCCTGATCTGTGTCTTCCTTACGACTACCAAAGCGATGACGAGGGTAAACGTGATGATTGGCAATATTGTGAAGATGAGGGTATCGACATTGATAGTGATGGTTCGGGAGTGTTCTAGTATGTTTTAATGTTAAGCCTTGTTAAGTTATTGTAATACAGATGGATATTGCTAAGACTTGTTAAGATATTATAATATTGATGGATGTTGCTAAGACTTGTTCAGATCACGAGTTGGGGTTAGAAAGGACCAAAAACGAACTAAAAAATTTCAACCAAATGCAGACAAGCTGTTTTCAATACAGTAGGATTTTCTCAATTTTTTATGATTTTATATGTTATTCTACAGAAAAACTTGTCAACATCAAAAAGTTGTGTTTAAAAATTGTCTACAACTTCTATGTAGAACACATAATTTTTCGAGCACGGGAAGACCCTTAAAAAGGCAAATTACTGCCAGCTGCAAAATCGGTCCGGCGCAAACGTGAAAACTAACTGTTTAACTTCCCGATTTTATATGATTTTTTCTGATGCTCAAATGAAAAACTTGTCAACATTAAAAAGATTTGTCTTGCAATTCTCTACAACTTTCATGTATACCAAATAAATTTTTGAGTACTGGAAGACCCTTAAAAAGTGCTAACAAGATTCGGTCCGGCGCAACTTTAAATCGGTCCGGCGCAAACGTGAAAACTCATTGTTAACCTTCCCAATTTTCTATGATTTTTTATGTTGCTCAAATGAAAAACTTGTCAACATGAAAAAGATGCGTCTTGAAATTCTCTACAACTTTCATGTAGACCAAATAATTGTTTAAGAAATGGGAAGACCATTAAAAAGTACTAACAAGAATCAGTCCGGCGCAAACGTGAAAACTCATTGTTAACCTTCCCGATTTTCTATGATTTTTTCTGTTGCTCAAATGAAAAACTTGTCAACATGAAAAAGATGCGTATTGAAATTCTCTACAACTTTTATGCAGACCAAATAATTTTTTGAGTAAGGTAAGACTCTTAAAAGTGTTAACAAGAATCGGTCCGCGCAAATATAAATCCGTCCGGCGCAAACGTGAAAACTCACTGTTTACCTTCCCGATTTTCTATGATTTTTTATGTTGCTCAAATGAAAAACTTGTCAACATGAATAAGATGCGTTTTGAGATTATCTATAACTTTCATGTAGACCAAATAATTTTTTGAGGAAGGAAGACCCTTAAAAAGTGCTAACAAAAATCGATCCGGCGCAAACGTGAAAACTCACTGTTAACCTTCCCGATTTTCTATGATTTTTTCTGTTGCTGAAATGAAAAACTTGTCAACATGAAAAAGATGTGTCTTAAAATTCTCTACAACTTTCATGTGGACCAAATAATTTTTTGAACACAGTTGAGAGAAAACTAGCCGGCAACACTATATTTCAAATTTGACCATACAATAGTTATTTGACATGACAGCTAGGTTAAAGTAATCAATACAGTACACACAGCTGTAAAAAAAATCGTCAGTACCTCCCTCCGCGTCGTCCACCCTGCCTTCTGGTGAAGTCCTCTGGGGTGTACGTCTCTGGGGTATGCGTCTGCCTCTGTCCCGCAGCCTATGAGGGGCCCTGTCGCGTGGGAAGCTCTCCCATGTCCTCATCAATTTGCTGCCTCGTACCACCCCAGAAGGTGTAGTTAGCACCGGTCATGCGTTCCTGGGTGTACCAGGCCAACGGGTCCTCTGAAGGAACCACGGTCGACTGTAGGATGTGCTGCGTGGGATCCTGTTGGTACGGAGTCTGGTGCTGTGAGGATTCACCTCCTGTAGGCATCCATCGTCCACAATCGAGGAGCTCGGTGAAATTCGATTGCTCCATTCTATACCAGCTGAAAACATGATCCTCACTCCAATGTGGCGTTTGCTCAGACTCAACCTGAGCGTCATCACCACCGCTATGGTGAACTTCGTCGTGCTCACCTTCCGTCGTGATGGCTGGCACCACATGTTGGTTGCGTCACATGTGGGTAATCAGCGACGCCGTAGTCCTACTGTAGTAAAAAATGTAGTGAGTTAGGTTACAAAGTAGAGTATTTAACAACAGTTGCCTTGAATTGAGAAAACGAAACGATACATGAAACTTAGCAAGTCACGGGAACCTGAGTTTCGCGGTGAGGATCTGGATAGTCATGTGCACGAGATGTGGACAGGCGAGCTGTGGAGGGACGAGCACTCCGTAATGAATGGGTATCCACCGATTGTCTAACATGGGAGGCACGTGAAGGATCCATAACCAGAACTTCGTACCCCCTGTTTGGCCTAGGTGCGCATCCACCAAAAGAACGGATAGCCGAGACCAAACGTGACCCTCTGCTGCTGAAGTATCTGTGCATTGGTCAATAAGACAACGTACATCGTAGTATATCATATTAAGAACTTGATATAGATAGCACGAAATATAAATATATACTTCACCCTCCTCTCATGAAGTACCTTCGTAGGTCGCTCCTGTTGTGAACCGAGGAGGACTCGCCTTCGTTACGCAGCGTGCGGTCTACCAGAGTGTGCATCTCGTACGCTTCCTGCAACTACAAAACGAGGTTCACGTGTTAGTATGTACTGTTTATGACAAGTTGAAAGGATTGCATGCATCAAAGTACTAACCAGGATGTGAAGCTGGCGGTAACGGTCCTCGGGGAATGGTCTTGGCGCATCTTCCACGTGACCACTGAGTAGAGTGGCGCGTGTGCGAGGACGGTACCACGAGAAGTACTCGATGACGAGGAAGGGTCGTGACGACCAGTAGGGACTAGGGTGGAAGCTTCGCCTGCTCGTTCCACCACAGTATGTGCTCACGATGGACGGTGGACCAGTCCAACGTGCCTTCCGTTCCTTTTGCACTCCTCTTGCACAGAAGTATGAAGAGTTAGAACTCACAAAAGGAAGAATGGTCATAACGTAGTAATGCGGTATTTTCTACTAAACTTACAAGTGTGATTGGCTGCGTCCGTGGTGGGGACGGGACTACTGCCGATATCCGAACCGTCATTGTACACGCTCGGGAGTAGACTTTCGCTGCAGTGCAGAATGAAGCATGTAGTCATCCATAGGTGCTCATCCTGTGCACAGAACGATGAGATGCGTGCGCCCGTTGCGATCTCGGCAAATCTCCCCTGTGTCCACGGATCCCAGCTCACGTGCTCGAAAATCAGGAAGTCTAGATCGCTACCAGCGCGTGGGTAGCTTCCGTGATCCTGGAGGTGGCTCCATCACAACCTAGCATGGATCCATCTATAGCCCACCGTGGGCCTCATGGTCTCAAGCACGTCCTGAGAGATATCCTTCGGGTACATAGCCTTCTCCACCCTAGGACGAGAGATAGGAAGATACTTCAGCTCCACAGCTGTACTAGGTGCAAACAACCTGTGATTGACCCCCTCGCGGTGGCCCGCTGGGTAGCATCACACGATCCTCTATAGGTTCTTTGCTAACACAGCGGAACCCCAGCTATATTGTGGGACCTCCTCCGGTTGCGTGACAAGATCACGCGCTAACATGATGAGGTGTGGCTCAAGATAGTCGCCCGCTGCGTTGCAGAACATGATCCCTCCAAAAAAATCATAGAGGTACACCTCCAGGTGCCTGGAAATAGTGCTCTCGTCTGCTCCCTCAGGACATGGCCCGTACTCTGGCAATTCATGAAACCATTTCAAAGAGAGACCGTGGTCCTTTCCTGCGTACGGACGACCAAACCTGCAACAGAAACAAATGAATGTGAGCTTAATTCGAAGCAAAAACTTTACGCACGTTGCAGTATACATGTTTACCTTTGTTGCACATACTCCCTCCACTGATCCTTTCGTGGCCGCCTACTCACTAAGGGGCAACCTCTGGTCGGCAAGCTAGTAATCATAGCCACATCCTTCAAACTAATTGTCATCTCTCCAAACGAAAAGTGGAACGTGTGCATCTCAGGACGCCACCGATCTACCAGGGCAGTCGGCAGGGATACATCTATGGCAGGGAGAGTTGTGTGTCGCACCCCACCCCGCGGTAATAGCTCAGTAGTCCCATCCATCAAAAGAGCGAATGGGAGTAGTCCAACTCGTGCTATGCACCAATAGAAACGGGGTTCCAGTGCCTTGATCTTGTGGAAGACTCGCACACGCAATGAACCCATCTGCAAAAGGACACGATCATGTTACAATCAATGGTTACAATGTAAACTCGTAATATAGAACAATAAATACAACAGTGCTGACCTCAATAAATACAACAGTACTAACCTGCGTGCCCGTGAAAATCATCCTCCCACGATGACTGATCATCGTACTGTTGCTAAAGAAGCTCGGGAAGACCACCGGTAGCCATGCTAAAAATGCCACCTACATATGTTAGTGCAACAAAAAACATCGGTACAACAACAAGATACATACACAATTAGGGACGCAGCAGATGTTAAACAACACGGTGCAATACAACACATAAGAAATCCAGTTCTGAATACAACACCATACAGTACAAAAATTACTAAATACGTCTACTGCTTATTAGGACATGTCCTCCAATCATGTCCACTCTGCTTGCAAATCTTGCACTTCCTCTGGGCCTGCACGGCATCAGCTGTATCCATATCACCGTGCATTCTTGTCCCTCTGGGCCTCCCAGGCTCTTTTCGTCGTGTTAACGGATAAGGCACCCACAAAGGCCCGTCGATCGACTTGTAACTCGTACCAAGATTGAAGGAACTCATCTTCGGACGCCAAGTGTTTCTCAAGGCTTCTACCGTGTAGTATGACGATATGTACTGAGATGCATCGTTCCCTCCCATATCCCTGCAAGCCGCGAATACATGGGAGCAAGGGATATGATGCAGTTTTGGCTTATTGCACGAGCACACCACCTCCTCCATGCCTAGAGTGCATTGTTGGATGGTGTCACCGACACTGTAGCCAGAGTGGTACCTAGGGCGGCACATTACCTCAAATATGTGGTTACCGAGGTCATACACCGGGTGCAGTGGAACATGGATTTGCTCCTCCTACTACTTATGATCTCCTCCACCTTGGTTGAGAATTGAGTGCTGCAATGGTCGACAGCATGACCACGATCTCGAAAGTAGTCTGCTGTTCTGTAGAACGTCAGCTCTATTATGGCACATAACGGAAGCCCACGAACGCCCTTAAGAACATTATTGAAGGCTTCCTCTATGTTCGTCGTCATAATGGTGTACCTAACAGAAAAACACGCAAAGTTTATCATGAATGGGTCCAACACTCTTAAAATAAGTTAATCTCACAAATTAATAGGTGCAACTAACCTCGGGCCGCCTGTGTCGTGCATAAGGGACTAACGCTCCGCTGGCTTCCCTGCTATCCATTGGCTAAAGGTGCAACGATCATGATTAATGACAGTTTGCCCTCCCACCATTTGCGATCAGAATCGCTCCTCCCGAGATTCTCGATTTTCTATCATTTTCCTTGTAGTCTCGTTCAACTGTCTCCAAATCTCACGAAACTTGGCAGGCTGATTCTGAAGGCACAACCCTTTGAACTTCTTCACTAGGGACCTGTTATGGTACCATGAATATAGGTTTGCACCCAGGTGTCGCATGCATCACCTTCTCTCCACATCACCACGCTATAGACAGTTCGTCTTTGCCATGCAGCACCTCTAGAGCGTGGAGAAGACCTGCATTGCGGTCGGACACAACACACACTCTCTGCCTATCCCCCACGACACGCGTCTGGACCAAAGTGAGGAACCACAACCAGCTATCGCTGTTCTCACTCTTCACATATGCGTAGGCAATTGGTATTATCTGTTTGTTTACGTCGGCCGTGATCGCGGTCAGTAGGGTGCCATAGTACTTCCCGCTCATAAATGTGCCATCAACACAGATGACAGGCCTGCAATGCTTGAAAGCTTCAATGCATTGTCCGAAAGCCCAGAATACCCTAATCAGGTAGCGCTCCCCGGTGCTGTACGAACCATCTTGAAGCTTAATAGGCTCATCCGCCATTGCAAACTCAGTCCCTGGGTTGGTCAGTGATATCTTCTGAAGCAACCTCGCGGCATAGTTGTATGAGTCTTCGAATGATCCAAAAAGCATCTTCAACGTCTTCTGCTTTGCTCGCCACGCGGTTAGGTAGCTTACGTGCATCCCTGTTCTACTCTGCACTTGCTCCATAATCGATTTCGGTGATAGTCCAATATCTGAACCAACCTGGGTCACCACTAGTTGGGCAATGAATCTAGCGTCGATCACGTGGCTCATGCTTCTAATCGACTCCTCCGTGCATGTATGAGGTGTGTTCCGGCTCACCACAAAGTAGTGCTCGTGTTTCGGCTGGTGAGCACGGACGTAGAAAGGGCAATTAGGGGCCTTGGTGCACCTAACCTCATACTCAGTGGGCTTCGACCTGGTACATTTGTGCTCTCTCCTAGTAATGACAGCATAATTGCTGATGAAATGGATTAGCTCTAACTTGTTGGGGAAGCATTTCCCAATCTGGATGTCACTATTCTAGTATCCCCACATAGCTAGGTTATTATAGTCAGCAATGCCACACTCCAGAAGGCTATTATCACGGAAGTACTGGACTGCTGGAGCTGGGTCATCGTTGTCAGTGCCCTCTTCATCCTCGCTTCCACCAGCCTCGTCATCCATACATGTCGCATCTATCTCAGAAGGAAGTACTTCTTCTTCATGTGCACCCGAACTACTATCCCCCACATGTCCTTGGCCCACTTCTCCCTCTTCCTAGTGGCCTAAAATTTCCCTGCTAGGACCAGCATCGGCATTCGCCTCTAGTGGCAATATATTTACATAAACACCCATCGAAAACCCGCCCTCTATGGCCTTTCGTGCATACAATAACCAAGCTTTATTATTTCTCAGTGCGAACAAAGTATGCACAATGACGTTGTTGTTTCAAACTTCCCTTGGTCGCACCACCTCCAGGAAAACTGTATGTGTTTCCTGTCTTAAACGCAACACGCTCACAACATGTGATTTAAGGCCTTCCAAGTCTAATGGACTATCACTTGAACTATATGTGTGTTCGCAGTTTTGCACTGTGACTATTCTCTCATGCAATATGGCAGGCCGTTCACCGTAGTAAATATGAAAATTCATGGTGCAACAACCACATGGAATATGGTACCTAAAAATGTTTCAAAAAATAACAATTAATTAACTATACCGAGGGTTGAAATTAATTACTGAACAAATTAAAATTTTTATTCATGAATAATTACTTAGACTACGCTCATGAGTTACAGTTACTAACATTTACGTTTAACAAGATAACTAGAGACTATTTTATCTAACTATGCTATGTGAAGTGCATGCAACTAAGTTCAAGCCTAATTACTGTGGAGTTCTAATTAACCTAACTATATAGCACAACCAAATGTGCTAGTTTATCCACAACACATACTTGCTCCTACTCGTAATTTTTTCTTGCTCCTACTCGGGGTTTTTTCTTGCTACTTTAGTCTATAAATAAAAGGTTTTTCGTTCATCAGTAAACGTATGCTGTCAAGTAAAAATAAATAAAACTATAATTATATGAGATGCATGGGTGAGGCAATAATTAATATACTAACAGAGATTCAGTAAACGCATGCGACATGCGTTGATTATAGTTCCTTACGGAGATTAAGTACATGAGGTACGAATGAGATGCATGAGTCAGGCAATAATTAATATACTAACTATAATCGCTCTCTAATTTACGTATCGTCTTCACGCTAATTAATCTAACTAGGAAATTACGAATACTTACGCTAATTAATCTAACTAGGAAATTACGCATACTCACGCTAATTAATCTAACAATGACTGACAAACGCTAATTAATCTAACTAGGTAGTTACGAATAACTACTCTAATTAATCTAACAATGACTTGCCAGCGCTAATTAATCTAACTAGGTAATTACGCTAATTACTCTAACTATGACTTACCGACACTGGACGCCTCCTTCTCCTTCTCCTTGCTCTGCACTGGACGCCTCCTCCTTCTCCTTGCTCTCCTCCTCCTCTTTCTCTTCTGCTTGCTCTCACTCGCAAATTCTCAGTGAGACGCTCCTCTACGAGTTCTGCTTCCTCTCCTCTCTATTTATTGCGCTTAAGCATATGAGGCAGCCGACAAACCAACATGCATGCAAAGTGAGGATGCATGCACGCGAAACAAACATCCAAGAAACATGCATGCAGAATAATCAACTTTCGGCGTGAAAAGCTATCTCGGGCAAAAAGAGGATGCATGCATCCAAAAATCAGACGATCAAGCAAACAGACGAGGTGACATTTGATGCGACCGGCGGGGCCCACGGCATAGCCGGCACCTGGTGTGCCGGCTATGGCATAGGCTATGCCCTGCCGTCTCTTCAGGTGCCGGCTACTGGCGCCATTTCGGAGAATACGAAAAAATACTATTCAAAATTGAAAATATACTGTACACAGTGGACTGTATTTGAAATTTTACCCGAACATCATACCCGGTGCCCGCGCAGCTTTCCCCGCAGCGGCTAGATCCTGTGCTCATAAACGCACTGGCAGTTACGTGTGTGCTCGCGCGCGCCCGTCCACGTAGATATACTACTCGTCGTTGCTGCGCGCGCCGACGAGTTTGTGGCTGAGCTGCCCGCGAGGGGCTGTACGTATATGGTCATCATGGCCGGGACGGCGTGGAGTGCGCGCGGCGGCTCCAGGCGGTCCTCGTTCTGCCTGTAAACGAACGGCCACGGTTCTCACCCCTTCGGCGCCCGTAACTCCGGCAAGGTATGCAATGAAACGACTGGCTTGTTTGTTGGCGTGATCTTGTTCATAGGATTTGGTTGAGTGACTATGTTGAGTTCCTGGGAATTTGTAGCAAAGGAGTAGCGTCATGGAGCTCGCACACGGGTGGACGCTGGACAGCAATGCCCGCGAGGCTAAGGAGCGGCTGGACCAGAAGCTCAGGAACAAGTGGGAGACCGTCATCAAGAGGTATATGTTACTAAGATTAAAATTTGTATATACTATGTGTGTCAGATTGATGGACAGCACTAGTGTCGCAGATAATCTTGTGCATGACAGTTTAAAGTCATAAGTTGAATTAGTTTTGTTAGCTAGATGTTCTGGTCAAGTTTGTGTTTTGAGTAAGGGTCAGACTCTGCTCTATCTGCTCTATCGGTTGAAGTTTCAGAGTTTGAAAAGCTCAGGTGTCTTGCCGGATGAGAAACAGTGTTTTATCCGGTTAAATCTTTGAAGAGTTAGTTGAGTCCGTTAGGATTAAGAAGTCCGGATTTCTAATCTGTAATTGCATCTGTATTTGCGTTGTAAAGTCTAGCTTATATAAGTAATAGAGAAAAAACAGAAAGCGCTGCAGAGCCCATTGCGCAGCACCAAAACCAGAATCTCTGAACTTTCTGTCGAGAGTTTTTCTTCAGGAAGCAGCGTCTGTTTTCTGAGTTTGTGTGAACTTCTGTCATCTTAGAAGAACTAAGACTTCACGCAGAGAAGAATCCTAACAACACAGATTAATAAGAGGTTCATTTCCGCAGGCCTCACAGCACGGGAAGCATAAAGTTGAATAGAGGCAACGGAAGCGGCGGCGTCTGGGGAGGTGGAGGGTGTTCCACGGTGGCGTTGGGCGTGCAGCGGGAGGTGTACTCGAAGAAGGGCGTGATGAGGTGGAGCCGGCTAAGGTGGGAGGCGGCGGAGCAGGCGGAGTGCGCGGTGTGCCTGGAGGAGTTCGGCGCAGGTGAAGTCCTGGCGCACATGCCGTGCGGCCACCGTTTCCACTGGGGCTGCGCGCTGCCCTGGCTCGAGGGCTCCTCCCGCTCGAGCCCATTCTGCCGCTCCGCCGTCGACGCCGGCTCCTAGGCCGCCTCCTAGCAGCTCCCTTGGGCTGTAGACGACGTGCGCCGACGTCGCAGGATGCGGTGGCCGGCCGGCCGGTGGGTATGTAGCAGCTATCTAGCTAGGCGCGTGATATATGCCATTGCCATGCTAGTGTTGTACAGGTATGCTGGATCGATCTGTAGCGAAGATGGCTCTGTTCTACCATTTCAGTGATCTCGGTGAGCAATCCGTGAAAAGTTTGTTTTGCAAGTAGGGCAGAGCCAGCCTATGACGAAACCTTAGGCTAGACCAGCTGTTTTTGAGACATGACCCGGTTGATCAGCTATGGCTCGGTAGACCAGTCCATGACCTTTTGATTTCAGGCCTTGGGCCTTGACTCAGGTGGCCCGACTCCGCCACTGTTAGGAAGTATGGTATCTTGAGCTATCGAGGTCTATGATGGTATCTTGGACTATTGAGGTCTTGGTTAATTTTTCGTATCCATTTGTCGCATGATAGGTTGATTCGTTCTGTTGATTTCATATGATGCCGTAGGTACACATCTTCGTGCATCTCATGCAGTGTCATTGAAGTGACCATAATCGAGTCCACCCCCGTATTTTGAACTTTTGCCCCCTTATGGCTGACATGAAGATCTTTGGGCTTTAGCAGATTTAGATGAAGCTGCAGATTACTAGGTCAATTCATTCTTGGATCTCTGTTTCAAAAAAAAAATTCATTCTTGGATCTGAATCACCTTCTTCAAAGATAATCTATCTGAGAAAGCCCAATTGAAAGAAGGACCGCCAGAAACAAGTTCAAGAACAAAAAAGGTGACAAGATTGATGCATTTTTGGCAAATGATTCTGAAGAAGATTTAGAAATTGAAGGGAAACTGGATATTGCCTTTGCTAAATAGAGAAGATCATCCAGAGTTAAGTCGTTTATCTGTCCGTTGTTGAAGCATCTGCGAAGAAGAAACGGGCAGAAGAGGTTAAGTTCTCCTTTGATGTTACCAAGTGCGACTGTATCTTTGATTTGCTCTTGTAGAAAAAACAAATCAGGCTTCCAAAGGGTCACTCTATTCCGCTGATTGAAGAACTAAAGAAGAGATCATATTGCAAGTAGCATCACTCTTGATCGCAAAATACCAATAACTGTAATGTCTTCAAGCGTCAAATCAAGTCGGCTATAGACGAAGGTCGACTAAAGTTTTCCAAGAACATACAATGATAGTGGACTTTGATCTTTTTCTTGTCAACATAGTCAATCTAGATCGAAAATAAATCTTGGTCGGGACCAAGAGCGTTGAAGATGATAAGAAGGGTGAATCTTCTAATACTGATAATGAGCTTCAATCGGGCAAAGCCTTCAAGCATGATATAGAAAGGGGCCGATTGATTGGCTGGTGAGAAGCAATACTGTCTGGACCACTAGATCACAAAGCCATCAGTTATAGAGGCTAAAAAATAAGAAGAATATGGTGCCGAGGCTGAAAGGTAAAAGGACAAAGCTTGAAACAAAGCCTTGGAAAGAATCTAGAAAGATGTGGCGTCCAAAGTCCATTGTCCAAGCACCACTGAATGACAAAGAAGAAATATCTAACTCGGATGATGATATTGTGTTGCCGGAAGAAATATCTAGCATTGGCCATGCTATCAGCCTTCAGAAGATGCCAACTAAGGAAAAATAGATGCGAAGAATTAAATCGTTAACGAGAGATTGAAAACATGAAGATTCAGAACAGATAGGGTCTCTTCTCTATCTAATCCAAGTTCAAGTAGTCTATTTTAGACTATAAATACCCTCTACCGTTTGATGGAAAAGGTGCACATACACCAACTTTTACTTCTTTTTTGCATCTACTTTTCCTGTGCCTCAGGAGTAGGCTGTAGCTAGAAAAATCTTACCTCTGTAATTTGACTTTGATCAATATTGCTTCGCATCAATGTGTTGATCAATCTGTGTGTTACACATATCCCTGTTTTGAGATTCATTCTTATTCGTTATTGCTTCGCATCGATGTTCCGTTCATGATTAGCTTTCATTCAGGCTTATCTATCTTTGACTTTGTCGATTTGCTGAAAAATCGGCTGTCGCATTGTATACGCTGCTAGAGAGCACTCTCCATAGAGATGTGGCGCTGCTGTAAGGATTTTCTGGTGGCAACACTATTGGAACTGTTTGGTCCAATTGCCAGCTTCATGCATATATATGATGCACGATCTTGATGCGCACTCGCAGTGGGCAACGTGGAGACGTAGAGCGCCACGGCAACAGAGGTGGAGGTGGAGCAAGTCCATGACCATAAAGCTGTGGCGAGGTTGGGGTAGAGGACGATAAAGGTGCCTGCTCCTCTGAACCCGAAAAAGTCAGTGACCATAATGCTTTTGCCTTCGCCGGCACCGACATCACTGCCTCCACTACTTTAGTGGTAGATTGTTGTGCGTTCAACTGCTGTGGACGCTGCAGCAACATCTGCGATGCATAATGATGCTCCCTTCGTTTCACTGTATTTGTCTGAGCCCATTATACGCACAGTCGAAGGAAGCACTAAAAAAACTGTGCATACCTCTGTTAAATGACATATCATAGCCACTTTTTATCTTTCAAAGATTTAAGTAGAGGTAAAAAGTGAAAATATTTCGATAACTGCACTCTTAATTCTTCTAATAGATAAATATTTTAAAATGAATACTCTTGAGCCTATGGACAAATGTAGTGAAATAGAGGAAGTAAGTTGTAGTAGTAGACTTGGTCCACCGTATGAGAGGTGTGTTTGCAGTGGGGAAAAAATTTACTTGATGAAGCTTTTGTTTCACTTTGAAGTCATTGAAAACTTAAGCCCTATGTGCTCTTGTGGGAAGATTTAGTTTCCTTTTCTAACGACCTGTTTTGGAAGCTTAGTTCCCTACAAGCCGGCTTTCAAACAAGCTGGTAGAAAGTGGTTTGAATTTCTTGTTATATAAAGTTTTTTTAATCTCTACTACTTCTAATTAGGAGTTGGTGGCGGTCGTCCGTTCTTCTCCAGAGTACATGATCCGTTAGATCTGATATGAACCACTAGCGCAACAGCTATTTCCCCACCTCCAGTCTCCCTCTTCCTCACGTTTTGGATCTGGGAAACCAACCCAAACCGAAACGCCGCGCCTGGACTTTGGAGTCGTGTCGAGCACACCGCCTACGCCTGGAACCTCCTCGTCGACATCCTCGGCAAGGCCGTCATGTTCAAGCTCATGTGGGACACCATCCGATCCATGAAGCAGGAGGGCGGTGGGGGGCTCCTCTCTGTCGTCACCTTCGCCTCCGTCTTCGCCTCCTACTGCGCCCGTGGCAACTTAAAGGACGTTGTCATGGCCTTCGACGTCATGGAGCGGTACGACGTCACGCCAGACACCGTCGCCCTCAACTCCCTCCTCTCCGCCATGTGCCGCTAGGAAGGCCGCGCGTAGGCCGTGCAGGAGCTGTTCGACCGCACTAAGGCCATCGTCGTGCCCAACGCGGACACCTTCGCGATACTGCTCAAGGCGAGGGAGAAGGAGGGGAACATCCAGCGTGCCAAGAGCACCTTCGGTGAGATGGTCGTCCGCGTCGGGTGGGACGCCAGCAGCATGCCCGCGTACGACTCCTTACTCTCCACCCTTATGCGCGGGGACTCCCGCTGCTGCTACCGCTGCTGAACTCCTCCTACTTTCGAGGCATCACGCCGCCGAGCTCCTCCTGCTTTCGGGGCATCACGCCGCCGATCGACGCTTCCTCTGCGCCGCGTTGCCTCTCCTCCCAGCCGGACATGTCATGCCGGGCGAGCGCTGGCTGCCACCCATGCTCGGAGCTGGAGCAGATCATCAGAGATCGCGCCCACTTGGGAAACCTCTGCCCCGAGGATGCACTCAACCTGTTCGACGAATTGCTCACACAAGCCAGGCCAGCCTCGGTTTACTCCTTCAACCAGCTCCTCACTGCCATCTGTTGTGCCCGGCCTCCTCCTCCGTGCTTCGGGCGCGTCGTCTCCTCTTCTGCCGTCCTCACTGTATGAGCCTCTAAACAGATGCCCGTTTTGATAAGTTACTCATAACACATTTAAGTTATAGATGTTTGGTGTGTAATATTTGCAGTTTCAGCATTGAGTCTTGCCTTGCTTGACATAATGGATGACTTTAACATTAGCTTGACATGAAGGATGAGCCTCCAATGTTGTTAGATCCATTGCTTTCTTCTGTACAGAAATAATTTTTGAATAGGAAATCACAAAAAGATTCACGCCTTGAAAGCTGTTAGTGAGGTAGGCACAAATGAACTTGGCTAGCCTGACAAGGAAGATGATCTTTAAGATTTTCAATTTGTGATCTTTCTTGGCACACTGGTATATGTTTCTTATCTTCTTCATTTGTTGCATGTGCATTACCACTGTACAATATTGATCAGTTAACTGTTGTATGAGATATTCATTAACTAGCAGCTTCAGCTTGCAAGTTGAACAGTTAGCTTTAATCAGTTAGGCATTAGTTATGGGATGCAAATAACACTAGATTTTTTTTCTATTCTACTCTGTTTTGATCACGGAGAGATGAGAAAATTGTAGAAGTTATTACCTATTTTAATTAGCTTCTCTGTATCAACCATGCAGAAGTTACAACTGCATGCTTTATTTGTCGAGCAATGAGTGAAGCTTCTTCCAAAGTTTAGATAATGCAATAATGCTTGATTCGTCATGATATGTATAGTGCTTTCTCACTAATATTGTTGATCCCTATTATAGCTGGATTATTTGTGAGGAATATTGTTCAGTATTTTTTTCTTCAAACCAATATAAAGGAGAGCCATGCTCTCAGATGTAAATACTGCATTCTCGTCTGAAATGCTTACCATGCTGTGCTTTCTCATCTTGTCAGGTTGACCAAATGGTAATACACTCTACATCAGACCCCCGCCCTCGGACAACTCTCTGTGGGGATTACTTCTACTTCCCTCGTGGTATCGATATCATTTTTGATGGACAGTTATGGATTATTTTCTAACACCAGCACACTTCGAATACATTTTTTAGGGGAGAGCGTGTTGTTTTTTGAGAGGTTCAAAGAGCATGTTGACCCGTAGATTTTTTTTTGTTTACTTGCAGACTGACAGGATAAAGAAGTTTGTTTTACATACAAACTTCCCTGGTCATTCAGATTTCAATTCCTATATGAAATGCAACTTTGTTATCTATGATGAAGGTCGGAACTACTTGCTGTAGGATTAGTTTGTTGTGACGCAATCAATACCATCCAATTAACAATATAAAGAAACTATCCAGTTAACTATTTGTTTTGTTTCAGCTGAAGGGATACATCAGCCTGGTAGTATTTCCAAAACTTGCATAACACCTCGTACAAAATGGGAACAAGTCAAGGTATGATGTTTAGCGTGACTTTACAATGCTAAGATACTATTAGAAGTCGTCAGTGTCTTGTTTTTGCTTCAGATTGCCATTGATGTTTGCCACGTGGTTCTAAAGTGATCAACTTTGCTTTCAGTTACCATTTCCTTACAACTTTTGGTGCACCCTTTTTGCAACTTGTTTCCTTAACTTCCTAGATTATTTTAGCAAACATCTTGTTCTTTTTGATTGGTGAATGGCAAACTTATTCAACTTGCATACTAATAAATGATTAACTGATGCTTCTTTGACATTATTGGGCTGTTAATATAAAAGTATAATCAAATCATGGCTAATGCTTCCATTCTAGGAATGCCAACTCCGCTTTTACTTGTTCAAGAGCAGCTCAAAATGTTTGCATTATATTTTTTATCTTAGTTAATGGAAAAGTTACTTTGAGTGGCAATGCTGTATGGTCATATATTCGATTTATTTTTGTATTTCCATGCTTCTTTGGTAATGGACCCCTCTGTGTTGATTGTACTGTATTAGGAGATTCTGGGTGATTGTGGATGAGCAGCAATACAAACACAAGGCTCCATGAATAATCCATTCGGATCAAGTTGTCTATGGATATCAGAATATTGCTTTACCTATAATACTTTGCTTGATGGCTACTGTAAAAATGGTAGGACAGAGGATGCATTAGCTCTTTTTAGAGAAACGTAGAGCAACGGAGTTAAGTGTAATGCTATTACATACAACACTATACTGCATGGTTTATTTCAGACTGGGAGAAATACAGATGCAAAGGAACTCTTATCTTAAGATGATCAAGAGTGGAATACCGTTGGATATTATCACATACAGAATAATTCTAGGAGGACTTTGTAAAAATAATTGTGTTGATGAAGCACTCAGAAACGTTTCGGAACCTATGTTCGATGGGTTTTCAACTTGATACTTGGACTTTCAATATTATGATTGATGCCTTGCTTAAACACGGCAGAAAGGATGAAGCCATGGATTTGTTTGCTGCTATCTCGACCAATGGTTTATTGCCGAATGCTGTGAAGTACAGCTTGATGATAGAAAATCTCATAAACGAAGGGTTGATAGAAGAGTCCAATGATCTGTTTTCTGCCGCTCCATTTCCTTATCTTCGTAGTACTGTGGTTTTTTTTTTTACCAAAATCTCTTACCTGTCTAGCAAACAATGCTATGTTAGGCTCATTTGGGACAATGAATTTTATAGGATTCTTTTGGGAATTACATT
This sequence comes from Otatea glauca, assembly GCA_036346275.1. NCBI lineage: Eukaryota > Viridiplantae > Streptophyta > Magnoliopsida > Poales > Poaceae > Otatea > Otatea glauca. The sequence continues at coordinate 7,009,703 of CM070721.1, read as the reverse complement.
GTTTCACATGAAAAAATCATGCATTTCAAATGAGATATTTTTATATAACCATGTCTACTATTCATTGTGTTTGTACATAAGAAGTACTTATGTATATCTAAAATTTGCAAAGTATTTTGTAACATGAGCGTCTTCAAATTGCAAAATTAAAGATAATTTTAGGTTCGAGTTTGTAAACAGGTGTTTGAAATTTGTATGCTTCAATGAATTGATTTAAACATTCAACCATTGTACATTCAGAACGAACAGTATTATTTAGATAGGGTTAGTGCTCTTTGCAAAGAAATTGTTTTATCACAAATTGAGTTTTTGTTGCAACGCACGGGCACATGACTAGTAAAGATGAAGTTAAAGATCCGACTTTGCTAAATTGCTCTTCTTTTTTTTTGTTAGCGGAACCATGCGAGCTAGATTTCAAGTCCTGCTACGCCGTCGCTGATCTGCAGATTGTGTAGCTCCACTTCTCCTGGGCCGAAACGCGGCGCGATACTTGCGATTAACGCCTAGTTTGGACGGGCTGGGCATCAAAACTAATCGAGTAGTCGTGTACTATCGCATCTCCTGAAAGGTGGATTAGATGGTAATGGGCTATTGGCCATTGTAGTCAGATGCATCTGGCCGTATTAGGATCCTTTCTCCTCGCTGAAACTCCGAGAGACTGGCACGGCAACTTAAACAGTTGTATATAAACAATTAGATTAAAAAATGATGATCTAAATTAGTGGGACGGACTGTGAACCACTTAGGGACTACACGTTAACCTTTCTCTGAAACGGACGCATCGGCCGCTATTTGAGACACTCCGTTTAGTCCCACATCGGAACGTTTAGTCCCACATCGGAACTTTACGTAGATTGGCACGGGGAGCTGAGCATGTGAGAAAGGGGTAGGGAAACTTCGAAACATACTTATAACTAGGTAGAGTAACTAGGTAGAGGGGCGCGATGCCGCGCCGCGCGAAAAAACTTGATTCGAGTTTTTTTCTTAAAAATAGTGTAATTTTGTTTTTCTCGATGGTGTTTTTTTAAAAATTGACTGGCCAGGAGCCATTGGCGAATTTGCGTAATCACGGTTTTTTCTATAAGAACTAACCCAAAATCTCCCGGGTTTAAAGAACTGGGTTAAAAATTGACTGGATAGTCTAGGTCTAAAGAACCGGCGTGTAACATCCTGAAAAATACAAATAAAATAAAAATAGACGTTTTGAGTTTGAGTATGATATTCCTAGATTTCCTTGGCAATATCTGTTTTTATTAGAATATTCTGGATTTTTGGCTATGAATGAATAATCAAATAAACTGCAGTGTTAAAATTTAAATTTACATTTACATCTTGTTTGCAAGGATGAATAGTTACAAAAGCCGAAAATAAAAATCTTTAGCTTTGAAGTCTTCTGCCTTGACAGCTCCGGATATTCCAATCTTCATATAACTTGGAAATATAAAAAATATTGCTTTCATCAGTAAAATAATAATTTAGCAATGCAGAATAATCTGAATAAATTAAATTGAGTTATAGATTGCCGTCAGCCCAGAAAATTTTGTTATCGCTCATTGAGGTAGTAAAAGTTGTCTGTGGGCCAACTAGTTACCTATAATAATTTGTTAGCATCATTCGACAATATACAAACCTGTTTTACGTTGTATACGCAAGTATTTTAGAAAGATGACGCGTGATAGAAAATATTTACCCTTGGTAAAAAGAAACACAGTGATTGAGATAAACTCAAAATACTGTACTCAACGAACACGTCCTAAACCAGAGACTTCCATCGTAAGCCATCAGCCTCTTTCATTTAAGTCAGAGGCTTCAGAAGCCTTTTCCTTCCAGCCAGATAGTTCACCAGCTCAAAGCCAACCACATCAACACAAAAACTCACGACCACCAGCAGCACGAAGTGGCAAGAAATCATCAGACCAACTACCAGGAAGGCAGGAAGATGAGCATTAGGAGCCAGAAGGCAAAACAAAAGTGCCAGCTTAAGCTCAAAATAGGAACCAGTCAGGAACATCAAGAGGAGCAGCACTTAATCTGCATCTTCTTCCTCAACCCATACCAGTTTCACAGCCGCTGCACTTTATTCCTTGAAGCCAGGTAATCATCCATTCAGCCCCATTAGTAGCATCATTATGGATTAGTGGTATAGAAAACTTAGTTAATATTTTTTTTTTAAATGGCAGTAGGATGGGTCGTAGTCTCAGTTAACATAGCTCGCGAGAATCGCGTCGTGTGCCCACAATAAACCATTCCTGCTTTTGGCGCAAGATGAATTAAAGGTCCCATCGCGAGGCAATCAACTCGCGCATTAGCTAGTATTCATCACAGACCAAAATCTTATTAGTCATTTCGTTTGCATCATAGAACCCAATAATCATGTGCAAATTAAAAATAACCATAGAAGTATGTCAAGAACCAGTAGACCAACAACCTGATAGGATTAGAATCAGGCATGAGTTCGATTTTCGATTTTCTGTATTTTCTTTGAATTTAATCTTCGGAGGCCGTTCGCTCATACGAACTCCGATTGAGGCGATTCAAGTTTCTAAAATTTTCTAAAATCAAGATCTATCTTCCAGAGCCATTTATTTTCAGTTTTGAGCTTGTTTGAGTCTCTGTTTTGTATTTATTTGGTTTCATCGCTTTCTTTTTAGGTGAGCGCTAATTCCGGGAGCAAGCGAAGACTTCAAGACCAAGATTCAGACTAGATCAGCAAGGCAAGTCGTAACCTTTGATCATATTGATCCTATGTTTGCAAAGTAATTTATTTTATACACTTGCATGCTATTTACGTATCAATGTTTATTTAATGGGAGTAGATGTATGCCTAGTTGACATTATGCCACCTTGATTCGTTGTATGCCATGTATCCATTGTTAAACCTAGGTTGGGACATTACTAGTTGGACATAATCATAATACCAACATTGGGTTATCGTAGCTATGCTTAGACATTACCTTAATGAGATATTGAATCGCACGCACGCAGGTGCTCAGGGGGTGAAGGCGAAGGCAAAAGGGCCTGCGGTCCGGATTAAGGTCGTTTGCTTTATTTAATAATAATTTGCTTCTTCTTAGTTAAAGCGCAAGCACGCAGAGAGAGGGAAGGCGGGAGGGTGAGGTCGACAGAGAGAGAGAGGGAAGGGGGAGTGAGGTCGACTGGAGGCGCAGCAGCCGCGCGCAGGCGCGTGCGTCGCGAGGCCAGCGGAGAGGAGCGCAGGCGCGGGCGAGACTCGGCGCCGCAAGTCCGGCGGCGGGGAAAACTGGCGCCGGCGGCTGGTGCTAGAGCCCGTGTGGCCGGCCATCCAATGCAGAAAAAAAGCGCACAGGAAGAAAAGAAGCAGGGAGTAGTAGCTAGAAATGGGGAATGGAGGAGAAGACTGAAGGTCTCAGCCCTGAAGCCACAACTAGATAAGGCTTCGGCCACAGTGGTGAGTGGTGACTAGATAAATGAAGAAAAAGAAAAGAAAAATAAGAGAAAATTCGGAATTTCTAAAATGCATAAAATTTGCCTCTTGAGCGCAGAAAAATAATAATCACAAGACCAATTATGTATTAATAGATGTATAAATCAATTGCAGTCAATAAATAATCAGAAAAAAATGAAATAAAGAGAAAATAAAAGAGAAAACAAGAAAATTTAAATTTAGGTAAATCAGCTAAACTAATAATTATATGTCTCTATAAAGAATTTAAAAATTAATAAAATCACATGAATCCGTTAAAAACCTTAAATCAATCGATCGAATTATTAAATAGAGTGCGAGAGTCAGTGAAGCGTTCAAGCGGTCAAAAGTCGCTTTCGGTTTAATGAAAGCGCATTTTACGTTTTCTCCAGATTTTTTTCATTACCCGAAAATATTCAAGTACTTATATCTTTTACACTATAAGTTTAAATAAAACGAAATAAATTTTTAAAATCATCTAGAATATGTATAGTTGAGTTTATGAAACCTTTAACTAATATTTTAATTTTATTAATCTAAACAATTTTAGCATCTAGAATTAGAAATTATAAATTCAAGAATATATAATCTTAGCCTCTTGAATTCGTAAAGCAAAAATAGTTAATCTATAAGAGAATCCGTGTCTGTTCTTTATAGCGATTCTTTATTTGATTTTTTTCTTCTGGTTTCTTTTTGCCTTTATTAAAGTTTGTTATTTTCTATTAAACGGTGTGTAGAACTGACATTACTGATTCCATCATCGTCACCGGCAGCTGCGACTTCGACTGCGTCTTAAACAACAAATAAGCAAGGCAAGCACCCCCTTTGATCATATTAATCACAGTATTTAATTTTTCTTTTGTTTATCAAATTGTTTCATGCATGCGTTTACTTTCTGTAAATTTGCTATTTTATGGTACTGGTAGTTATAACCCTATCTCATGGATTTTCTTAATAAATATTGACATGTGAACCTTGATAACCCTAGAATTAAGGTTAGACAAAATATGATGTCAATTTGGGTATATGCGATGATAATCATGCTTAGCCATGCTTTATAATTAATGATGATAATGATGATCAGATCAAAATTGTTTCTTGAAATGTTGGATATGACACTGATGGTTATGGGAATTTTGGTTAAAAACCCAAAATAAAAATATTGTTTTGATGCCGGTGATTATTGGCAATAGCCGGTTGTGCAGATAGAATTTCACGTAGTGTAGGGTGAAGTATTGCCCGTGTTGATTAAGGACCGAACATCGTGTTGTATGATTCAAGATAAATCCGTACAAACCACAAATGTTGGTATGGGACAATCTTAAACCAATTAAGTTATCTAGTTTAACTTTGCACTTTAGAAGGCCGAAATAGCACATGCATTCCTTTCTAGGTCTGTTTTTAGGGGTTTCTACTTATCAATGCAACGATGTATGTCATACTATAGGGAGATCCATCATTTATATGCTTTGAGTTCTTCTGTTATAGTATGGATTTAACGTCCCTGGCCACACACCAAAGGTGTGTGAAACATGCGGCAAAAAAAGTCATGACTTGTGGGTAAAGTTGTACACCTCTGCAGAGTGTAAATCTAATTGATTAGCCGTGCCCGTGGTTATGGGATATTTTATTATTTTCAAAAGGACTTGGGTTTTTTTTTTGCCACGTGTTGGCGGAAACTAGATGATGTCATGATTGGCAAGATTATTGGATGATTTGCTTCTCGCGAAGGATTGTGAGTATTATTTATGATTTACTTAGTTCTTATTAGTCAAACTTGCTTTTATAAATTTCGATCGCAAATGATAACTTGGTTTACAAACAAATTTGCTTTATGCAAAATAGCCGTAGAAGCCTTCTTTGATATAACTTGCATTTATGCATTTGCAAATACCACCTCAAGTCTTGCTGAGTACAAAAGTACTCAACCTTGCTTATTTCGTTATTTTTAGGTGGAAAAGTTAGCAAAGCTTCGAGGATATCTTTCCGTTGCAGGTTACAGGGACAATAATGATGCGATCTTTTCTAGGGATTTGTGCCTTGTCAGTTCCTTAATAAATAATGATGCGATCTTTTCTAGGGATTTTTCTAGGGTTGGATGGGCACACTATAAGACCTTGCTTTTTTGTGCTGATTATACATATACTCTGAGTTGTAAGATTACTTTGTATATTAACTTTCGCTCTAATAATGTGATGTATGGTTGTGATCTCAATTGTTGTAAATATGTGTACTAGCTACTGATCATGAGACTAGTACTGTATGCACATTAGATTTCTACTTTTGCAATTTATGTAAAAATAGAGATCATTTCAGTTGTTATCAGAGCTATACTGAACGTAGGACGAACCCTAGTTACAAAGGTCGTTAGAATTGAGGATGAGTCAACTTCAAAATACTAATTTTAGAACTATTATATTTGCAAAAAGGTAGTCGTTGCTATTCTTTCCTTTGTCTTAAGTTTCTATTCTTACCCCTGCTTTTCATTTCAATTAAATTCTTCTTCCCTTGAAACAATTCTTGGTCAGCGGAGACTCTTGACTTCTAAGTCAATGATCTCGAAGAAATGAATTGTGGCGACCTGTATAATTAGTCTAGGGTTACGACAGTAACACTGCCACCTCCCTAGATTAATTACACGAATCTCGGCACAGTCACCGGTAAAACATTAGAAGGTTTGATGCTTTATCGGCTACTATGCCGTGTTCAGAGAGTTGCAGCAGAACAATAATTAGACAGAATGATAATATATTCATTCCAAGCTATGCAGGGCTATATGTCCATTACATAATAATATTATAGCGATCCTTGGATACAGCAAAAGATAAGGCCATTGCCTTCACATACTAAATACCTCCTACGAGCATAATATGGCCTATAGGCTCTCCTAGTTCTTTTGGTAGTAGTCGGAGTAGTGGTAGCCCTCATATGAATCCTCCTGATAACCCTAGAACTGAGCCTGAGAATAGGTATCCTCGTCGGCCTCAAATGTGGATCCATCAGGCTCTCCTTCTAGAAAAGAGGGACATACAAGAGTGAGTACAAAGTACTCAGCAAGCATTATATCACAAGATGCAACATGAATTTCTCCCTCCAACAGCACCATTTCCTTCCCTCCAACTCATCTTTTACAGAAATTAGGATTTTGATTTTCTTTAAAAGTTGGAAAATTTTAATTATTGAAATTCAACTACCAGCACCCGTATATGAGACAGACTTAGCTTCTGTAGCCTCCGATCAAGGAGACAGGTCTGAATTCAAGATTTTTGACCTTGCGCAGGTTCGTACCACTTTACCCATAACGGCCCCAACAGGTGAGGCTTCAGAACGTTTATCACTAATTCGGTGCTAGATCTCCAACCCTGTAGTCGAAGGGAATCCCTATCCCAGGCGATTCACCACTCGCCCTACAGTTGTACTCTGATATCCATCTGGAGTAACTCCACCATGGCTTAATATATATATCCACATTCACAGCTTTCTCATCTGGGCATTCTGGTATACCCAGACTTTGGCTCTAGTAGCTACTCTTACCCAATGTGGAGATCATAACACTTTTTTAGGACAACCTTTTCTGACAGCGATTTATCTCGCTATGGTTGGTACTGAAAATACGGCTCATTGCCCTAGTGTAGGTGTTTGACCTTATTTAATATATCCTATGTAGAGGGTCCACCGGCAGTGGGTATCACCACACCCAGGCATCACAACACCATCTTTTCCTGCACCCTCTACCCAACATAATTAGCTCTAATATATTATCCACGACTCCATTCGTGGATATCTAAACAACACACTTCCACTTCCTTCACCACAACCACACCTCATCAGCATTTACCAAAAACCACGTAACCCATTCTATTCAAATACCAAGACCATATACCATTTCCTTCCATTCACCACATTACCATTCCCATCACATACCATTTTTGTCATTCATTCACATCACTTCTTCCATCCAATTTCATCTCCACATTTCCATACCAAAATTTAAGTTTCATGCAGTGACGGTATGATTAAATATATAAAAGCATTTAAAAATCATTTCACAAAGATGCTCAAAGAAATCTTGCCTGGAATAATATTTGACGGATCGACCTCGCTCGAGGTTGGTTCCGGTTGGCGTGACGATTCAGGTCGAACCTTGAAAACAAAACATATATACACTAAGGCCATATCACTTGGATTATTTTATATTGGTGTCCAACCGATTTTAGACTGTCATTCCGATTTTATATTAGCATTAATTAAAGAAATACATGTTAACGATTTTTAGGCGATCTGCGAGTCGATCACAAAAATCGACGCGGTTCGCAACACGACTTATTTTTCTACCCCTCTTTTTCTCTTTTCCTTTTTCTCTCTTCCTTTTCTTCTTTCCTTCTCTTTTTCTTCTCTGCCCTTTTCTTTTCCTTCGGTTTAGGCCGATTCAGCTGAGAGCCCCTCGGCTCAGCGCCTCCTGCCTCCTCCTCTTCTCTGGACCGAGCTACTCCCTCCTCATTTTCCCTGCCTCGGCTGCATCGGCTTCATATCGATCCCCCCGGAGCACCTCTTCTGCGCCATTGCGGCTCGGCCGGCTCCTCTCTGCGCACGACGTCGGCCCGGCCTCACCTCGGCCTGCCTCCAGATGCCTCGGCCCAAGACAAAGACCGGCGTGTAGCCTGGCCTCCGCCCGAGTCGGTGGCCGCGGCTAGCCTCGCCACGGCTCCCCCTCGCGCACGGCGTCGGCCTGGCCGACCTCCTCCTCCCTCTCGGCTACGCACGGATCCACCGGGATAAGCTAGGGTTTCTACCCATTTCATTTTCTCGATGATTTTGCTTTGCTTGCTTTACTGCTAATGTTACAAATGTGGGGGTCTATGATGATGGTTGGGAGAATTGAGCTAACCCTAAAAGAAAGCAAGAACAGATGCTACACAAATGGCTACCCAACCTACTGAGATCACAAGGGGATGACCCGATCTACTCACTACGCTACCCCATTGGCTAGCTAAGCCCTCGATCTACCCTCTGCATACAAGAACAGGTACTGGTTGTATTGCTGGGATGGGGGTAAAATGCACCTGGGATGATCGGGCTAAGCAATGGGGTGGATGAGGTGATGCTGGGGAGGAAGAAGCTGGTGCTGGCCCCTTCTTGCTTCGGGATGCTTCCCCTCTCCTCTTCTGGCTTCCTTCGGTTGGCTCACTCTTCTGGTTCCTACTCGCCTCCTTCTTCTGGCTGCTTGTCGCCTGCTCTTCTAGATATTGCTGCCTCTTCTTGCTTCGGCTAGGCACTGGGGCTTGGTGTTCTTGGGGAGATGAGAGCACTGGCTTGCTCTTGCGATGCTTGGTTGGCTCTCGGTTTGGGTGCAAAATGGGAGATAGTAATGGGCTAGCTGGCTTCTGGTTGGCTAGAGCGAAGCTAGCTTTAAGAGCTGGGCATTTCGGCAAATGACCCTTTTGCCCTTAGGTTTTCACTGTTGGCTGTGGCTCAAAAGGGCATTACGGTCATAACTCACTCAATTTGCTAGCGGACCGCATACCGCACCAGGTAAGTTCTAGAGCGCCGAATGATGAACCCCGAACTAGCAAGAGGTACCTGTCTAGGTCCCGGACAGGTCAGGTGCCTCGATGAGCGACACATTCACTGCGGGACTGACGGCACTCTCTAAACCCTACATTTTATTATCCTTGCCTAATTGCTTTTAATGCTTTAATTAATTCTTTAATTAAACTGATAACCCCCCGGGTTATCACATGAATGTTGCTCCATAAAGACTTGTTTCGATAGGTCGAATAGGAACGTATTAGGCTAAGTTATTTAGAACCGCTTATATAGTAGTCTATGTTTATTTGTGTTGATCGTTTGTGTTGTTAAAGTTTTGCTTGAAAGCTTTCTGTATTGCTTCTTGGGTTACTCTCGTAAGTATTAAACCTTTATGTTGAGTTTTTACGATGTGCCAACCCTGCTTAATAAGAAAAATTTAACTAAGAAAATTTTAATGAACGAAACGCAACCTTATAACCAACCAAGAATCTTACCTAAACAGTTTATCTCCTCTTGTCCGCGGGATGCCGAAAATAAAATCCTTAAGAAAACTCTTGGAAAATAAGGCCGCTCAAAGCTCACAGCCTTCAAGGGACAATATTTCAACTCCAGTCCAACCTAATTTGCAGCATCCAGTTGCTAGAGCATTTGTAGCTGACGCAATGTTCATTATGAATCACCTCCAACTCCTTCAACTCCTCCTTAGAATCCAAATGAAGCTAATCCTGAAGAACAATTACCGAAACCTTCAATTATGAATCAACTTCTGGCAATAATTGAGCAAGGAAGTCAGGATGATTCACTCCTACTCCAGCTGATGGTACAAAGTACTACAAACCTGGTTGCACCACATCGCTCCAAATTGGGAGAGTTTCTAAAAACTCAACCCCCGACATTGTCCTCGTCAGCAGAACCTCTCGACGCTGATGATTGGCTCCGTTCTATCGAGAGCAAGTTGGCCATTGTGCAGTGCAATGACCATGAGAAGGTCCTTTATGCTTCACATCAGTTGAAGGAGCTACAGCAATCTGGTGGAAAAACCATCAAGCAACACTTCTTGAGGCCAAGTTATATCTTGGGTAGCATTTAAATAAGCCTTTCGCCGAACTCACATTCCTGCAAGCATCATTACAATCAAGAAATGAGAATTATGGAATTGAAGCAAGAAAACTTATCAGTGGTGGAATATCTACACCACTTCAACCACTTATCTCGTTATGCTCCTTCTGAAGTATCCGATGAAGCTCGAAGAATTGAGCACTTTCGAGAAAACTTGAATGAAGAAATCAAATGGATGTTAGTTGCCCATGACATTCATGATTTCCAAACTTTAGTTGATAAAGCTATCCGGGTGGAATACGGTATGCAAGCGGTGATAAAAAGTAGGAAGCGCAAATGGATATCTCGGCAATCAGTAGATGATCATCCCTTTAAACAGCCAACCAATGTTCGGCAATCTACATCCCAATTCCAAAAAATTCAAGATCAAACCTCTCAATCCCAACAATAGCAAGTACAAGCTTTTTGCCCTCAACAACCCTCAGTTCCTCCACCACAACAGGCAAAGACCATCCTCCAACACTCAAAATCAGACAGCCATTGCTTATCCCAAGAAGAACTCTATTCAACCCCAACCTCATCGACAACTTCCAAGTCGACCTCAAGTGTCTAAAAGCCCTCAAGTCTCTAAGCCACCACTCACTTCATCGCAAAGTGATAATCATGTTCGCCTACACCACGTGACAGCAGAAGAAGCTCATAATGCACCTGCTGTGGTACTGGGTACATTCCTTATCCACTCTGTACCTACATTGGTATTATTTGATTTCGGCGCCTCACATTCCTTCATATCCAAGAAATTTATCAAGCAATATGAGCTACCAGTCAAACTATTTCCTACAAAAATGATATTCTGTTCTCCTAGAGCAACCATGAAAACCACATGTCTCTGCTAAGAAGTTTGTACTGAAATAAATGGAGTCTTATTTCATGCTGATCTTATTGTTATTGAAACCTCTGGACTAGATGTGATTCTTGAGATGGATTGGTTATCCAAGCAGAAAGGTTGTATAGATTGTGCTAACCGATCTATATCTCCTCTTAGTCCAAATGGAATTCAAGTACAGTTTTCTTCAGTCTGTGATACTCCAGTTCAACAATATTTACTTTGTTCTACTTTGGCCACAGAATTGAGTCAAGTACCAGTGGTATGTGAGTATCCTGATGTGTTTCCTGATGAACTGCTATGAATGCCTCCAGATCGGGACATGAAATTTGTTATTAATCTTGCCCTTGCAACTGCACCTATCTCTAAGCGTCCTTATCGCTTTCCCCCAAATGAGTTGGCTGAATTGAAGAAATAACTTCAAGATCAGTTAAGCAAAGGATGTCTTGGGATGTGATTCTAGTAGCTGCAATTTTGATGGTCTACTCAATTCCATAATCGAAGTGGTAAGAATCTCAACTGTACTAATTTCTTATTTCCTTCTGCATCAATTCTTCTCTTTGCAGACATGGTAAACAGCTTCTACTATTCTTTTCCTTTCTATTGGCTTTGTCAGATGGAGATCCATCCCGGCATGAATAGCCTCCTGCAGATCCTCCATGGCAAGAGCAGTCAATGCGACGATTGGTGTGTGAAATCCGTAGCGACTTTCTTCCTCTCGAATGTGCTTTGTCGCTTCATACCCATTCATCAAGGGCATATAAAACATAAAAGAAATACTAGCAATGTCAAACCATCCTAATACCAAGCTTTGTGCAGAGTGCAAAAGAAAGTTGTCATACAAAGAGTAGTTGCTCCCGGTGAATTGAACAATGAAAGATTTGATCAGTGAAATTATAAGCAGAAACCCTTGCCAAAAGAAAAGAAAGAAAGAAAAACATAGCATAAATATAAATGAGAGCTTTAAGGTTGTATTTGTATTAAAATTCTAGTTGAAATAAACCTGGCAATCCATCAAGATAACATCATAGGGCGAGGGAACAACTTTATTGTCTTCTGAAACACATGCTTGCTCAAAAGCATATTTGAACATATCTACAGCCTTTGATCCATCAATTGCTACTTGAAGAGTTGCTCCTAGTTTTTTTAGCATCTTCCTTTGGATAGTTTGTAGCACCAAAGTGTCTTCAACCAGCAAGACACGCATCCCAGCCAATGGCTTATCACCTTCGACTTTTGGTTCCTGAGCCAAGCATGCAACTTCAGCTAATGCAGCAGTACCTTGCAAATCTTTCATACCAATCTCTGGCAAATCTTGCTGACTAGTCCCAGCATTGTCGGGACCAACTTGAGATGATTGTTGTGTAGGTGAGACATGAAGGTCCCTCAAGATCCACAGAAGAGCATATAACCAAGACCCATGCATCGGCTTTCGTAGAACAAGATCGCATCTCATCTCGCTGAACCTTCCGAAATCTTCAGAAGAGGTCTTTAAATCAACTAAGCAAACAACTTTGCATGGAAATTGATGCTTGATTTTGACGAAGCTGGCCTCCTCTTTGCAAATGTCATCTAATCTTGCATCGGGCACATCAATGATAACAAGCAGACCAAATGGATGATGCCTTCCAAAGTTGCCTCCTAAGCTATTGCTGCGCCTCAATGCCATTGGCAAAACTTGGCTAACCATCTCTTTGGAGCTGAAACACGATGCGTCCGCCGCAATCGACGCCAGGTGACGATGTCCTCGAAGAAATACTAGTAGAATGCACCTTCTCCAAACTAGAAGCGATGAGCTCGACTTGTGAGATCAAGCAAACTTTCATCCCAATGTTCTCCATCAATGTCTGCAAGATTCTTCTGGTTTCAACCCCATATGAACAAACAGGAGACAATGCCCATCCTTGAAGTAGTTGGCTTCTTTGAACACCGAGATTCGGATGTCGGAATCACTCATTGTTGCTATCCCTTCTTCTATATCTTAAATTTGTTGCCTTTCACTAATCTTTAGAAAAATATTAAACCCGAAGCATGTTCTAGTTTCTCCTGGTTTTTTGTATTTACTACTGATCTCCCCACCCATCATGCGAACCTATGAACAACAAATAATAGCCAAAATTAAGCAACAATTTACAAAGAGGAAACAGAGAGGCATCATGGACACTTGAGAGGTTTAACACACAAAAAATAGATAACTCACAAAAGATTGGACGATTCCAAGCCCCAAACCGGTGCCTCCATGTCCTAATTTTACTTGAACATAGTTTTCAAAGACAGACCCCTCTTCTCCTTGGCGATCCCTATGCTAGTATCAACCACCTCAAAGTAAAACTTAACCGAGTTGAGATCATTCTGCATAGGATTGAAAGAGTTATGCTCGGTGCAATCTTTCGTTGCTCTAAACAAACATCTGAAGAAACCATCGCTGCGCCTTTGACAAGCAAATCCCGAAGGAACGCTAATGGAGCTCCTTGCGATCGGCCTATTCGCCCAAGCCCGGAGAACAATGTGCCCTTCATGTGTGAACTTCAGGGCGTTGCCAAGTAGGTTGTCGAGGATTTGCTTGAATCTCTTGCCGTCCCCTATGACATTCCCACATTTCAGGACAGAGAAATCACAGGGATCCCAAACCACTTCTATTCCATTGTTGATACCCACAACATTGACTATGTCCACAGATTCCTTCAAGACATCGGCCATGTTGAACTCAACTTCCTCAAGCTGCATCTTCAATGACTCGGCCTTGCTTGTGTCTAGTATCGAGTTCAGTATATCTACAAAAGTAACACCACATCCATGAACATATATTTTCATCTTCCTAGGTTCAACATATAATGTCCTAAATAGTTTTATGCTGAAAACAAAAAACTACATGTATCGCAAGGCTAGATGTTCCAATCTATTCTATCAAAGATATATGCTATATATTATGGACATTGCAAACTCTTCATACCTGATTTATCAAAAAAAATTATAACAAATGTCAGCAAAAAATGAAATTATAATATTTTTTAACAATAAACCTACTTGTATGGTTTTGTTGTGGTCCATCTTGATACTACTTTTGTATATGTAAATGGTCAAAGTTTAACATGATTAACTATATGCATCAAGCATGTATACTACGTACGTATAGAGATATACATATATGAAAATTCCAGACTAACCAAAGAGCTTCTTGGTGCAGACGTCCTTCTGGTTGAGGTTGTCCATGACGTTGGGGTTCGCCTGGGACTCCGGTCGGGACACCTCGATGAGGCCGACGATGGAGGCCAGCGCCAACCGTATTTTGTGGCTGGCGCTGGAGAAGGCGTTGTTGTTGTTCTTGCTTTTGCGCTCTGCCTGCCGGAGCGCCTCCTCCTGCCTGACGAGGTCGGTGTTCAGCACCGCCTCCCGCGCTGTCGCCCACCGCAACGCCCCCGCCATGAAGAAGCACGATGCCAGCGCCACCACCGCCAAGGAGCACACGAAGGTCACGGTGACCCCCACCTATCGGAACATGTCTGCCTCGTGGCTGTTATGAAGCATCAGCAGGATCCGTGAGCAATCGAAGTGGAAGAAGCAAGCGCGTGCATGTCAGAATCAAGGCATGGATATGTTGGGTGCATGTGCTGGTCTAAAATTTCCAGGCATGCATGCGTGAGTGCTACTTTTTGTGAAAGGAAATATGAAGAAGAAATGCATTAAGGAAAAGTAAACAAGAGTCAATACAATTAAGGATCGGATGTGGTATCTCACGGACCACTCCCTAGCTACTATACTTGTAAGCATGGCTTTTATGTAACTAAATATTGGGAATGGTTAAATAGCACTTGAGTATTTTTTTAATCGCGAGCACTCATTTTTTTGCTTATTATATATTGTTTTGTGATCCACATTATGATTTATTATTTTGACTTTGTGATTCCTATTTTTGTGTACTGTGTTCCTTGTTGTTTGTTTTATGCCCACTTTTTTTTACAAATCATCACATTATCATTTACATAATTTAATTTGTGTAAAATTAGTATATAATTGATGTTAAAAAAGGTCATGTGGAAAAGAATAATATTTTTTACAAATCATTTTTATATAATCTAATTAGTGTAAAACTAGTATATAATTGATGAAAAAGGCAATACAAAAAAAATGTTTCTCATCCAATACTTAAAAATTTTGAGTACACCTTGATAAAATAGTAATCAAATAGGAGAAGTGGAGACAAATTGATTCATCCATTTAGATCAAGATTTGAAGGCTTAAAATTTAACTGTACTTTTTTGCAAGAAAACACCAGAGTTTCCCTACACAACATTAAATATTATATACATGAACACAGCTAACATACTGTAGTAGCATCTAAAGCTCCCCTCCTGACTCGCGTTGGACGATAAAACACACGGTAACGCTTTGATGACTAACGTGCTATCATGTTTCACAGAAAAATTACATGTTGTACTTCCACACTAAACCTTGTGTGCCTTATACTCTAATGAAAAGTACTAAACCCTTTTTTCCCTGGCCCCACAAAACACATACGACGTCATGACTCATGGCTTAACCTTCTCTTCTCAGATGGCACATACTCCCGTCCCTGAAAAAGATCGACAACTAGTGACGGATCAAGGATTTCATCATATTTCATGTCGAACTCTAAGAGACTAACATCCTAAAACTAAATATATGATATACTACTACGTCGTGCCGAGCCAAAACTATTTGTGCTATATACTGTTAATATTCTCACGCTATATATATGGAAGCCTATCTTCTAGGGGTCGGGCTTAAATTCGCCCCCGCCGACAACGTCTTCCTCGCCCTAGTTTGGACGCGTGTGCGCTCAGCACTCCATGTCAGAGAGAAGAGAATCGTTTGCATGCCGTAGCTTCCATTTTTTAAGAGGCCCTTAGCTACAGATTATGGCAAAATTAGCGTTATGGAAAAATTAACGGTCAATGACATTTATTAAAAAGATATGTGAGATACTTGCCGCCTTAATACACTGGTGTCATTGCTTAGCTTAATTTGTGGAATATTTTTATGAGATTTGTAAGGAAGAAATGACGGGATTCATAACGAAAAGGAATTAAGCAAGCAATTAATGCAATGCATGCATGTGTATGTGTATGTATGGCTTGCACACGTACCAGTTTTACTCCGGAGACGTCAAAGCTGGTGCACGCAACTTTGTAATTGTCGGTCCTGGCACTGTGAAGCTCGAGCTTGGGCGCGTCAATGGCGGAAGCAGTGCATTTCACCTTCAAGAAAGAACGGTGCCAGGACAGACAATTACAAAGTTGCGTGCACCAGCTTTGATGTCTCTGGAGTAAAACTGGTACGTGTGCAAGCCATACATACACATACGCACGCATCGTGCATGCATTGCATTAATTGCTTGCTTAATTCCTTTTCGTTAAGAATCTCGGCATTTCTCCCTTTACAAATCTCAGACAAATATTCCACAAATTAAGCTAAGCAATGACATTAGTGTATTAGGGCGGCAAGTATTTCAGAGATCTTTCTAATAAAAGTAATTGACCATTAATTTTGCCATAATCTGGAGCTAAGGGTCCCTTAAAAATGGAACCTAAGGCATGCAAACGATTCTCCTCCGTGACATGGAGTGTTGAGTGCACACATCCAAACTAGGGAAACAATGGAGGAAGACGTTGTCTGACAGGGGGCGAATTTAAGCTCGACCCCTAGAAGGTAGGATTCCATATATGTAGCGTGAGAATATTAACAGTATGTAGCACAAATAGTTTTGGCTCGACACAACGTAGTAGTATATCATATATTTAGTTTTAGGACGTTAGTCTCTTAAGTTCGACATGAAATGTGATGAAATCCTTGATCTGTCACTGGTTGTCAATCTTTTTCAGGGACGGGAGTATGTGCCTTTTGAGAAGAGAAGGTTAAGTCATGACGTCATACGTGTTTTGTGGGGGCTTGGGAAAAAAGTGTTTAGTACTTTTCATTAGAGAGTATAAGGCACACAAGGTTTAGTGTGGAAGTACAACACGTAATTTTCCTGTAATACGTGATAGCACGTCAGTCGTCAAAGCATTACCGTGTGTTTTACCGTCCGATGTGAATCGGGAGGGGAGCTTTAGATGCTACTGCAGTGTGTTAGCTGTGTTCATGTATATAATATTAAGGGTGTGTGTAGGGAGACTCCTATGTTTTTTTCCAAAAAGCATAATTAAATTTTAAGCCTTCAGATCTTGATCTAAATGGATGAAATCAATTTGTCTCCACTTCTATTTGTACTATTTTATCAAGGTGTACTCAAATTTTTAGGTGTTGGATGAGAAACATTATTTTGTTCTGTATTTGCCTTTTTTGCATCAATTATATACTAGTTTTACACAAATTAAATTATAAAAAAATGATTTATAAAAAACATTATTCTTTTCCACATGACCTTTTTTAACATCAATTATATACTAAGTTTACACAAATTAAATTATGTAAAAGATAATGTGGCACAAAACAAACTACAAGGAGCACTGCAGACAAAAACATGAATCACAAAGTCAAAATGATAAATCATAATGTGGATCACAAAACAATATATAATAAGAAGAAAAAAATGAGTGCTCACGTTAAAAAAACTCAAGTTCCATTTAACCATTCCCAATATTTATTTATATAAAAGCCATGCTTATAAGTATAGTAGCTAGGGAGTGGTATAATAAGAAGAAAAAAATGAGTGCTCACGTTAAAAAAACTCAAGTTCCATTTAACCATTCCCAATATTTATTTATATAAAAGCCATGCTTATAAGTATAGTAGCTAGGGAGTGGTATGTGCGATACCAAACATCCTATCCTTAATAGTATTGACTCTTGTTTACCTTTCCTTAATGCATTTCTTCTTCATATTTCTTTTCACAAAAAGTAGCACTCACGCATGCACGCCTGGAAATTTTTGACCAGCACATGCATGCAACATATCTGTGCCTTGATTGTGACATGCACGCGCCTGCTTCTTCTGCTTCGATTGCTTAGGGATTCCGGCTAGTGCTTTGAAACATCCACGAGGCAGACATGTTCCGGTAGGTGGGCGTTACCGTGATCACCTTCGTGTGCTCCTTGGTGGTGGTGGCGCTGGCGTCGTGCTTCTACATGGCGCGGGCAGTGCGGCGCGAGAGGCGGTGCTGAACGCCGAACTCGTCAGGAAGGAGGCGCTTCGGCAGGCGAATCGCAAGAGCACGAACAAGAGCAACGCCTTCGCCAGCGCCAGCCACGACATACGGTCGGTGCTGGCCGCCATCGCCGACCACATCGAGGTGTACCGACCGAAGGCCCAGGCGAACCCTAACGTCATGGACAACCTCAACCAGATGGACGTCTGCACCAAGCTCTCGGTTATTCTGGAATTTGCATATACTTATATCTCTATACGTACGTAGTATACATGCGTGATGCATGTAGTTAATCATGTTTAACTTTGACCACTTACATATACAGACGTAGTATCAAGATGGATCACAACAAAACCATACAAGTAGGTTTATTGTCAAAAAATATTATAATTTCATTTGTTTTGCTGACATTTGTAATAAATGTTTTGATAAAATCAGGTATGAAGAGTTTGCAATGTCCACAATATATAACATATATCTTTGATAGAATAGATCGGAACATCTAGCCTTGCGATCCATGTAGTTTTTTGTTTTCAACATAAAACTACTTTAGAAATTATATGTTGAATCTAGGAAGATGAAAATATATGTTCATGGATATGGTGTTACTTTTGCAGATATACCGAACTCGATACTAGACACACAAGCAAGGTCGAGTCGGGGAAGATGCAGCTTGAGGAAGTTGAGTTCAACATGGTTGATGTCTTGGAGGAATCTATGGACATGGTCAATGTCGTGGGTATCAACAATGGAATAGAAGTGGTCTGGGATCCCTGTGATTTCTCTGTCCTGAAATGTGGGAAGGTTATAGGGGATAGCAAGAGATTCAAGCAAATCCTCGACAACCTACTTGCAAGGCTTTGAAGTTCACACATGATGGGCACGTTGTTCTCCAGGCTTGGGTGGACAGGCCGATTTTCCTTCGGGTTCGCTTGTCGAAGGCGCAGCAGCGGTTTTCTTCAGAAGTTTGTTTGGAGCAAGGAAAGATTGCACCGAGCAGAACTCTTTCAATCCTATGCAGAATGATCCCAACTCGGTTGAGTTTTACTTTGAGGTGGTTTATACTGGCATAGGGATCGCCAAGGAGAAGAGGGAGTCTGTCTTTGAAAACTATGTTAAGTAACAGGACATGGAGGCACTGTTTTGGGGCTTGGAATCGTCCAATCTTTTGTGAGTAATCTATTTTTTTGTGTGTGTTAAACCTCTCAAGTGTCCATGATGTTTCTTTGTTTTCTCTTTATAAATTGTTATTTAATTTGGCTATTATTTGTTGTTCATAGGTTCGCCTGATGGGTGGGGAGATCAGTAGTAAAGACAGAGAACCAGGAGTAACTAGAACATGCTTCGGGTTCAATGTTTTTCTGAAGATTAGTGAAAGGCAACAAGTTAAAGGTATAGAAGAATGGACAACAACAATGAGTGATTCCGACGTTCGAGCCTCGGTGTTCAAAGAAGTCAACTGCTTTAAGGGTGGCCATTGTCTCCCGTTTGTTCATGGGGATGAAACCAGAAGAATCTTGCAGACATGGATGGAGAATATTAGGATGAAAGTTTGGTTGATCTCACAGGTCGAGCTCATCGCTTCTACTTTGGAGAGGGTGCATTCTACCAGTATCTTTTTTCGAGGACATCGTCACCTAGCGTCGATTGCGACAGCACGGACCGGTGTTTCAGCTCGAAAGAGATGGTTAGCCAAGTTTTGCCAATGGCATTGAGGTGCAACAATAGCTTATGAGGCAACTTTGGATGGCATCATCTATTTGGTCTGCTTGTTATCATTGATGTGTTCGATGCCAGCATCGTCAAAATCAAGCATCAAGTTCCATGCAAAGTTGTCTGCTTAAGTTGATTTGAAGACCTCTTCTGAAGATTTCGGAAGGTTTTGGGAGATGAGATGTGATCTTGTCCTGTGAAAGCCGATGCACGAGTTTCGATTATACACACTCTTCTGAGAATCTTGAGGGACCTCCATGTCTCCTAGACAACAATCATCTCAAGTTGGTCTCGACAATGCTGGGACTAGTCAGCAAGATTTGCCAGAGATTGGTATGAAAGATTTGCAAGGGACTGCTGCATCAGTTGTAGTTGCATGCTTGGCTCAGGAATCAAAAGTCGAAGGTGATAAGCCATTGGTTAGGATGTGTGTCTTGCTGGTTGAAGACACTTTGGTGCTGCAAACTATCCAGAGGAAGATGCAGAACCAACTAGGAGCAACTGTTCAAGTAGCAGTTGATGGATCAAAGGTTGTAGATATGTTCAAAGATGCTCTTGAGCAAGCATGTGTTTCAGAAGACAATAAAGTTGTGCCCTCGCCCTATGATGTTATCTTGATGGATTGCCAGGTTTGTTTCAACCAGAATTTTAATACAAAGACAACCTTGAAGCTCTCATTTATGTTTATACTATGTTTTTCTTTCTTTCTTTTTCTTTTGGCAAGGGTTTCTAGTTATAGTTTCACTTATCAAATCTTTCATTGTTCAATTCACCGGGAGCAACTACTCTTTGTATGACAACTTTCTTTTACACTCTGCACAAGGCTTGGTATGAAAATGGTTTCACATTGCTAGTATTTCTTCTATGTTTTAGATGCCCTTGATGGATGGCTATGAAGCGACGAAGCACATTCGGGAGGAAGAAAGCCGCCACGGAATTCACACACCAATCGTCGCATTGACTGCTCATGCCATGGAGGAGGATCTGCAGGAGGCTATTCATGCCGGGATGGATCTCCATCTAACAAAGCTAATAGAAAGGAAAAGAATAGTAGAAGCTGTTTACCATGTCTGCAAAGAGAAGAATTGATGCTATACATTTCCTCCATCGCATGAACAGAACTGAAGAAGTAGGTGTTTTCAGTGAGTAGGATGATGATAGTCATCTTGTCATTATCTGCAGTTAGTTATCTATTAGGATCTAGAATCCAACTAGTGTGTTAACTTTTGGAGCAGCTGAACTTTGGTGTTGTTGCAAACTGGGTGTAACCAGATAAACTTTTGACTTATTTATGTCATGTCGAATTTCAGAAATATTTATGTCATGCTGAGTTTCCAGAATTTCAGTTTGATACATTTGTGAGTGAACATACAGTAGAGATTATCATGTCGCCGGCACAACAATGCTTACTTAGAGCTCCATCGCCTTTGCGAACATGTTGCCGGAAAACAAAATATGCAGAAGTTTGATTATATTTGCTTCTTGTCTTGATCTAACCATAATCACTTCCATAACCGCTCTACAAGTGAAAGAAAGTACAGATTATAAGCCATTATCCCTAGCTAGCATTTCAGGCAGCATTACTAACGAATGCCCTAAATAATGTACTGTACAATCTGCTCTCGTCTGTAGAGGACTAATCTATAAATAATAGCTCTGATATGCAGGCACCAAAGTGGGAAGAAGTCACACCCCAGGTCGCTATCCGTGAAGGACACATAATCCTTCTCATGCATTGGAATTAGAATAAGGCTTCAGCAAATCTCCATTGTAATTCTAGGAAGTATAGGTTTACCGAGCTTGGCTAAGTGGCAACGATTTTGAAGGCTTGTAAATGCTTTGAAGGTTTGCAAGCTAAAGTTGATGATTGATAGGCTCGATGAACTCAATCTCTTGAGGAACTTATCCATGGCCGCCAATATATCAAATAGTATATATTCATTCTAAAATTCAACCTGACAGTGTAATTAACTCACATGTTTACATTCTGAGAGTGAATTCATTCAATTCCTGACCAACATAGTAGTCAAATATTCAAGGCTTGTGGTTTCATTAAAATTAGGTTTGTGTCAGTGTTAGTACTTAGTACAGTGATTTGGCACTAGAAATGTCTGAAGTAAAAGAGACATTATACAAAGGTATGAAGTTACGAAACCAATTTGAAATTTGCTAGATTATGTGGTAAAGACTACAGAGTAAATTTTAAGCATACAAGTCCTTACCACTTTGATTATGTAATTGAACCGACATACCAAAGAAGGGATAAGATATTCACGTAGATAAGTCATAGAATTTTTTTTAAAAAAGGAAATAAGAAATTAGTACAGTTGAGGTTATGGAATTGAGAAGACCATCAAAATTGCAGCTACTAGAATTAAACCCTCCCTGCAGCTTCGAAACACCCAAATCATACATGTTCTTCTGCTTCTGTTTATCTTCTGATGTTAATGTGTCAATCTTCATTTGTGGAACAAGTGATGGCACGACTGTATCCGTCTGTCCAGTCACACTGGCCCCAACATTATAGTTAAAACTTCCATTATTCAATCTTTGGATATGTATATGGTATTGTTTCATCCCATCCATGTTATGTATAGAATTGCTTGCAATTCCGAACTGCAAGTATTTAGAATATCTCCCAGTATCAGCAGGAAGCAGCTTTGTACTGCCAGAAGAACTAACCCCACCTTTGGTATTGTTGGCTGCTGTAAGGCTGTCGGGACAAACAGTCATGCTTACTGAAAATTTTCCTTTTGGTCTACCTCTTTTTCTGAAGTCACAAAGCTAGCATCCAATTTTGTTGCACCAGTAATATCAAATGGACTGTGCAATGGCAGCCTGTCAGCAGAAAAGACATCATTTATTGGAAGGGTACCCTGCTGGTATATACTAGAATCCCGTAAATTAGTGGAAACTCCAACAGTACTCTCAAGAAGCCCTGAACCAGGTGGCATTCTTATTGATGGATGGACTCCAACTTTGATTTGCATGCACTCCAAAAGTTCTTGTGGTGACAATGAACTGCTTGTAATTCTTTGGAGTGTACCAGACATAGTGTTAACCAGAGCACTCTCAGAAAAGACAGTAGACAAATCATTAGTTTCTTGATGGATCCACTTCTGTTGGAGTTGGGGCTGCCCAAGCGATGTGGTCAAGCCTTGCGTTAGATTTTCCTGTTGGTTTTCTTGTAAACTCACAGTTTGAAATTTCTTGGTATCACCAGCTCAATGACTAACTGTGCCATTGCTGGTAGCACTTTGAATTGGCTTGGAAGGAGCAAGTTCCTGAAGCCCAATTGCTGTTGCACTAGTTCTACTTAGCAAGCCATGTGGATTGGAAGACGAAAGGGCAGCAGAAGAAGCAAAAGGTTGATAACTATGAAGTCCTTCAAATGCTCCCATGTGCAAAAAGGAGGGGTCACTACCTCCAAAAGCAGCAACAATGCTAGCTTGCTGTGATGCCACAGCACTAGTGGTGGGTGTCGTGCCGGCCAAGCCCATCGTGTTTCGTGCTTGAACCGTGCGGGCCGCGACGGCTCATCTTGCCCACCGTGCCGTGCCGGTCCGGATCACCTTCTGAAAGACCGAGATGGCGACCAGAGGGGGGTGAATGGTCCCAAAATAAATTTTTCCCACCTCTTGGATAAATACTAACCAAGAACTCAGTACTGCTTGTAAAGAACAGAGACTAGAAAAACACAAGCAGTATTCAGAAAATAGCACGACTCCAAAAGCCAATATATGATCTTGGCTTGCTCGTGAGATTCTAATGATCAAGATAGACTTGAATGCCTTCTCACACGTCACAGCAAGTAAAATATCACAGGAGTAAAACACCAAAACTCGATCAATTAAGAATTCATCATGAAGGGACAAAAGATCGGTTTCTTTGCAGAACTTGAACCAGAGTTGCCTAGAGGATTTGGATATGCTCAGAGTGAAGATTCATCCAATCAATCTCTCATCCTTGACAACAAAAACCAAAAGCAAATCAAAACTAAAGAACTACAACTCACACGTTTACGCACTTCAAGAACACACAGATTTATAATTTGCAACAAGAATGCAAGGATTGCATAAATGATTGAAAGCATCGAATCAAGAGAAGAGTTCATCAACCATGAATTTCAACAAAAATTCAATAGCATATAGAAGGAGATGAGGCAAATCCAAATTACGTAAAGTAAATTGCAAGTAAGTAAATGCGGAATTTAGATAGCAGAATTTAAGTGCGTAATGTAAATGCGTAAAGAAATAAAACAAGAATATAACTGAAGAACATTTCATTTCTGGAAAGGAGGTTTACAAAGCCTCACAACAAAGTGGGCAAAACTCAAATGAGCAGCAAAAAACCTTAGAACCTTCAAAGAGGGGAGGCTACCTCTACCCCTCTATTTATAGTGACCTGGGATCAATTCCCACCTATGGATGTCTTGCCTCAATCCTAAGCTAACTTCCAAGAGCCAGGATTTGATCCTTACACTGTCACTCTCAACTACACTCAGATACTTTCTAGTACACCTGAAAGCAAGCTACACTTATCCACTACTTTATCTTCCAGAACTGCAACCCTACAGCTCTCCTTGATCCAAGTAGTGATAGGCTAGCTTCTCCACTGATCTCTTGTTTCTTGGAATTGCATCGACTTCATCTCCGCCATCTTCCGACGAACTTCCAGCCAACTTGAACCTTCGGCCATCCCATGCCTAGTTCCAGCCTCCCTTCGCCTCACCATGACCACCAAATGAAGTCCTACATTCACAAAGACAAGAAATCCCTTCTTGGCATGTTCCGACAATTCGATCAAGAGTTGGGGTTAGAAAGGACCAAAAACGGACCAAAGCATTTCAACCAAATGCAGACAAGATATTTTCAATACAGTAGGATCTTCTCAATAATTTATGATTTTATATGTTGTTCTACTGAAAAACTTGTCAACATAAAAAAGTTGCGTTTCGAAATTCTCTACAACTTTCATGTAGAATACGTAATTTTTCGAGCTCGGGAAGACCCTTAAAAAAGCAAATTGCTGCCAGCTGCAAAACCGGTCCGATGTAAATGTGAAATTCTCTGTTAACCTTCCCGATTTTCTATGATTTTTTATGTTACTCAAATGAAAAACTTGTCAATATAAAAAGATGCATCTTGAAATTCTCTACAACTTTCATGTAGACAAAATAATTTTTTGAGCAGGGGAAGACCCTTAAAAAGTGCTAACAAGAATCGGTTTGGCGCAAATAAAAATCGGTCCGGCGCAAACGTGATAGTCACTGTTAACCTTCCCGATTTTCTATAATTTTTTATGTTGCTCAAATGAAAAAATTGTCAACATGAAAAAGACGCGTCTTAAAATTCTCTACAAATTTTATGTAGACCAAATAATTTTTTGAGAACGGGAGGACCTTCAAAAATGCTAATTTCTGCCAGCTGCAAAACCAGTCCGGCGCGAAAGAAAAGCAGTCCGGTGTAAACGTGAAACTCACTGGACTTGGTCCGACGCAAATAGGAAAACCTCTGTTTCCCTCTTCTCTTGGTCCGGCGCAAATGTGAAACTCTCTGTTTCTCATTTCCCTTGGTTCAGCGCAAATGGGAAACTCTCTGTTTCTCATTTCCCTTGGTCCGGCGCAAATGGGAAACTCTCTGTTTCTTATTTCCTTTTGTCCGGCGCAAACAACCTTCCAAGTTGAAATCCATTTTGAATCCAAAACTCAAACATAAGCTATCCTAGATCACATAAAGTCAAATGCTCATCACAAATTTGGGTAGACCTCCACATGGTCCTTCAATTTCCCCTTTGATGAGTATATTGACAAACACAACAAAAGGCATATGTTTTTAGTTTGAAAGGGATAGAAGAAAGCAATTTGAGTTTGCAAAAACAAACTTGGTTCCTAGAAGGGAATGAAAATCAGACCAAGTTGACAAGAAGATTTTGGAATTTTTGTAAATAAAAGAGCAAGTTTTCCACAAAAATTTCCAAAATCAAACAAAAATTTAACTCCATTTTTTTGTTGATGCCTTTTTATTTTCTCCCCCTTTTTTTTGGCAATGTAGACATCAATATGATATTTTCTCCCTTTTTACGATTAATGCATGAAATGCAACTAAGGAGCTTTGAAGATTATCCAATTGATCATAAAGGTAAAAATGACACCAAGCCTATCAATTTCAGATTATGACTAGACTAAGACATGTACAAGACCAATACATTTTATAAAAAAGCTTAGTTTTACAATTTTTCATTTCAACATGATTTGACAAGTGCAAAACTTAGCAAAGTTTCAAAGCTAGAAGCAAAACCACTCAAGAATCAAATGGAAAACCTAGAGTTCAACCTACTCAACACTTTGGAGAATTTTGAAGTGCATATAAGGTCCTTCAAGCTTATTTTTCAATTTATGCAAATTTTCTTTAAGACTAAAAAAAATATAGCGGGGTGCAAATGTTTGACATTATTTGCATTCTTTACCCACTTATGTGTTTGATATTTGCATTTTTTTTAATCGACTCAAGCCATTTTCGATCATCTCAAGAGTAACTCTTAAGAGAATGATCTTGGTCATACACAATATATTCCAAGTTCATCCCGAGTGCAATGGGAAGTAATCTCGTGAATATAAAGTGTTGAGATCAATTTTGCACAAAAGAGTCAATTTTTATTTATTTTCAATTTAGCACATATGAGCAATTCCGAAGGACTCAAATATGGATCAAACAAATTTCACCCAAGTTGCTATAGGGACTCTAGAGAAATCCACAATTTCATAATTCATAGTAAAAACCCCTAGAGAAGAAACTTAGTAAGTCAAAAGCAACAGGTTTCATCAAGTTTTCATTCAAAGCTTTCTATTTTCAGATTTAATAAGCTTAGCATAACGAATGAACTTGAACATCTCTAGGCTAGTGATTTTCTTCAACAGATTTAGCATGGTGTTGTGAAGATTAAATCAATTGCATAATAGACAAAGCTCATAGGATAAAAAATGCAGTCTATGCAATGCATGAGCAGATTCTCAAGCTCCCCCTCAAAAAGTGTATCAAATTTAAGCTCGAATCTGGTTAAAGTTGAGTTATTGTCAAGATTAGGCATAAGGAGACCCAAATGAACTCTCAAACAACTAGAAAGACAGAATGAGGAGAAGAAATCGAGAAAATTGCAAACTGCGTGATCTAAGAGCATAGAAAAGATAGTAGAGACACTACGGCTTTGACTCGCTCTCATCCTCCCCATATGACTTACAAAGGTAAAACTATCTCTCAAACTCCAGCTCAGGAGCAAACACAGACCCTATCTACCCAGGGGGCCCAACACCTGCTAGACCTACAAGACTGTGAGTGAGCTCTACCGAGAAGAAGAGAAGAATAGCAACATAAAGCATAAGATGAGAGTTCCATACCGAAACATGACAGAAGCCTAAGTGAAGTGAACTCAACAAAGTGAAAACCAGCCCAAAGATACCCAGAAGAAAAAAGAAAGAAAATGCTGAAAAGAGATATAAACATATAATACAGATCAGCTCCCCCTCAAGATATGCCATATGGGCTCATAATCCCAAGCTCCCCTCTCAAGGCAACAAACCTAGAGCTATCCAAAGGCTTGATAAAGATATCGGCTAACTGGTGGTCACTCTCTACGAACTGAAGCACGATATCACCCTTCTCCACATGGTCTCTAAGGAAGTGATATCTAATATCAATGTGCTTGGTCCGGGAATGTTGCACTGGGTTTTTAGCAATGCAAATAGCAGAATTGTTGTCACAGAAAAGTGTCGCACTCTCTATAGCTAACCCAAAGTCCCACAAGGTCGATCTCATCCAGAGAACCTGGCTACAGCAACTGGCTGCAGCAACATACTCGGCCTCAGCGTGGACTCTGCAACCCCAGACTGCTTCCTAGATGATCAAGAAACAAGAGAAGTGCCAATGAATTGGCAAGTGCCAGAAGTTCTCTTCCTATCTATCTTACAGCCAGCAAAATCAGCATCGGAAAAGGCTCGAAGAGATAGATAAGAAGAAGCAGAGTACCAAATACCATAATCAGTGGTAGCACGAAGGTACCTAAAGATGCGCTTCACCGCTTGGCGGTGAGAGGCGCGAGGAGAGGCCTGAAATCGAGCACAGACACACAGCAAAATGTATGTCCGGCCTCGAAGCGGTGAGATACAGGAGGGAGCCAATCATACTCCGGAACTCCTTCTGATTAGCAGGCTCACCATACTCGTCAGGCTCGAGGACAGCAGTGGCGGCCATAGGAGTCATCACCGACTTACCATCAGACATATCAAACCGCCTCAGGAGGTCCCGAGTGCACTTACCTTGGTGCAGGAAAGTACCCTCCCGAGTCTGCTTGATTTGGAAGCCAAGAAAGTAGCTAAACTCGCCCATCATGCTCATCTCGAACTCAGTACTCATCACATCTGAGACCTGAGTAACGAGTGAATGTGAGGAGCCACCGAAGATAATGTCGTCGACATAGATCTGAACTAGGAGAAAGTCTGAATCAGAATGTCTAACGAACAAGATTTTGTCCACTTGACCCATATGAAAACCATGACTCAAGAGGTAGGACTTAAGCCTCTCATACCAAGCTCGTGGAGCTTGCTTAAGTCCATACAATGCTTTGGAAAGCTTGAATACATGGTTAGGGTACTTGGGGTTCTCAAATCCTCGAGGTTGTCTGACATACACCTCTTCCTCAATGAAGCCATTGAGGAATGCACTCTTAACATCCATTTGAAAAAGCTTGAAGCCCTTGGATGCCGCGAATGCGAGCAGGATCCTAATAGCCTCTAGCCTAGCTACAGGGGCAAAAGTCTCCTCAAAGTCAAGACCCTCAACTTGAGAAAAGCCCTGTGCAACTAGCCTAGCCTTGTTGCGAATGACAACCCCCTCCTCACTCTGCTTGTTTTTAAACACCCACTTGGTCCCAATGACATTATGACCAGATGGACGTTCTACAAGCTGCCAAACTTTGTTCCTCTCGAAGTTTTCGAGTTCCTCATACATTGCATTAATCCAAGATTCGTCAGATAATACATGAGTCACATCCTTCGGCTCAAACGAGGCAACAAAGGCAGAGTGAAGGCAGAAAGAAGACAGACCCATTCTTGACCATGTGACACGCTCGAACAAATTGCCGATCATCTGATCAGGTGGATGACGATTCTGAATATGATGGGGAGGTCCAGCAGCAGAAGTGGCCTCTACCTCTTGAACAGAAGAAGTAGGATCAGAGCCACTGGCTGCATGAGAGTCAGAAGGCAAGGGATGGCCTTCCTGAGGTGCAGAAATGGAAACAGGTGGCACCTCAAGTGTAGAGGGGACTGGATCAGGTGGAACACCATCATCTCTATCATCCTCATCCTCTACAAAGATAGTCTCGGAGGTGGAAGAAGAGACTGAGATATCATGTCTAGCTCCTGGGCTAGCCCCATCAAAGGTCACCTCGCAGGTCTCTACGATCCTATTCGCATCGCAACTCCAGACCCTATAGCTACGAGAAGAAGTTGAATAACCCAGAAAGATACCATCAGAAGAGTGAGACTCAAACTTATCCAGGTTACCAGACTTCAAAATGAAACACTTGCAACCAAACACACAAAAATGAGAAACACTGGGCTTTCGCCCATACCTCAACTCGTAAGAAGTGCGGTGCAAATGCTTTCTAAGAGTACTGTACTCGTCTAGCATCGTCCTGGCCATCTCTACCAAGGTCCTGTTCTTCCTTTCCACTACGCCATTTTGCTGAGGGACGTAAGGAGAGGAGAACTGATGCTCTAAACCAGACTCCACACAGAAACTCTCAAAATAGGAGTTCTTGAATTCCATGCCATTGTCATTGCATATAGCTCGTAAGGCACCAGGGAGCTCAAAAGACAACCTATGAACCAAACCCCTAAAATGAGAAAAAGTCTCATCCTTCGAGGACATGAAAAACACCCAAGAGTACCTCGAAAAATCATCAACAATGATAAGAACATACCACTTCCTCCCATCGATCAGACTCTATTTGGACCAACGGTGTCCATATGTAAAAGTCGTCGGTGCATCATCATTACAATGATGGATCGGGGATGAAGAAGAACCATCTTGCCATGTCGGCAGGGAGAGCAAATTAAGTCTTTGACTATTTTGAGTTTGGGCAAACCACGAATGAGGTCATGGCTGCTAACTCAGGTCAAGGATGCTAACTCGGGTCAAATGATCAAATCCAATGTGACCAAGTCTCCTATGCCAGAAGGAGAGATCACGAGATTCTGAAGCAATTAAACACCGAAGAGAGCCTCCAAAAGAAACAGAAAAATCAGCACGGAAGACTCCCCCAAATCTAGAAATCCCGCAAATTAACCCTCCTGATGAATCGAGGATTTTACAGGCATTACTCTTAAAACTCACCTCGAAAGAGTCATCGATAAGCTGCAGCTTACTCACTAAGGCAACATCTTTAAGAATGAAATTGTCATTAATGCAGATGGTACATTTAGCAATGACTCTACCTGAAGAAGCATCCCCAAAAGTGATCAACTCATCACCTGGGGCTCGGACTAGGGAAGAGAACCATTGAGAATCTCCGGTCATATGACGAGAACAACCGGAGTCGACAATCCAAACATCTCCCTTCCGCATCCGACGAACTTGATCAATGCACACGAGAGAAAGATGACTCAGTACTGGGACAAAGAGAAGAGCTAGGAACCCAATACTGAACCACATGACGCCTAGAGGTGCTAGCCACAGAAGAAAAAGACTGGACTCTGGCGTCTACATGATGCTCCACTCTCACACGACCAGAAGTAATTCTAGCAGATGATCTAGGAGTTAGAATTGGGTTGGCCCACCGTGGTGCAAAAGTCGAGCCATCCCAGTAAGCCTGTCTAGATCTCCTACTAGTAAACACCTCACGCCGCTGATATCTTCCTCGATGAGAAAAACGAGGAATATCAAGAGGACAGCGAAAAAACTGACCACGAACAGCTCCAGGACTCAAACTTGAGTGAACAGCATGAAAACCGAGTCCTGAACGCTGCCTAAAAACAGGCGACTCTCTAACCTATCTAAAAGCAGTGCGTGCTTTAGAAGCACTCAAAGTCTGGGAATGACCCTGAAAACCTCTAAGACACTACTACAGAAAGGTACATCACTATCGCTTCATCTGTGTCGGTTCTTAAGTTTTTAGGAAAAAACGATTGTGATAGATGACTTAGGAGAGGCATTAATCATAATCACTATCGGTTCTCAGGTTAGAAGTGATAGTGATGTAGCACTGGGAACATCACAATCGGTTCTTATGCGAGAAGTGATAGTGATGTGCATTATCATCACAATCGGTTTTCATATAAAAAGCGATAGTGATGAGCACGTAGACATCACTATCGGTTCTTATTGAAGAAGCGATAGTGATGAGAATGCACATCACTATCGCTTCTCACAAAAGAACCGATTATAATGAGGGGGTCATCAGAATCGCTTCCTTTAAAGAACCAATTCTGATGAACCTTTATCAGAATCGGTTATTAGAAAAACTGATTGTGATAATGTGTTCATCAGAATCGGTTTGATCTAAGAACCGATTCTAATGAGGCTTTATCACAATCGGGGCAAAACCGACTGTGATAACTCCATCTCATCACTATCCAAAGACTTCGTATCGCCACTTGAACCGACTGTAATGACAAAAAAGAACCGATTCTGATGTACAATTCTGTAGTAGTGAGAGCAGCAACATGCTCACGCCTGGTGATCTTGGCGCGCCTGAAGCAGAAATCCACTAAGTGATCATCCTTCTTACAGAAGGTGCATGAGTACTTTGCCTTGCTAGAGGCAGAAGCAACAGGAGAAGCCCCCTTCTGCTAGAGATCCCATGGTCAATCCCAGCAGACCTAAATACAGTAGTACTCACCCTGGGAGCTACCACGATCTCACCACTCTTGGAGCCACAGACAATAGTAGGAGGATGAGTCCTAGCGTGCTCTAAGTAGTCAAATCCTAGACCCTCATTAAATCGGCTAATCTTGGATTGGTATAGAATGAGATTGAGCTTCTTCTTGCCTCCAACAAACTTCTCGAGAGTGCTCATGATATACTCACACTCCCGGAAGAACGAGGCATATGAAGAACAAGGGGAGGAGAGGAAGAAGGAGAACCAGAAAGAGAAGATCTCTCAGCACGTGCTTTTTGTTCCTTTAGCACGGTTGCCTCAATCTTGAGGGTCTCACAAGAAACGCAAGGAGTATTTCTAATCCTAAGGGTTTGATCTTCTAACTTCTTTCTAAGCTCAACATGGATTTTATCCACATCATCCTTAACCCCAACACACAGCAGGCAACCAGTTTTTGACTTAACTAGTAAGTCCTTAGCAAGTTGATCACACTTGACATTCAAAGCATCATTGTCAAGTTTTAGTTGTCTACAACTCTCACATGAGCTGACTGGGTCCTTAAAAGCATGCAATTCAAGTTCATCATTCTTAGCAGAAAGCTTTCTAAGGTATGAGCTCATGGAATCAATTTCAGTAAACAGTTTAGGGCAATTGTTACAAGAAGCATTTGAGTGAGCAGGAGAAAAGCTAGCATCAGCAGGAATATCAAAGGTAACAGAACTAGCATTCTTCGACTTCAGATTCTCAAGATCAACAAGCACACTATCATGCAACTTCCTTAGGTTCTCCAGCTCCACAAGCAAAGCATCACAAAGAATACAGCTATCCGAGTCTCGGGAGGAACATGATTTAAGTAAAGCTAACTCCCGAGACAGGCTATCTACCTCCTTCTCTAACTCCAAACACCTCGACATAGCCTTAGCATGAAAC
Source organism: Otatea glauca (assembly GCA_036346275.1). NCBI lineage: Eukaryota > Viridiplantae > Streptophyta > Magnoliopsida > Poales > Poaceae > Otatea > Otatea glauca. The sequence goes on along the minus strand of CM070721.1, from coordinate 6,977,141 downwards.
TTGCCTAATTTACAGAAGGCATCATTTAACTCGTCGTAGGTGGGTACATGATCCGTGTCGCTATACAGCTCGGAGTCGCTCACTTCAATGGCGTCTGCCATGAAGCACATGCCGGAGAAGTCGTCGCTGCTCTTCACCTTCTCTTGAGGATCGTCCTCGCTTGCATCGCTCCAGTTCTCAGTGTCGGAGAGCTCGATGTCGTCTAGCGCGGCGAGGACCCGGTGAAAGAGCTTCTTGTTCTTGGCGAAGTTATGGTACTTCTTCTTCGCTGGCTCACGAGCTGGGGCCTTCTTGTTGCGGTTCTTTTCGGTGTAATCGTTCTTGCCCGAACCGCCTTGTTCGCTCTTGCCCTTCTCCAACTTGGGGCAGTTTGCTTGAATGTGGTTGGGGCCACCACACTCGAAGCAGGTGATCACGCCACATCTTTTCCTCTCTCTCACCCTCTTGTAGGCATGAGAAAACTTGCGAGTAAGAAGAGTAAGCTCATTTTCTGGGAATTTTTTCAGTTGGTCATCGCTTAGCTCGCAAAGGGTAGAGGGAGAGAAACCACAAGAAGAGTCAGAAGAGGAAGAAGATCCAATGGGATCGGTGACCAAGGCCATCGACTGAGATTTCGTCTTCCGCGAGACGACGTCGATCTCATGAGTCTTGAGACAGGAATAAAGCCCGTCTAGAGTCAAGGTCGACAGGTCGGTGGTGTCCTTGATGGTGGTCACCTTCATCTCCCAAACGCGCAAATCGAGTGCGGTCAAGAAATGTCGAGCATTATCCGAGTCAGGGTATATACAACCAACTGCTCGAAGATCACTCAAGATCTTGGTAAAACGATCGAAACACTCATCAAGACTCTCACCAGCGTGTTGTTCAAACTTGTTGAACTCACGCTTGAATTGGTCGTGTCGAACCGTCTTGATTTGGGTAGTGCCCTCATGGTAAGCATCGAGGGTCACCCAAATCTCATGAGCAGAACGAAAGTGAGAAATCCTGTCATACTCACTTCGGCTAAAACCCTGTATGAGGATGTTCCTTGCCTTAGCGTTCGCCTCAACGTCAGCCATATTGCCGGCCGTGATGTTTTCATCGGCAGGAACCTCATATGGGAGTTTCACCTTCTGCCATATCAGGAAGCCCTGGGCAGTGATGTATGACTCCATGCACGACTTCCAGAATGGAAAATCGACTCCAGAGAAAATGGGTGGCTTGGTGGAATACTTGTCCATCGCCATGGCTCTTGAGACCGGTCAAGATCTATGAAAGAGCAAAACCGGCTCTGATACCAATTGAAAGACCGAGATGGCGACCAGAGGGGGGATGAAAGGTCCCAAAATAAATTTTCCCACCTCTTGGACAAATACTAGCTAAGGACTCAGTACTGCTTGTAAAGAATAGAGACTAGAAAAACATAAGAAATGTTCAGAAAACAGCACGACTCCAAAAGCCAATCTGTGATCTTGGCTTGCTCGTGAGATTCTAATGATCAAGATAGACTTGAATGCCTTCTCACACGTCACAACAAGCAAAATATCACAGGAGTAAAACACAAAAACTCGATCAATTAAGAATTCATTATGAAGGGACAAAAGATCGGTTTCTTTGCAGAACTTGAACCAGGGTTGCTTAGAGGATTTGGATATGCTCTGAGTGAAGATTCATCCAATCAATCTCTCATCCTTGACAACAAGATCCAGAAGCAAATCAAAACTAAAGAACTGCAAGACACACGTTTACACACTTCAAGAACACTTCAAGAACACACAGATTTACAACTTGCAACAAGAATGCAAGGATTGCCTAAATGATTGAAAACATCGAATCAAGAGAAGAGTTCATCAACCATGAATTTCAACAAAGATTCAATAGCATGTAGAAGGAGATGAGGCAAATCCAAATTACGTAAAGTAAATTGCAAGTAAGTAAATGCGAAATTTAGATAGCAGAATTTAAGTGCGTAATGTAAATGCGTAAAGGAAATAAAACAAGAACATAACTGAAGAACATTTCATTTCTGGAAGGGAGGTTTACAAAGCCTCACAACAAAGTGGGCAAAACTCAAATGAGCAGCAAAAAACCTCAGAACCTTCAAAGAGGGGAGGCTACCCCTACCCCTCTATTTATAGTGACCTGGGATCAATTCCCACCCTTGGATGTCTTGCTTCAATCCTAAGCCAACTTCCAAGAGCCAGGATTTGATCCTTACACTGTCACTCTCAACAACTCTCAACTACACTCAGATACTTTCTAGTACACCTGAAAGCAAGCTACACTTATCCACTACTTTATCTTCCAGAACTGCAACCATACAGCTCTCCTTGATCCAAGTAGTGGTAGGCTAGCTTCTCCACTGATCTCTTGTTTCTTGGAACTGCACCGACTTCATCTCCGACCATCTTCCGGCGAACTTCCGGCCAACTTGAACCTCCGGCCATCCCATGCCTAGTTCCAGCCTCCCTTCGCCTCACCATGACCATCAAATGAAGTCCTACATTCACAAAGACAAGAAATCCCTTCTTGGTTCCACCATGGACCCATCACAACAATTCGATCACGAGTTGGGGTTAGAAAGGACAAAAAACGGACGAAAGCATTTCAACCAAATGCAGACAAGATGTTTTCAATACAGCAGGATCTTCTCAATAATTTATGATTTTATATGTTGTTCTAATGAAAAACTTGTCAACATAAAAAAGTTGCGTTTCAAAATTCTCTACAACTTTCATGTAGAATACATAATTTTTCGAGCTCGGGAAGACCCTTAAAAAAGCAAATTACTGCCAGCTGCAAAACCGGTCCGGCGTAAATGTGAAATTCTCTGTTAAACTTCTCGATTTTCTATGATTTCTTATGTTGCTCAAATGAAAAACTTGTAAACATGAAAATGATGCGTCTTGAAATTCTCTACAACTTTCATGTAAACAAAATAATTTTTTGAGCACAGGAAGACTCTTAAAAAGTGCTAACAAGAATCGGTCTGGCGCAAATAAAAATCGGTCCAGCGCAAACGTGAAATTCACTGTTAACCTTCCCAATTTTCTATGATTTTTTATGTTGCTCAAATGAAAAACTTGTCAACACGAAAAAGATGCGTTTTGAAATTCTCTACAACTTTTATGTAAACGAAATAATTTTTTGAGTACGGGAAGACCTTCAAAAATGCAAATGTCTGCCAGCTGCAAAACCAGTCCGGCGCGAAAGAAAAGCAGTCCGGTGTAAACGTGAAACTCACTGGACTTGGTCCGGCGCAAATGGGAAAACCTCTGTTTCCCTCTTCTCTTGGTCTGGCGCAAATGGGAAACTCTCTGTTTCTCATTTCCCTTGGTCCGGCGCAAATGGGAAACTCTCTGTTTCTCATTTCCCTTAGTCCGGCGCAAACAACCTTCCAACTTGAAATCCATTTTGAATCCAAAACTCAAACATAAACTATCCTAGATCACATAAAGTCAAATACTCATAACAAATTTGGGTAGACCTCCACATGGTCCTTCACTTCGGTGAGCCCAGGCACAGCCCATTTACGCTTCGTGCCTGTTTCGTGCCGTGCCGGCCGGAGCTGGATTGAAAGGGTGGTGCTTCTCTGGTGGTCGACGAGGTTCATGGGGAGGGAGAACGAGAGGATGGTGGAGGTAGGGAGCGTGGTGTCGAGGGAGGCAGAGGGCAGAGGCATAGCGAGAAAGATAAAGGAGAGGCTACTATGACGTGTATGATAGTGTGGCACAACTAGCGAGAAAGACAAAGGAGAGGCTACCACGACGAGAGAGAGAGCGATGAACGAGTGAGCAGTGATAGGGGTGGAGATAGCTAGGCGCGGTTTCGACCGAGGAGAGGGAGAAAGAGAGGGACTGAGAGAGTGACATAGAGAGTCAAATGGAGAGAGGGACTGGGAGAGTGAGAGTGAGCCAGAGAAGGTGACACAGAGAGTCGGAGTGAGAGTCGAATGGAGAGAGGGACTGGAAGAGAGAGTGACACAGAGAGTCAGAGAGAGAGAGTGTGATAAAGAGAGTCAGAGGGAGAGAGAGGGATAGAGAGTGAGTGACACAAAGAGTCGGAGGTAGGGAGAGGAACTGAGAGAGTGAGCCAGAGAGAGTGACAGAGAGTCAGAGGGAGTGACATAGAGAGACTGAGAGAGAGTTAGCCAGACAGAGTGACATAGAGAGTCAGAGAGAGTGACATAGAGAGTCAGAGGGAGAGGGATAGAGTGAGTGACAGAGTGTCGGAGGGAGAGAGAGGGACTGAGAGAGTCGGAGGGAGAGATAGAGGGAATGAGAGAGTGAGCTAGAGAGAGTGACACAGAGAGTCAGAGTGAGAGTGAAATAGAGAGACAGAGAGTGAGAGTTAGCTAGAGAGAGTGACACAGAGAGTTAGAGAGAGTGACATAGAGAGTCGGAAGGAGAGAGACATAAAGAGTGAGAGTGATATAGAGAGTCGGACGGAGAGAGAGACAGTGATTATCAAATTACTTGAATTTTATGATTTTATTTTGTTCTCTTTTTTCCATTTCCTCCTTTTTTTTCATTTCCCTGAGAAAGTGGTTGTCGAATCAGTTGAATAACAAATTGCAAAATTGGTACCTACATTTGTCAGTATAACAGATTTAATCTAATTAACGATAAAACTCTATTAATGGGTTTAATTTGCCTATAAAAAATGAAGAAAAATATTTACTCGAATTGAATTTTTTTAATCTTTTCTTTTTCTTTTTTCTTTTCCCCTCTTCTTTTTCTCTTTTTCTTTTCTCCCCTCCTTCCTTTTTCTTCCTCTCCTTCTTTTCTTTTCTTCCTTTGGCCATCAAACCGTTGCCTCGCCCCTCTCCCTTGTCCCCCTCGCGCCCTCCTCCCTCCCCAGACCGCCCGCCCCTCTCCCCAAGCCCGCGCCTCGCCCTTCTCCCCCTCCCGCACGTCCCGTGCCACCACGCCCTTCTCGTCGTGCCACCCGCCTCTTCTCCCCGAGCCGGGTCCCCACGCCGCACCACCTCGCCCCTTCTCCTGAGCCCGGTCGCCTTGCCTCCTTCTCCCCCGACGTCGTCGCCTCGCCCCCTTCTCCCCCGAGCCCAGGCCGCACTTGGTGGCGACGTGGTCGAGCTCGGCGGCCAGCGAGGCGAGAAGTGGCGGGAGCGCGAGCTCTTCAGCGGAGCCGCGGGCACGGGCGACGCAACGCGAGCTCTTCACCCACCCCATCACCCGGCTCGACAGTGTGCCGCCCACGCTGCCGCAGGCCGTGTTGTGCACGGGTCTGGTGTGCCGCCGTCGGGCATGCCGGGCCCAGGCACGAACGTGCTCTTCGGCATGCGGCCACCGAGCACACCGTGAACTTCCGTCTTTGGCCGGGCGCTCACCGCACCGCTTAGCGGGCCCGGCACGGCGGCCTCGGCAATCGTGCAAGCCGGCCCGCCCGCGCAACGTGCGCAAGCCGGCCCGACCCAGAAACAAAAGTAACGTGCCGTGCCGTGGGTCAGGTTGGACTGGACGTGCCTCGAGTTGGCCCAAAATGGCCCGGCCCAGTGCCCACCTCTACACAACACTTAGTCATTTGAGGTAGAGCCTGTACTTCTGCATGGAATATAAAGTCAACTGATTAGACATTGCATACATATGTTCCATGCATGACATATACAATCATAAGATAACTACCCCCTGATTTGGCATGGAGATTCTTGCCAAACTGGTACGTGAAAACACCACAGGAAAACAATATGAGGAATTTTCTTCAACCTTTCAATGGAAAGGGTTGACATAAAGGGTACCACTAGTTTAGTGGTCAAACTAAAAAATTTAAAGACACCCTTCTATGTAGGGATGAAAACGGAACGAAAACGGTCGATAAATGGTCGTTCTGTTTTCGTTTCCACATCTTTTACCGGTAACGGAAACGAAATCGGAAACCCCAGAAATGGATACGAAAATGAATAATGACGGAAACAGATGTGGAACGGAAAGGAGCGGATACGGAAACGAAAGTGGCAAATTCCATAAGAACGTATTACATGATCACAATATACATGACCGCAAAAACAATGTAACTCATTCCACCTCAAAGGCGGATATAAGAACAATGTTATATTCACGGTATCACTAGAAAGTTTTTTCTCAAGTTTGTCAGTTGAAGGTTCGCTATTTGTCCCCCAGATTAGACCATCATATCCTCTTACATATCATTATCATCGACATCCTCTTGCTCCTCCGACTATAAAGATGTAATACCCTAAAATTTGCATATTATTGTTCAATATTCATTTATGATTTTATGAGATTTATCCTGGATTTTTTGGAGTTTATAAATGCCATTTTGTTATCTTTTAAAATTTATATAATTAATTTATTCATAAAAAATAAGCCAAAATTATGCTAGAAATAATTTTCCTATGTTCAAAATGTTTCAAAGTATTTTTTAGATTTGTTTCAAAATTTTTGAACTCTATTTGATATTTCTATAAAGACATTTGTATTTCTGAAATTATTTTAATTCAAAAATAAATGTAAATTCTCCATTCTCCTTTTTGAGCCAATTGGGCCAAGTTTCTGACGGAATTTTCGGTTTCACTTATATGGAATTTTCGATTCTGTTTCTGTTTCCGACAGAAATGGCTCTCCGTTCCGTTTTTGTTTCCGACAAAAAAATTTCGTTTCCGTTTCCGTATCGATATTTTCCGTTTTCGTTTCCGAAAAAAGAATTCAATTTATGTTTCTCTCCAGAACGGTCATAAATTCCGTTTCCGTTTTCACCCCTACGATGCGATTTGTCATTTTGTCCATCCACCTCCACCCTTCCTCCTTCCCTCTTCCCTACTCACCTCCCCACCGCTCTTCCATCCTCTCTAACATCAAATTTTCAAAATAGAAAATTTTAACTTTAAAAATTTTAAACATAAAGTTTCAACTCGAAAAATTTCAACTCAAATTTTCAACTCAAAAAATTTAGTAAAAAAAAATTCAAGTTAGAAATTTTCAACTCAGAAAGTTTCAACTCCAAAAATTTCAAATCGAAAAGTCTCAAATTATAAAGTTCTATTTTAACTTCAATGAGAAAATTTCAAATTAGAAAGTTTCAGCTTGGAAAATTTTAAATAAAAAATTATCAACAAGCACCTCTTGCTACCAAGAACACTGACTAGAATAGGAACTTATAAACTTACTGATGACACTGAGGTCCATTTGAAGCCCCACAAGCTCAAGGAGCTTAAAGCCGTCCATGTCAGGCATATGGACGTCACTGATTACCAGATCAAACATGTCCTTGTTCTCCCTTAGTAGCTTCAGTGCAGTAATAGCCTGGTTGGTTGTTGTTACTGTTAAGGCAGCAGAAGTTGCTCTTATTAGTTAAAAATTGTTGAAGCAATACAAAGAAATGCATACATAATTACGTATTGCATTGAATTATAAGACCATTAACACATCCAGAAGTTCTAAATTGTACTATCAAATTCAGAAGTAATTATACTAGCAAACATCTGTAAAATATCTGGCAGTAATTTTTTACTCTACATGTGACAACTCTTGCAGCTACAGAAAGCATTTAAGCGATCTTAATTACTAATTCACTATATAGCACAATGCAAGCATCAGCACAACTAAGAATGACCTTGACATGCAGAATTGAACAAACTTCAGCAATTTCATTATGTAAGTATAGAACAATGAAGTGCACGTACTGACCATGATACTGTCAGCGCCGAAGGTGTTGGAACACAACACCAAAATATTTTGGGATAATTTTCTCTTTATTACTTTTCGTTCTGTTCGTTTACAAAACTCAAGTCTACCCCTATATTTATATCAAAAACTACAGCCCTATTTAACGGAATAGGATTCTACTTCCTTATCCTAATCGGACTCCTCATCCTAAACTTTCTTAATACAAACTTACAAACTAAAACTTTCATATTACAAGATTATTTCTATCAATCACCCATTTAATCTTGTAACGCAACTCTAACTCATTGGGGCAATCGGTCTCAACTACGATTTGACCAACTCACATCTTAGACTCATCTTCGACGGACTTGATTTTGACGAATGACTATGGACGACGAACGCATCACCTCAACGTCTCGGACACATCTCCCACAAGCTCAACTTAGGATGGAGAACATATCTCCTAAACGCCAATTCGACTTACGATGAACTAGACTCATTTTGTTAGGTGGCCTCGTTGGGCCATAGAACCCCTCGGTGCTGATGGTAATGCCTGCCCCTTGTCGATAGATTTTTTGTACGTCATCATCTCCTCAATCTGTTTGATCCACACGAAGATGGTAAGGTCGCTCGCTGGATGAAGACAAACTTCTTCCTTTTCTTAGTATCCTTTCTGACACACGGACGATCAAAATACTCAAATGAATCTTCCTCTCCACCAATATTCTGATCTTCAGAATATACACTTAGGTAATGCTTCGGCAACACTAGGTGATTGCAGAACAACGACAAAAGAGTATTGTTGTTGTTCCTCAACTGCGCGTCACGCTTTTGCTTCCTGGAGCTTCTCGGCTACTCGACGCCAGCACCCGCGTGACCTTCACGCCCTTGGCCCACAAGTCGCCATGCCAGAACAGCCGCCGAAGGCTTCGTGCCGCGGGTCATTCTCGCGCTCGCCCGACGCCGCCCGCGAGTCGTTGCCTGGGATTCCGCGCCACCATGCCGTGACCAACGCGTGTGCAGAAGAGCCACCAAAGGCCATGTCACGAGTATGGTCCGCGCGTCCGGTCCAACGCCGTCCGCGCGCTGTGCCCGACGCACAGCCGTGCTGCCGAGCCCCGCCGGATTCAGCATACTTCTAGCAACGATAGCTTGCTTCCTCGGTACCGCCTCCGGGAGTCTCCTCCCAGAGGCAACGGGTTGATCCGAAATTTTTAGGTTCTGATACCAATTGTTAGAGTAAAACACCAAAATATTTCGAGACAATTTTCTCTTTATTACTATTCGTTCTGTTCGCTTACAAAACTCAAATCTACCCCTATATTTATACCCAAAACTACAGTCCTATTTAAAGGAATAGGATTCTACTTTCTTGTCCTAATCGGACTCCTCATCCTAAACTTTCTTAATATAAACTTTCCAAACTAAAACTTTCCTATTACAAGATTATTTCTGTTAGAAAGAGGGTCTCAAGAACCTTGAAGCACACGGGGTCATCGTCGACAGCGAGGACCCGCATGCCAACCGGGAATTGATCCCTCTCCCTCCCCATCAACCCCTTCCTATCCTCCATCCTCATGGCACCCAAAAGCATCCCAATTTGAGTCAATTCAGAGACGGTGAGCAAGAAACAAGCCCAAGAACAAGTTTTTATGTACTACTACCTTCGTCCTTGAAAGTAAGTGAGAGAATCATTCAAATTGTGTCCTCAAATATTAGGGATTGAGAGCTCTCCCCTTTAAATTGTGTCCTCAAATTGTGCCCATACATATAGATGCACGCAGATACATGCGACCACACATATTCCAAAACAAAAACGCGGCAAGTTATTCCCTATAATCGTGATTAATTAATGCATGCATGTTGCCAATTAATAGAGACAGTATTAAATAGGGGCATTAGAGTTTTTTGACAGAAACCATAATCTGTTCTAAAATTTTTTATGTCCCTTACTTTTTCCAGGACAGAGGGAGTAGTAACTAAAAGAAGCACCTTTAGGCCCCCAACACCTCCCAATTGACTCAATTCAAAGCAAGAAATCGAACCCTAAGACTAGGCTCCCCCAATTGATGGGTGGAGCTAATTGCCAGCAATAAACGAAGCCTAGTTGGACGGACACAATCGAGCCAATCCTGAGAAGCTAATGCCAGCCAAGAGCAGGAAAGGGAGCTTTCCTCAAACCCTCCAAATCACACCTCGAGAACCTGAAGCGAAAGAACACAAAAAGAAAAGCCAAAGCCCAAAAGGCTAGCAACTACCTACTACCAAAATTACACCGGGAAAAGAAAAGATCAGCAAAACGAAAAAGAAAAAGAAAAAAAACAGCAGGTGGATTAGGACCGTGGAGATGAGATGGGAGAAGCCTTCAAGAACAAACCCACAGCTCCACCATCATTATTGAAGGCAAGAGGTGGGAAAGCAAAAGTGGGGAGGCCAGAAAAACGCAAAGAAGAAAGAAAAAAAAGCAGAGAAGTGACCCTCCAGGTGACCAAGCATGCAAGCAAGCAAAGCCAAGCCCCTGTGCTCAGCTCAGCTCAACCACAACACACAAGGAGGAGAAAAACCCAACCACACCAACTGCACAAGCCACAAGGTGTTGAGAGCTTGAGATTGTTGTTGTCTCGAGAGGGGGAAGAAAGAACTGAGAAACCGCAAGCAGAGCAAGATGGCGATGGAAAGGAATGTTTGGGTGACTGATTTATAGGGGTCAAAATGGAACGGGGATTGACTGGTGACAAGGGAAGTGTGGGCCCGGTTGCAGTTGGGGGGCTCTGGTTACTCTAATTTCTACCACATTTTACATTTTACCGTGGGGGAAAAAAGACAAATGATAATGCTACTGCAAAAGAGGAATATATGCTACTGTTGAGTGGTCATGAAAAAAAAAATGTACCATTGAGAAATCAAAGAAGGCGTAACTTGCTTTCCATGCCATGTTAGGTTCAACATTTTGACGGCACTACATTTTGTCCGGCTAACAATGTCAAATCATTTTTTTAAGGTCGTGCTATTTTTATTTCTGGTGCAGTACAAAAGCATCTCTCTAGCTCTTGTACGGCGAAATACTATCAATAAATGGTCAAAAGCTCTTAGAAAAAGAGAAATATGCTTAAATTTGTGAAAGCGAAAGGAAATAAGTCTGGCGTCTAATTTGGAATCAACAAGAAACATTAGATGTTCCTAAAAAAGGAATATGCTAAGAAATTATTTAAATTATATATACATATAGGAAAAATACCTTCTAGTCCCGGTTGTTGTTGTTCCCACCCAATACCATCTAAACGAACTTGACATATATACTCCTTTATCACTTTTGGTATACTCATATAATAACTACAACAAGATACTCCAATATAAACCACACGGAAAAAAATGCAAGAGAGTTCATAGTTTTAGCGTATGTTACAAATATCTTCATATACGTACATAAAAAGGAGTTTGTATAAAAAATATACATACAACCTAAATGGTCTTATATACTCGTATACTACACATATATACTCTCCGTTACGCGAAATACTCCCTACGTTATAAGAAACGATACATGGAGTAACTACTCCCGGGAGTGTGTGCGTGTTTGTGCGTGTGTAGCCCTTAACAATCTCAATTACATATTATAAATGCAATTTCGGAATTTTCGAATGGGCTCCACGGCACACAGCGCTTGTGTGTGGAGGACTTAAATGCAATTTCGGAATTTTCGAATAGGTTTCTTGAAAAAGAGACAGTGTGGACTTGAACGCAATTTTAGAATTTCCGAAGGGGCTTAAACACAATTTCAAAATTTATGAAGGGTCTTGTTGCGAAAGAACCAGTAGGAGGACCGAAACACAAATTTGAATCTTCTGGAAGGCCTAACCGTGCAAATGCTGATGTGGCAGCTCGGCTGAGCCGGAAACTACCCGGTTAAAATATAGGCAGTATATGCAATATATTTAGACTCAAAGATAAGAAAAAAAATCCTAAACCATATAACAACTCCCACTAAAATGTACTCTTAAGTCAAATATTATGTTTTGAAAAACTAGGACTTTATGCAGTATGCTGACCACAACTTGCAATTGCACGGGCTAAATTTACACAGTGTTCATTTTCAAAGTGTTTTTGCATATTTCGAAACTAAATAATTTTATATGAATTTAGAATTTTGTTCCACTTCATTTGGAACTATAATTCAAAAGTTATGCTAATTTGAATCTTTTCGGTTTTGGGAAAATGGAATTAAAATTAGAAAATGCACTTTCTCCGATCGAAAGTGTCTTTTCGTGTTTTGGCACCTGTGCATTTGAATTCGGCCCGCATTGACTAACAGGCCGAGCCCTCTAGCCAGCGTCTACGCGCGCGTGCTTGAAGCCGACCGCAGCGACTGACAAAGGGTCCCGCTGTCAATGAGCATGCGCGTGAGAGTGGGCATGTGAGTCTGATGCAAGGGACCCGTCGGTCGGTTCGGTGAAACTCGAAGGCTGACCGAGAGGGCCCACATGGCATAGAGACGAGGCAGAGGATCTCAGGTTTGAGCTCACCGGCGGCGAGGTGGTGCCGGAGACGATGAACCGGTGTCACGTTGAGCTATAGCATCTTATTGCGCACCTAGGGCTGGCTTGGTGGAGCTTGGGGGTCACCGGAGTATAGCTCGTGGCGAAGCCTAGCGGTGGTAAGCCTCGCCGGTGATGAGAGCTATGTTAGGCCCAGGCCAAGGTAAGATAAGCATCACGGGACTAAGAGGGTTCTATTTTGGTGGTTAATGGCGTCAGAGAAGGCTTGTGTGGCTTTTTTGCCATTTGACCGAAGCCTAGGAAGATGTGGCATAGTGTGGCGATGCTACGGTCGAAGGAGCCCAGAATTGAGTTGTGCAAAATACTCAAGGGTGTACATTGATGCTCCAAAATCAGGGATTTGAAAATGCTCACCGAGATCTCTTGCTTGAGTTCTTGCCTTCTCAGTACGGTGAAAATGGTAGAACTTGAGGCAATGGGGGAGGGTTTTGCTTGGACGGTGAGGTCTTCAGGAAGATGTGGTGCCAAGGGTTCTCAAGGATGGCCTATATAGGCGCGTAAGGTGGTCTCGATAGGGTTTGGACACAGGGTGGTTTTGGCAGCCTGTCAAGGTGGTGCACGAAGTATCAGCTGTGGCAGCAGATTTTGAGGGAAAAGGGAGCCACGGTAGCATTATGGCAGAGGTGAGTTGATGGCTAAGTTGGCGCCGCAAAAAAAAATCTAATCGTGGCAGGGAAATCTCGGGCGATTTCTTGCCACAACAATGGCTCGGCAACAGTAGAGAAGAGAAGGGTGGAGAAAGGGGAGAAGAGTTTGACACATGGGTCGGCGGCTCACCTGGAAGTCGGCAAGAGAGAGAGAGGACATTCTGTCTATCTGCTCAGTGGGTCCAACAGCAGCCGGGCCCACATGTAAGTCACAGAGAAAACTTCTCTTCAACCTTCCGAACAACACGTCTTGGCTCATTAATTAGGGCTGTCAAATCGTGTCAACATTTTTTGAATTTTTTTATGTGACTAAGAGATAATGTTTGATATCCATTAAAAATTTCAGATTAAAATACTTTTTATAAAACTTATAATAATTCTGACAATCTGTTTTGACCAATTCTATCTTTTCTATTTTTCCTTTATTTAAAGATTGAAATGAGGTTAGGATTTTTTTAAAATTTTTGTGAAGATTTTTTATGGTCTAAGAGTTCTCATGTAAAAATTTATAGTTATATATTGCATATTTATTTTCTAATAATTCTAACATTGCAATTTCCAGAGTTTTTGATTTCAGTTTTTAAAATTTAAAAGGCTTTAAATATGGGTTTTAATTTTTTATATTTCTACTAGAGATTAAAATTGTTTCGATGAAGATATGGTAAAAATTTCAAATCGAAATAAACTCTGTATATTTTTACAAAAATCTGACATTTTTCTATTTTCAGTCAATTTCCATTAATTACCATTTCTTGTCATTAAGTAATGTGTTCATATTGCCTTTGACTGCATAAAAAGAGTTTTGGAGTTTTATAATATTTTATTCTAAATTTTTTAGATTTTTTTGATATTTTGTTTTTACCTTTTTACCATTTTAACAAAAATGTCTTTTCTTTTAGAGAAAAAATCCAAAAAAATAAGAAAAATCCAGGAAATTCCAAAAAATGCAGAAATATATTCATTCAAAATTTAGCATTTCTATTTTAACATTTCTTGAATTTCTGGGATGTTATAGAAGAGGACGCGGTGGTGCGAGGCACAAGTCCTCGAGCTTTGCGCACACATGGAGAAGCCAATGGAATGACAGGGATGTGATGGTGAGCCTCTGGATTGGCGAGGCTCGTCGAGTATGGCAGTGGGGCACGATCTCCCAAGAGCTGACCCAGGGCGTAATCTCGCGCCGTGGCAGGACATGGCTGAGCGAAAACCTTGTTGTGGCAGAGGTGTGACAAAAGCGGTGTCGGGGTGTAGTGCTGACCGACCGCACAGGTGAAACTGGGTGTGCGGGCGAGTACAACCAAAGGCATGGCAGCTAGCAGAGATGGCCAAACAGGCCGCCCGGCACGGCACGACCCGTTTAAAAATGGGCATGGCCCGTTTAGGCCCGGCCAGAACGAAGCCGCGCCGCGTCCGACCACGTCTTGGGGTGGCGGCCGCACCGCCGTTGGCCTCTCAGCCGCCGCTTACTGGTCCTTCGCGGGCCAAACGGGTCGGGTCGGCACGATAGCCCGTTTAGCGCCAGAAAATTTTAAAAAAATCAAAAAAATATGAAAAAATTAGGAAAATAGATAAAGTATGGTAAAAAATGCAAAAAAATGAAAAAATTCAGAAAAATGGAAAAATTTAGAATAATTAGAAAAATTGGAAGGATGAACAAAAACTTTTTAAATATATATAAATTAAGAAAAAGTTAAAATACGAGATAAATTCTAAAATGAGACAAATAATTTGAATTAAATAATGAGCTTTATTGATGTTTGGCTGCCTCGTTAAAAACTTTGCCAAGTAAAAACTCAACACGAGAAAACCTTGGCAAAGAAAAAAGAGTACGGCCTATAGCTCAGTGATACAATAAAAAAGTAAAGATTACAATTATTCCTCCTTATTATCTAGATAAAGATTTTCGAACGTCTCCGTCAGCTCAGTATTTTTTGCAGTATGTTGAGCTCGTTGATCAGCTTGTTCCTAATCTTTCACAGTGAGAAGTATTTCCACCATCTCACTAGTCAGATTTGTTCTTCTCTCCTCGATTATTCTTAGGATAGGAAAGCGGACTCAAGAAACCGTGGAGACAGAAACTGTTAACACATCCCGTGCTAGTATGGAAGCACCGGATATGTTATCTTGTGCTCGTGCCACCACTGCAAAATGCTGAAGTCCTCCTCTTGCTTCTCTTGGTAGTTGACAGTGTCACTGTTGAGATAGGCAACTAACTCCCCACCACTTGATGTGTCCGCACTTGTCGTTGATGTAGTTGAACTCCTTGAGGAAGAGCCACCTGCACCCCATATCTTTTCCCACGTGGTTTTCTTCTTACCTGTTGTGGGTGCTGGTGGAGGTCGCTGCATGCGAACTCCAGCAAACTTCCGATCATACTTATCATAAACTTGAGATAAGTTAGCACAGACAGTTGAAAAATAACTAGAATAATCAGTACCTACCGCATCACTTAGAAGTGAGAGAACATTAGAGAATCCCCGAATTTTAGCTCTAGGATCTAAAATAAATGCAAATGCATATAATATAGGAATTTCTTGCCAATATTTTAAAAATTTAGTTTTCATAGCATAAACAACTTCACGCAAGACATTATCATTTTCATGGCTTTTTAAGTGGGTAGCAATTTCTAAAATATGATGCACAATTAAAGGAGAGGTTGCGTAATAAACTCTAGATAAAGCAATAGTAGATTCAAAAAAAAGTTCTAAAAAAGACAGCAAGTATTTAGCAATATACCAATGTTGCTCTGTGAGTACCGGCTGACCATCCCGTGTACGACAATGCGTGTTAATAAAAACAGAAAATGTGCTCTCATATGGTATTAGATTCTTAAGCATCAAGTAAGTAGAGTTCCATCTAACAGGCATATCCGGACCATACTTGCATGGACGCACATTCATTGCAATACAATAAGTCTTAAATGCTGCTACTCGTTGATTAGAATAATTTAAGTAAGATATTGCATTGCGAAAAGGTTCAAGATACTGATCTAACCTCTTCAAACCAAATTTAACTATAAGATTAATAATATGGCAAGCACAACGCTGATGTAATAAGAAAGATTCAGCATAAGAATTGAAAAGCGGAGTAAGAATGTTCATAGCAGAAGTATTTGCAGAAGCATTATCTAATGTTATTGCAAAAATCTTATCACTAAGATCAAATTCTTCCACAACTTTTACAATACAATCAGCAATATTTTCACCAGTATGTACTACATCAATTAATTTGAATCCTATAATTCTCTTTTCTAGTTGCCAATCATCGTTTACATAATGAGCAACTACACTAAGGTAATCCTCTTTAGCTCTACCACTCGATATATCAGATGTCAAAGACACAGAAAAAGTACAGGTATTAAATTTTTCTTTTAGGTTATTGCGACAATTATTATAATATTTAATCAAATCTCTAGTTGTTGTCTGTCTAGAAACTGCAGAAAACCTAGGATTATGAGCGGTCCTAATATAGCTTTCAAATGCAGCTGACTCACCCAAGTTTAAAGGAAGATCTTGAGAAGAGATTAAACGACAAAGAGATTCACGAGCTACCTCAGGATTGTAGTCCCGATTCGTCACTGCATCGTCGGGGTTGTGCGATTGTGTCTCTCGAAGCCATCCCGCTTTTTTCTCTGACTCTCAAGATGCCTCTTCAAGTGCCCCATTCCACCTGAAGATTTCGCAGTTAATTTATGCTTGCAATATTTACAAACAGCATACCTGATTTGGAGGTCGTTTGATGTCTCAAAAATCTGGTCGAAATCTTCCCAGACTCCCGATGTACTGCGTCTTGTTCTTTTCGCCCCGGTGCTTGCCGACACAGTAGCATTTGTAGAGCCTGAGGATGGCACAGCTCCTGCAGCTTCTTGGGCATATGATGCAAGAAGCTCCTCGGGTGAAATACTAAATCAGAAGCTGGGAACGACGGAAAATCCTTGGGCTCCATAAAGCAAAGTAGCAAACTACAAGAAATAATGACGCAATTAATACTAAAATATGATTTAAAATACTAACAAAATAAAAAAAATCACAATTGTCACCTTGATTTCTTGACAGAAGCCGAAAGTTGATTTTCGAATTTTTGACAAAACTATTTATAATTTTGCCAAATTACCACTAAGAGCAAAAGAATTTCCACAAGAGAATGAGTAGAAGAGAATGCAAGATTGCTGGTGTTGAAATGGGGAGGGGGCATCCACCTATTTATAGGAAAAAATTCGGGATTTTTTTGAATATTTTCGGATTTAAGTTTGCAACGGCTATAAAACGGCTATTTTTTTAAAACGGGCTAACGGGCCATGCCCGTGACGCGTCGCCCAGAGCTAAGCGGGCGCATGCGGCCGGCCCGAGCTAAACCGTGTCGCGCTTGCCGCCGCATTGTCTGCCGCACTTCGCCCAAGCACGGCACGTGATGTTGGGCCGTGCCGGCATGGCCCGTTTAGCTCTCGGCCATGCTGTGCCCGGGCCGGGCCCATAGTTGCATGCCGCGTGCTGGCCCGTTTGGCCACCTCTAGCAGCTAGTGCCTCTGTAGGCCTGAGGAAGTAATGGCAGCGTAGAAGCAGGGCCAGGTGCATAGTATGGGTGAGACCATCGCTGGCATCTTGTGCACATAGAAGACACGTCGACGAGCCTCATGCACGCTATGGCAGCGAAATCGCAGCCATTTGGTTGTTGTGGCAAGGGTGAGTCAGAGGGAGAAAGCAGCCAGTTGGGAAGGGAAGACGATCAGGCCCTGGAGTAGGGAGACAGGGGCGATGGTCTCTGCTGGGTGGGCCATGTAATGGGGGGCCCACCTAGTAGGGAAACAAATGGAAGGAGGATATTGAAATTTGCGAAGTAGTGTTGGACACAAAATGATTTTCGGTTTGGTTGAGCTAATAAAAGTGGACCAGAATTTTTTTAAATTTTTATGTGTGATTCTAGGGAAATTCTTAAACTCCCATAAATATTTCAGATTGTGATCACACTTGCACAATTTTATAAATTCTGACAAGGCTACTGTCTCAAATAAGAGCTTTCTGATTTTGATTTTTCCAAGATGAAAAATGAGGTTCAATTCCTTTGGAAATTTTTATGTATAATCCTAGGGGTTTATAGGTGACACCATAAAATTTTTATGTGATGATCAAACATATATATTTTTATTAAAATTTGATAGTGTTATTATTATTTTTCGGGTCCTTGCTATTTTTAATTTTATAAATACATTAAATGCTTTAAAATTCTCCTGAAACTTCCCGGAGATGTTCTGGGGTTAGATTATAATTTAATTATTTTTTTTCAGATTTTGTTCATACATGGTTTTGAACTTCAAAGATTGGAAATCAAAGTTTCAGCATTAAAAGCATTTCTCAAAGATCACAAATCCAAGGAAATACATAAAAATGATGAGAATTCAGAACATGACCCAAAATTCCAAATTGTATTTTGATTTTATTTATTTTTGGATTTTTGGGCTGCTACAAGTATAGAAAATGATGAGGATGAGGCCTTTCGGCCCTTGACCCAGAGACAAGAAGGCCGAACACCACGATAGGAATCTCATGAAGCTTGCGGGAGTGTGGCGGCGTTAGATTGCTCTAATTTGTACAGTCTGGTTGAGAGAGAGAGAGAGCATTGGTCCCACCAAATTCGGGCGAAGTTGTAATTCTTTTTTAAACTAAGAACCAAAGAGGGCTAAGCTAAATTGAGATAAACATATCAAATATAGTGTTGTGCAATCTAAATTAATATATAAATAGAATAAAAATATATATAATAAAGATACCTTATGCAAGGTTACTGATGCCGATGGAGGGTGAGCTTGAGCCCAAGGATGCGCTAGCTAAGCCCCGGAATGAACAAACGAAAACGGAAAAACTTACTCAATGAATGTTAGGAATTAAATTTTATCCAGAATTGGAACAAAGGACAGTCGTGCGTACACCAGCACGATTAATGGGACGGTGACCATCGAGCTGTTGGTAATTACAACTTGCCAAAGCTGTGACAGTACATGTGCGGAAATTAACACAAGTGAAATATCTCAATGGGAAGAGAGCAAATAATTGCACACACGTGGTTGGCAACAACTCTAAAATTTGTCCCTGAATTAATTAAATGAAGATCATGTAGCGTATCTTTTTAACATCAAACCTCCTTTCCTTGTATATGTTTCTGCCAGACATCTATAAGAAGGGCATCAAGGCATCTAAGCAAGCTGCCTATAGCCTTCCTTTGTTCTCGCACATATGGCTTTGTGAAAATTTACTCTAAAATAGTCTGTAAGACCATGATGAATGAAGTTGGCACATGGAGTAATCTTTTCAAGCACTTCTGGATCCTAATCCCACTGGTAAGGAATTAATAATATTATAGTACTGTTCCATGGCTCTTTTGTGGTGGTTGCTATCCCCCTAGATGTTCTTTTATCGATCATAGGAGAGAAGCTAGCTAAATTTGTGTTGCTGTGTGGAAAATGAATTTGTAGTATAATTTTTCAAATTCCAAATGGAATGCAGTGATGAAAGGTTTATTACACCAGAATAATGATCATGGACGAATGTCTCCATTTGAATGCAGGCTGTCCATGGAGCAGTCGTGGTGGCAATGCTCGTCTCATATTGTTTCTCCTCATGGCACATGAGAGAAGCCATGAGCGACAACACCACGAGCGCCATGGATGCGGCGTTGACGCACGTCGCTGGCAGCATGCAACCTTTCATGGAAGCCAACCGCTCCGCCTTCGCCGTCGCCGACGCCCTCGCCCTGCAGCTCACAAGCAATAGATCTTCCTTATCCTACGTATACCAATTAAACCCCTTATTTTCATGTCCATTTTTTTTTGGAATGTATGCTAAGATTCTCGTAGGAATTTCGCAGGGAGTTAACCTCGTATCTCACCAAGACCTTGTTTGGGAGTTTCAGATCCATCCAAGTGAATCCCGGTCGATAATGAATCTCCTAAATAAGTCCTAAGAGTGGACGCCTCTTTTCCTGCAAAATTTGTGCATTCCGAGCAATCTTTGATTTCTATTATTTGCAATAATAGAACTTTAGCATCGCTACGCGCACGATTTCCCCCCATAATCATAGGTATTTCCTGCTACAAAGCGGTATAAAATGGCAATATAATGTTTTTAAGGAAGTATCAGTACGAAGTTATAAACACGTGCTGGCTTCTTGCTCAGTAATTCTGTAAGGTGGGCCCAGGGTTCACGTGCAAATAGTTTGATGTTACTACTTACTGTTTTTTATGAGAGCCGGGTTGGTAGGACGCCAGCTGAGGCGTTCGAGAGAATGCATGTGTGCGTACTGGATGTTTGTTTGTGGTTCGACTTGTCCTTCTTTAATAAATACTAATGTTCTGGCTAATTTTTTTTAAAAAAAATACTTACTGCTACTCATACATAGTGCTGTGTGTTGACCTGTCAGGTGGGACCCAAGATGTACTTGGCCTTCGCCATGCATCCGCTGCTGGCCGAGATGTCGTACGCCGGCGTCCACGGCGGCGCATTCTCGTACCACCGCGCCGAGGATGGCAAGGCAAGAGCAATGTTCGCGAGCTCGCGCCACATGTGGTACATCCAGCCAGCCCATCCGGCGACCGTCCGTTTGGTCGGGCGCGCCGTGGCGGTGGCGAGGCCGGATCACCTTCCCAACACGACGCAGGTCCTCCTCAACGCCAAGAACGGCTCGTGCGCGTCTCTTGGGGTCGGGTGGGCCCGCTCGGGCGTCCAGATGCTGGTCTTGTCCACGCCGGTCGGCGACGCCGGCGTGGTCTCGGCCGTAGTGGCCGTCGATGACGTCGTCGTCCGGGGCGCCGCCCCTCGCGCCACCGGCTTCCACGACATGGACATCTACTACGCGATCGGCGGCAAGGGCAGCGCACCAACCGCTTATAAATCTCTGCTTGCTAGGAACCAAAGCGACGACGTGATGATGCAAATGGAGAAGATGGGTTCGTTCTCAAAGGTGAAATGTACTGCTTCCGCCATTGCCGCACCCAAGCTCGAGCTTCACGTTGCCGGGACCGACAATTACAAAGTTGCGTGCACCAACTTTGATGTCTCCGGAGTAAAACTGGTACGTGTGCAGGCCATACATACACATACGCACGCATAGTGCATGCATTGCATTAATTGCTTGCTTAATTCCTTTTCGTTATGAATCCCAGCATTTCTCCCTTTACAAATCTCGTACAAATATTCCACAAATTATGCTAAAAAAAGACACCAGTGTATTAAGGCGGCAAGTATTTCAGAGATATTTTTAATAAATGTCATTGACCGTTAATTTTGCCATAATATGGAGCTAAGGGCCTCTTAAAAAATGGAAGCTAAGGCATGCAAACGATTCTCTTCTCCGTGACATGGAGTGCTGAGCGCACACGCGTCCAAACTAAGGCAACAATAAATGAAGGAAGACATCGACGGGGTGGATTTAAGCCCCTAGAAGGTAGGCTTATATATATATATAGCTTGAGAATATTAACAGTATATAGCACAAGTAGTTTTGGCTCGACATGACGTAGTAGTATAGTATATATTTAGTTTTAGGATGTTAGTCTGTTAAGAGTTCAATATGAAATATGACGAAATCCTTGATCCGTCATTGGTTGTCGATCTTTTTCAGAGACGGGAGTATGTACCATCTGAGAAGAGAAGGTTATGAGTCATGACGTGTTTTGTGGGGCCAGGGAAAAAAAGGGTTTAGTACTTTTTATTAGAGAGTATAAGGCAGACAAGGTTTAGTGTGGAAGTACGACATGTAATTTTCGAATGATAAAGTATTGGGATCCAAGCGTGTGTGTATGTATACACGCACACGATATCGCTTTTGTTACTCATGATAGCACGTCAGTCGTCAAGTGTTACCGTGTGTTTTACCGTCCGACGTGAGTCGAGAGGGGAGCTTTAGATGCTACTGTAGTGTGTGAGCTGTGTTCATGTATATAATATTTAAGGGTGTGTAGGGAGAATCGGGTGTTTTCTTCCAAAATAGCACAATTAAATTTTGAGTCTTCATATCTACATCCAAATGGATGAAATCAATTTGCCTCTACTTCTCTTATTTGAGTACTATTTTTTCAAGGAGTACTCACATTTTTAGGTATTGGATGAGAAACATTATTTTTTTCTGTATTGCCTGCTTTTTACATCAATTATATACTAGTTTTACACAACTTAAATTATATAAAAATGATTTGTAAAAAATATTATTATTTTCGCATGACCTTTTTTAACATCAATTATATACTAGTTTTACACAAATTAAATTATGTAAAGGATAATGTGATGATTTGTAAAAAAAAGAGGGCACAAAACAAACTACAAGGAACACAGCAGACAAAAACGTGAATCACAAAGTCAAAATGATAAATCATAACGTGGATCACAAAACAATATATAATAGGCAAAAAAATTGAGTGCTCACGTTAAAAAAAATTCTCAAGTGCCATTTAACCATTCCCAACATTTATTTACATAAAAGCCATGCATGCTTATAAGTATAGTAGCTAGAGAGTCGATCCTTAATTGTATTGACTCTTGTTTACCTTTCTTTAATGCATTTCTTCTTCATATTTCCTTTCACAAAAAGTAGTACTCACGCATGCATGCCTGGAAATTTAGGACCAGCACATGCATGCAACATATCTGTGTCTTGATTCTGACATGCACGCGCCTCTTCTTCCGCTTCGATTGCTCAGGGATTCCGGCTGGTGCTTCGAAACAGCCACGAGGCAGACATATTCCGGCAGGTGGGCGTCACCGTGATCACCTTCGTGTGCTCCCTGGTGGTGGTGGCGCTGGCGTCGTGCTTCTTCATGGCGCGGCGCTGCTGGCGGCGGCGGCGGGAGGCGATCTTGAACGCCGACCTCGTCGAGCGAAGGCGCCCGGCGAGCGTGAGCGCAAGAGCATGAACAAAACAACGCCGCCGCCGGCGCCGATCCACGACATACGGTCGGCGCTGGCCGCCATCACCGGCCTCATCGAGGTGTCCCGACCGGAGGCCCAGGCGAACCCCAATGTCATGGACAACCTCAACCAGATGGACGTCTGCACCAAGAAGCTCTTCGGTTAGTCTGGAATTTGCATATATACATATATCTCTATACGTACGTAGTATACATGCATGATGCATGTAGTTAATCATGTTAAACTTTGACCACTTACATATACGAACGTAGTATCAAGATTGACTACAACAAAATCATACAAGTAGGTTTATTGTCAAAAAGTATTATAATTTCATTTTTTTTGCTGACATTTGTTATAAATTTTTTGATAAAATCAGGTATGAAGAGTTTGCAAAGTCCACAATATATAGCATATATCTTTGATAGAATAGATTGGAACATCTAGCCTTGCGATCCATGTAGTTTTCTGTTTTCAGCATAAAACTACTTAGGAAATTATATATTGAACCTAGGAAGATGAGAATATATGTTCATGGATGTGGTTTAACTTTTGCAGATATACTGAACTCGATACTAGACATAAGCAAGGTCGAGTCAGGGAAGATGCAGCTTGAGGAAGTTGAGTTCAACATGGCCGATGTCTTGGAAGAATCTGTGGACATGGTCAATGTCGTGGGTATCAACAATGGAATAGAAGTGGTCTGGGATCCTTGTGATTTCTCTGTCCTGAAATGTGGGAATGTCATAGGGGATAGCAAAAGATTCAAGCAAATCCTCGACAACCTACTAGGCAACGCCCTGAAGTTCACACATGAAGGGCACGTTGTTCTCCGGGCTTGGGCGAACAGGCCGATCGCAAAGAGCTCCATTAGCGTTCCTTCGAGATTCGCTTGTCGAAGGCGCGGTGGCGGTTTCTTCAGATGTTTGTTTGGAGCAAGGAAAGATTGCACCGATCAGAACTCTTTCAATCCTATGCAGAATGATCCCAACTCGGTTGAGTTTTACTTTGAGGTGGTTGATACTGGCATAGGGATCGGCAAGGAGAAGAGGGAGTCTGTCTTTGAAAACTATGTTCAAGTAAAAGAAGGACATGGAGGCACTGGTTTGGGGCTTGGAATCGTCCAATCTTTTGTGAGTTATCTATTTTTGTGTGTGTGTGTGTTAAACTTCTCAAGTGTCCATGATGCTTCTTTGTTTTCTCTTTGTAAACTATTGGTTAATTTTGGCTATTATTTGTTGTTCATAGGTTCGCCTGATGGGTGGGGAGATCAGTATTAAAGACAAAGAACCAGGAGAAATTGGAACATGCTTTGGGTTCAATGTTTTTATGAAGATTAGTGAAAGGCAACAAGTTGAAGATATAGAAGAAGGGACACCAACAATAAGTGATTCCGACGTCCGAGCCTCGGTGTTCAAAGAAGCCAACTGCTTTAAGGGTGGGCATTGTCTCCTGTTTGTTCGTGGGGATGAAACCAAAAGAATCTTGCAGACATGGATGGAGAATATTGGGATGAAAGTTTGGTTGATCTCACAAGTCGAGCTCATCGCTTCTACTTTGGAGAAGGTGCATTCTACCAGTATCTCTTCTTCGAGGACATCGTCACCTGGCGTCGATTGCGACAGCATGGACCAGTGTTTTAGCTCCAAAGAGATGGTTAGCCAAGTTTTGCCAATGGCATTGAGGCACAGCAATAGCTTAGGAGGCAACCTTGGATGGCATCATCCATTTGGTTTGCTTGTTATCATTGATGTGTCCGATGTAAGATTAGATGACATTTGCAGAGAGGTGGCTAGCTTCGTCAAAATCAAGCATCAAGTTCCATGCAAAGTTGTCTGCTTAGTTGATTTGAAGACCTCTTCTAAAGATTTTGGAAGGTTCAGGGAGATGAGATGCGATCTTGTCCTGCTAAAGCCGATGCACGGGTCTCGGTTATACGCTCTTCTGAGGATCTTGAGGGACCTTCATGTCTCACCTACACAACCATCTCAAGTTGGTCCCGACAATGCTGGGACTAGTCAGCAAGATTTGCCAGAGATTGGTATGAAATATTTGCAAGGGACTGCTGCATCAGCTGAAGTTGCATGCTTGGCTCAGGGACCAAAAGTCGAAGGTGATAAGCCATTGGCTGGGATGCGTATCTTGCTGGTTGAAGACACTTTGGTGCTGCAAACTATCCAGAGGAAGATGCTGAACCAACTAGGAGCAACTGTTCAAGTAGCAGTTGATGGATCTAAGGCTGTTGATATGTTCAAAGATGCTCTTGAGCAAGAAAGTGTTTCACAAGACAATAAAGTTGTGACCTTGCCCTATGATGTTATCTTGATGGATTGCCAGGTTTGTTTCAGGCAGAATTTTAGTAAAAATACAACCTTGAAGCTCTCATTTATATTTATGCTATGTTTTTCTTTATTTCTTTTTTCTTTTGGCGAGGGTTTCTGCTTATTATTTCACCGATCAAATCTTTCACTGTTCAATTCACCGGGAGCAACTACTCTTTGTATGACAACTTTCATTTGCACTCTACACAAGGCTTGGTATGAAGATGGTTTGACATTGCTAGTATTTCTTCTATGTTTTAGATGCCCTTGATGGATGGCTATGAAGCGACCAAGCACATTCGGGAGGAAGAAAGCCGCTATGGAATTCACACTCCAATCGTCGCATTGACTGCTCATGCCATGGAGGAGGATCTGCAGGAGGCTATTCATGCCGGGATGGATCTCCATCTGACAAAGCCAATAGAAATGGAAAGAATAGTAGAAGCTGTTTACCATGTCTGCAAAGAGAAGAATTGATGCTATACATTTCCTCCATCGCATGAAGAGAACTGAAGAAGTAGGTGTTTTCAGTGAGTAGGATGATGATAGTAACATATATCTGGTCATTATCTGTAGTTAGTTATCTTTTAGGATCTAGAATCCAACTAGAGCGTTTAGGAGCAGCTGAACTTTGGTGTTGTAGCAAACTGGGGTGTATCCAGATAAACTTCTGGTTTATTTATGTCATGTCGAATTTACAGAAATATCTATGTCATGCTGAGTATCCAGAATTTCAGTTTGATACATTTGTGAGTGAAACATACAGTAGAGATTATCATATTGCTGGCACAGCAATGCTTGCTTAGAGCTCCAACGTCTTTGCAAACATGTCGCCAGAAAACAAAATATGCAGAAGTTTGATTAGATGAGAAGCTGAGATTACATCATTATATTTGCTTCTTGTCTTGATCTAACCATAATCACTTCCATAACCATCTCTACAAGAGAAAGAAAGTACAGATTATAAGCCATTATCCCTAGCTAGCATATCAGGCAGCATTACTAACGAATGCCCTAAATAATGTACTGTACAATCTCCTCTCGTCTGTAGAGGACTAATCTATAAATCATAACACTCATATGCAGGCACCAAGTGTGGGAAGAAGTCACACCCTAGGTCGCTATCCGTGAAGGACACATCATCCTTCTCCTGCATTGGAATTAGAATAAGGCTTCAGCACATCACCATTGTAATTCTAGGAAGTATAGGTTTACCGAGCTTGGCTAAGTGGCAACGATTTTGAAGGCTTGTAATTGCTTTGAAGGCTTGCAAGCTAAAGTTGATGATTGACAGGCTCGATGAACTCAATCTCTTGAGGAACTTATCCATGGCAGCCAATATATCAAATAGTATATATTCATTCTAAAATTCAACCTGACAGTGTAATTAACTCACTTGTTTACATTCTGAGAGTGAATTCGGCCAATACCTGACCAACATAGTAGTCAAATATTCAAGGCGTGTGGTTTCATAAAAATTAGGTGTGTGTCAGTATTAGCACTTAGTACAGTGATTTGGCACTAGAAATGTCTGAAGTTAAAGAGACATTATACAAAGGTATGAAGTTACGGAACCAATTTGAAATTTGCTAAATTAAGTGGTAAATACTACAGAGTAAATTTTAAGCATACAAGTCCTTACCACTTTGATTATGTAATTGAACTGACACACGAAAGAAGGGATAAGATATTCACGTAGATAAGTCATGGAATTTTAACATAAGGAAGTAAGAAATTAGTACAGTTGAGGTTCTTACCACTTTGATTATGGAATTGAGAAGGCCATCAAAATTGCAGCTACTAGAATTAAACCCACCCTGCAGCTTCGAAACACCCAAATCATACATGTTCTTCTGCTTCTGTTTATCTTCTGATGTTAATGTGTCAATCTTCATTTGAGGAACAAGTGATGGCACGACTGTATCCGTCTGTCCAGTTACACTGGCACCAACATTATAGTTAAAACTTCCATTGTTCAATCTTTGGATATGTATATGGTCTTGTTTCATTCCATCCATGTTATGTATAGAATTGCTTGCAATTCCAAACTGCAAGTATTTAGAATGTCTCCCAGTATCAGCAGGAAGCAGCATTGTACTGCCAGGAGAACTAACCCCACCTTTGGTATTGTTGGCTGCTGTAAAGCTGTCAGGACAAACAGTCATGCTTACTGAAAATTTTCCTTTTTGGTCTACCTCTTTTTCTGAAGTCACAAAGCTAGCATCCAATTTTGTTGCACCAGTAATATCAAATGGACTGTGCAATGGCAGCTTGTCAGCAGAAAAGACATCATTTATTGGAAGGGTACCCTGCTGGGATATACTAGAATCCCGTAAATTAGTGGAAACTCCAACAGTACTCTCAAGAAGCCCTGAACTTTCAGGTGGCATTCTTATTGATGGATGGACTCCAACTTTGATTTGCGTGCACTCCAAAAGTTCTTGTGGTGACAATGAACCGCTTGTAACTCTTTGGAGTGTACCAGACATAGTGTTAGCCAGAGCACTCTCAGAAAAGACAGTAGACAAATCATTAGTTTCTTGATGGATCCACTTCTGTTGGAGTTGGGGCTGCCCAAGCGATGTGGTCAAGCCTTGCGTTAGATTTTCCTGTTGGTTTTCTTGTAAGCTCACAGTTTGAAATTTCTTGGTATCACCAGCGCAATGACTTACTGTGCCATTGCTGGTAGCACTTTGAATTGGCTTGGAAGGAGCAAGTTCCTGAAGCCCCAATGCTGTTGCACTAGTTCTACTTAGCAAGCCATGTGGATTGAAAGATGAAAGGGCAGCAGAAGAAGCAAAAGGTTGATAACTATGAAGTCCTTCAAATGCTCCCATGTGCAAAAAGGAGGGGTCTCTACCACCAAAAGCAGCCACAATGCTAGCTTGCTGTGATGCCACAGCACTTAGTCGTTTGAGGTAGAGCCTGTACTTCTGCAAGGAATACAAAGTCAACTGATTAGACATTGCATGTATGTAATCAGCAAATTGCAATTACATATGTTCCATGCATGACATATACAAATCAGAAGATAACTACCCCCTGATTTGGCATGGAGATTCTTGCCAAACTTGTACATGAAAACACTACAGGAAAAACAATATGAGGAATTTTCTTCAACCTTTCAACGGAAAGGGTTTACATAAAGGGTACCACTAGTTTAGTGGTTGAACTAAAAAATTTAAGAACACCCTCCTACAATGCAATGTGTCATCTTCTCCATCCACCACCACCCTTCCTCCTCCCTCTTCCCTACTTACTTACCCCACCTCTCTTCCTTCCTCTCTAACACAAAATTTTCAAATTAGAAAATTTTAACTTTGAAAATTTTAAATATGAAGTTTCAACTTAAAATTTTCAACTCGAAAAAATTAAATAAAAAAATTTCAAGTTAGAAATTTCCAACTCGGAGAATTTTAAATAAAAATTTATCAAATTAGAATGTTTCACCTTGAAAATTTTCAAATCGAAAAGTTTTGAAAATTTTTGGTTTGAAAAGTTACTATTCAAAATCTTCGGTTCAAAAAGTTTCGAGTAAAAACTTTTGAAAGTGGTTAAAAAGTACTTCTTATTCAAAAATTTAGGAGTGGGAATTGAAAAAAAACTATTTTGCGTTTGAAGGTAAGGTAATGGGGGGAGGAAAGGAGGATGAAGGGGATGGTGTCAAGTGTCACGATAAGAAAGCA
This sequence comes from Otatea glauca, assembly GCA_036346275.1. Taxonomy (NCBI): domain Eukaryota; kingdom Viridiplantae; phylum Streptophyta; class Magnoliopsida; order Poales; family Poaceae; genus Otatea; species Otatea glauca. Next base: position 6,948,410 of record CM070721.1, on the reverse strand, counting down.
TTTGAGAGGAAAGGGAAGTGGAGGAACGAATGAGGTGTTACCGCTTGTCATAACAAGAGGGCGTCCTCACCAAACATTTGGTGGGGATGCCCTAAAATTAGCAATTCCGTTACATAAATATATTATGTAGTCTGGACTAATGCATGGTGGTGTTAGTGTCTTTCTTTTAGCCGATTTGTAAAAGTGAAACAATGTAGCCAAATTCTAACGGTAAACTTGTCCAGCAGTTTACATAGTCATTTTGGAAATTTTATAATGGAACTTCACTAGTTAGCTTTAATCTGCTAATCAACTTGATTGGGAGAAGAATGAGCAAACTACTGTTTATGAGATGTCTACATGTTCAGGGTTTCTGGGTGATTCAGAGTTGCATGTCTCTTATATATGACTTTCTCCAAACCAACTGAACAATGCAATAGCACAGAAATGTGAAAGTGAATTGATGGAATGAAACTACATTATTCGATTCATTTTGCACGAACACCATGAAACCAGCACAATAAAATATTGGCTAACATTTTAGCCATAATACAAAATTAAGCTCTGCTCTGCAACTCTTAGCTTTATTAATACAAAACATAAGGCCAAAAAAAAGACCATGTATAAGAATATTTTTAAAAGGGTAAGTAATCACTATCTACCATTTATTCATGCTTTAATATTTGTGCAACTGTAGAAAAAAAAACATGGAAGCACCTCTCATATTTTTAATGAAAATCTTATGAGCAGTGGCTGACAGGTGCCCCCTTTTTTTGACCCAGGAAAATAGGTCCACTTGGCAGCCAGTGTTAGTAAGAATTCTGAAAAAGCTTTTGTTTCTATGCATAGGGCGCTCAAATAATTAATGATGGAAGTAAATGCCATATGGCCATACCTGTAGATGACTCGCAACATTTTCCCTGGTGAGTTTCTCCACATTCATAAGCTCAAGTATTCTTTTTGGTACAGCTTCTGCATCAACAGTAAGAGAAAGGACATAGCATAAATGAGTTGCTGTAACCTGTAAGGACATTTAGCAAAAAGCAGAAAGGAGGTGGGAAACTCTTACTATCAATTCCAAGCTGGTTCACAGCAGCAACAAATTTCCGATGCAGTTCAACTGACCATACAACTCTTGGCTTCTTTGTTGCTGAGGGTTCATCATTTTCTTGAATATCGTTCTCCTCGCCTTCATCTTCCTCTTCACTATGCAGTTCCTTCCTCTTCTTGCTGACCCTCCCAGTTTGATCAGAAGACCCACAAGTAACCTGGCTGGGCCCATGGTATGAATTTGCGTTGGGTGGCTTATTGAATTCTTTGTAGAAATCAAGATTGTTGCATTCGCGGTTACTGAACTTCCTCCTAACAACATGCTGCCATATATTTCTAAGCTCTTCAATACGAACAGGTTTTAGAAGATAGTCGCAGGCACCATGAGTTATCCCCTTCATTACAGCTTTTGTCTCTCCATTCACTGATAACACTGCATGGATTATACTTGATTAACATCCACACTTCAAACATGAAAACACCATTACTCAACAAGCACCTCTTGCTACCAAGAACACAGGCTAGAATAGGAACTTCTAAACTTACTGATGACAGGGAGGTCCATTTCAAGCCCCACGAGCTCAAGGAGATTAAAGCCGTCCATGTCAGGCATATGGACGTCACTGATAACCAGATCAAACATGTCTTTGTTCTCCCTTAGTAGCTTCAGTGCAGTAATAGCCTGGTTGGTTGTTGTTACTGTTAAGGCAGCAGAAGTTGCTCTTATTAGTTAAAAATTGTTGAAGCAATACAAAGAAATGCATACATAATTACGTATTGCATTGAATTATAAGACCATTAACACATCCAGAAGTTCTAAATTGTACTATCAAATTCAGAAGTAATTATAGTAGCAAACGTCTGTAAAATATCTGGCAGTAATATGCTTGTCAGATCATGAAAGGAAGAAATTATTTACTCTACATGTGACAACTCTTGCGGCTACAGAAAGCATTTAAGCGATCGTAATTACTAATTCACTATATAGCACAATGCAAGCATCAGCACAAATAAGAATGACCTTGACATGCAGAATTGAACAAACTTCAGCAATTTCAATATCTAAGTATAGATAACTGATAAGTGAAAGTACAATCAGCTGAAGATAATATAAAACAATGAAGTGCACGTACTGACCATGATACTGGCAGCGCCGAAGGAGGGTCTCAAGAACCTTGAGGCACACGGGGTCATCGTCGACAGCGAGGACCCGCATGCCGACCGGGAACTGATCCCTCTCCCTCCCCATCAACCCCTTCCTATCCTCCATCCTTACGGCACCCAAAAGCAGCCCAATTAGAGTCAATTCAAAGACGGTGAGCAAGAAACAAGCCCAAGAACAAGTTTTTATTTACTAGTAACTAAAAGAAGCACCTTTAGGCCCCCAACACCTACCAATTGACTCGATTCAAAGCAAGAAATCCAACCCTAAGACTAGACTCCCCCAATTGATGAGTGGAGCTAATTGCCAGCAAGAAACGAAGCCTAGTTGGACGGACACAATCGAGCCAATCCTGAGAAGCTAATGCCAGCCAAGAGCAGGAAAGGGAACTTTCCTGAAAACCCTCCAAATCACACCCAGAGAACCTGAAGCGAGAGAACACAACCCAAAAGGCTAGCAACTACCTACTGCCAAAATTACACCGGGAAAAGAAAAGATCAGCAAAACGAAAAGAAGAAAGAAAAAAAAACAGCAGGTGGATTAGGACCGTGGAGATGAGATGGGAGAAGCCTTCAAGAACAAACTCATAGCTCCACCATCATTATTGAAGGCAAGAGGTGGGAAAGCAAAAGTGGGGAGGCCAGAAGAACGCAAAGAAAAAAAAAGCAGACAGTGACCCTCCAGGTGACCAAGCATGCAAGCAAGCCAAGCCAAGCCCCTGTGCTCAGCTCAGCTCAACCACACCACACAAGGAGGAGAAAAACCCAACCACACCAACTGCACAAGCCACAAGGTGTTGAGAGCTTGAGATTGTTGTTGTCTCGAGAGGGGGAAGGAAGAAGCCGCAAGCAGAGCAAGATGGCGACGGAAAGGAATGTTTGGGTGACTGATTTATAAGGGTCAGAATGGCTTGGGGATGGCTGGTGACATGGGAAGTGTGGGCCCCCCAAACCACAGACTTCCAATTGTAGTTGGGGGGCTCTCGTTACTCTAATTTCTACCACATTTTACATTTTACCTTGGGGGAAAAAAAGACAAATGCTGATGCTAGTGCAAGAGAGGAATATATGCTACTGTTGAGTGGTCATGAAATTTTTTTGTACCATTGAGAAATCAAGAAGGCGTAATTTACTTCTTTCCATGCCATTTTAGGTTCAACATTTTGTCCGGCTAACAATGTCAAATCATTTTTTTAAGGTTGTGCTATTTTTATTTCTGGTGCAGTACAAAAGCATCTCTCTAGCTCTTGTACGACGAAATACTAACGATAAATGGTCAAAAGCTCTTAGAAAAAGAGAAATATGCTTAAATTTGTGAAAGCGAAAGGAAATAAGTCTGGCGTGTAATTTGGAATCAACAAGAAACATTAGATGTTCCTAAAAAAGGAATATGCTAAGAAATTATTTAAATTATATATACATATAGGAAAAATACCTTCTACTCCCGGTTATTGTTATTTCCACCCCAATGTACCATCTAAACGAACTTGAAATATATACTCCTTTATCACTTTTGGTATACTCATAGTGTCATATACTATCTACAAGATACTCTAATATGAACCACACGGAAAAAATGCAAGAGAGTTCATAGTTTTTAGCATATTTTACAAATACCTTCATATACGTTACAAAAAAGGAGTTTGTCTAAAAAATATATATACCACCTAAATGGTCTTATATACTCTTATACTACATATACATACCCTTCGTTACGCGAAATACTCCCTACATTATAAGAAACTATACATAGAGTAATTACTCCCGGGAGTGTGTGCGTGTTTGAGTGCACACACGCACGCTTGCACGTGTATATAGCCCTCAACAATCTCAATTACATATTATAAATGCAATTTCGAAATTTTCGAATGGGCTCAACGGTGCACAGCGTTTGCGTGTGGGAGGACTTAAATGCAATTTTCGAATGGGTTTCTTGACAAAGAGACGGTGTGGACTTGAACACAATTTTAGAATTTCCGAAGGGACTTAAATACAATTTCAAAATTTATGAAGGGTTTTATTGCAAAAGAACCGGTAGAGGGACCGAAACGCAAATTCAAAACTTTTGGAGGGCCTAACCGTGCAAGTGCTGGCTTGGCAGCTTGGCTGAGCCGGAAAACTACTCGGTTGTAATATAGGTAGTATAGTACTAGAAACCTATACGCAGCATGCCACGCCGCGGGAGCCGCTCTCCATGCGAGAAAATCGAGAAAACGTGCGATCGACGCTCCACGCACGAGTAAATCGAGAAATCGCGCGAAAAAGACCTAAAAAGGATTTTGTGTTTTCCGCAAAAGGGCTTAAACGTAATGCTAGAAAAACACAACAAGGACCTGAATGCGATGTATATTTTTTCAAAAAAAAAAGGGACCTGAACGTTTTTTTCCCTCGAAAAGGACCTATTTGTAATTCCATTTTTTTGGTAAATGGACCCAAGCGCAAGCCTTAAAAACGCATAAAGGACCTAGACATAATATCTATTCTTTTTTGGAAAAAGGACCTAACTGTTATTTTTTTCGGGAAAAGGATCTATATGTAAAAAATTTGGAAAAGAACCCGTTGTAATTTTATTCGGCCGGCTCGGCTCGAGCCGCGAGCCGAGCCGGCTTGCTCCACGACTCAAATTGTCCGGAGGCCAGGAAATCTTCCAACATTAGTAAGGGTATGATATATGCAACATATTTAGACTCAAAAGATAAGAAAAAGAAAATCCTAAACCATATAACAACTCCCACTAAAACGTACTGAAAGTCAAATATTATGTTGTGAAAAACTAGGACTTTACGCAGTATACTGACCACAACGTGCAATTGCACGGGCTAAATGCCTAGTTTTAAGAAAAGTTGACGTAACCAGGGTTAATAAAACCGTGGTAAACCGCTCGGTTTTTGCGATTTTTGACCGTACTGCTCTGGTTCGAAAACAGAAACCGAGCGGTTTACCGCGAATTTTAAAAAAAAAGCAAAAAATTTGAAAAAAATTATACGTTGAAAATCGCTCGAAAACCGTTGAAAAACCGCGGTTTTCGTAAAAAAACCGCTTGAAAAACCGTTTTCTAAGAATGTTCAATTGGTCGGCTGATTTTTCGCGAAAAACCGCGGTAAACCGTGAAAACCGAGTGGTTTTTCGTCAAAAACCGAGTGGTTTTTCGCTCATAGATTTAACCAAAATTCAAATTTTTTGAATTTGCAAACCGTTTGGTTTTTACCGCTGGGTTAGCGGTTTTCGGCTTCGAAACAAAATTGTGAACCCTGGACATAACATTACGATTCCTTGAGGACAATGTACTGTCTAAGAACGACGTACTAACTGGATTCACATAAAATCCTGTACTTTTTTTCCTAATACAGGTTGTATAAATCTTAAAGTGATCATCATCTATTATTTATTCATGATTTAATATTTATGCAACTTAAAAAAACATAAAAGCATCTCTTTAAAATTATTCCAAGAACAAAAATTGAAACGTTGCCCGTGCCAAGGCCCGGTCAGCACCAAGATAAAAGTCGACCGTTGTTATTACTCCACTGATACCATTACAGCATTATTACTGCCGACTGCGGAGAGATTATTGTTCTGGATGTACCACTCCGTAGGATCTTAGACGGACTTACACTACACATCGAGTTAAAACTGGAGTCTCTTTGCAGCGGAATGGTAAACTCAAAGCTCGTACTTATAATACCAAATCCAAAAGCTTACTAGTAATACTACTGTTTGTTATTGCCACGGTCTACTACTGTTTAAATGCCACAGTTTATGCGCACTACAACGTTAGCTTACGATTTTGAATGCTACAGTTATTTAATGGTCTAAACAATCCTAGTGTATCAAAGTGGTCGCGGTGGATGGTCAATTACTGCATTTCAGTGTTTGTAGATTTATAGTTCTCCCTCGGGTATAAATAGTTCTCGTTTTAGATATCGACAAGGTCTATAAAATATAGTTTTAACCATTAATTTTTATTATAATATATCTCTAAAACCCAATAAAAGTATAATATTATGAAGGTATTTTTCGAGACAAATCTATATGTATGATTTTCATGTATGTAATTTAAATATTTAAAAATATATTGATACTTAAAGTTTAAAAAGTTTAACTATATCTATATTTAAAACTATAACTATTTATAACTCCGGCTAAGTACTCCGCTCGAGCACCTGGCTATTGTCTTTGGCCAATGGTCTGACGAAACCCCAAGACTAAACCTAATCGGAGCCAAAATCTCGTCGAAGCCACGAGAGTCGTTGTCCAAGAACGCAGATTGAAAGATGATCGAACGTGACTAAATTTTGCTAACAAAAACAATCGACTGATTCTCACAACAGTTTTTTTTAGAAAAGACAAGTCTAGTACAATTTATCTTCTACAAAACAAAAATTGTAAATTTGCAAAAAAAAATATCAAATCACATGAAACATGGACCTACATGTACCATTCCCCACTATCCACAGGTTCTCAAGATCTGTGCGTACAAACGAAGCAAAAAAAAAAATCTTTGTACTTTGATCGGAAAAATGCATTCACACAATCACACCGCATTATCCTTCTCTCTCCTACATGAGTCAATCTTTTGCTGATGGGATGGATATTCAAATTTTTGGATTTTAAATAGAATTGGGATAACATTTATGATATTTTGAAGTAGCAATATTTTTCTTTGGAACATCAGTTTAAACCATAATTATTTTCGGTTTTCCATCTTCAAGAAATTACAAGAAATACCATCCATTTTTCCATCTTCAAAAAATTACAAGTTCCATCGAATTTTTTTTTCTTCAATTTTTCGGATCCACTATGCGAAAAATCAAGAAGTACAACGCAATTCAAGATCGGGTCCAGACTGGAACGCTTTTTCCCAACAATTATATCACAAATTTAGGGACATCACATAAAAATTTGGAGCTTAAAAAAACCCTACATATTTGGGACATCAGAACACAGTGTTGAAACTTCCGGTCATTACAATAAGAAAGAAAGAAAAACGACTGATAGGAACAACAATCAGGGGAAAACATGTTTGTGTTTCTCGGCAGCCTGAGTTCTATCGTCGCTTATTTAGCCTACTGTATTTTGTTTTTTTACAAATATATTTACAAATTTAGCATCCACCCACCGCAGAAAACACTGCAAGGAGCACGAATGGTGGCCGTTGTTGCGGCAAGGCGAGTGAGCGCGGGGAGCGGGTTGGTGAGCGCTGCTATTGAATTCCCGACCCTCGAATCCAAGCCAAGTAGGGAGGAGCTGCAGCAACACGCACGGCTCCTTGCTACTGCACTCGGATAGCGCATAATGCATTTTGCTGTGGTGGGCCACGATGCTCTTATGGTCAACCGAGCTCCCGGGACGTCAGCCACCTTCCGTGTTCCTGAGCATGGTGGAGAATAGGTATTACCTGTTACATCTTTTACGGTGCGGGAAGGAACTAAATTTGTAAATACATACGTTGGAAGGCTAGATTTAAAAATATATACAAAGGGCTGGATTTATTGATGATTGGGTTGACGAGGCTACAGATTACATAGCGACGCCGCCCGAGCTCAGATTAGGTGAATCCGAGGGCCGATGAGGGCGCACCACCGTGAAACATGGCGGATGGCCCGGAGCTCGAAGCTTCCCGCCATGGACGCAGACCACATGTGTCGTGCCATTCTTAAGACCAGCGGCGGAGGTGGCCGACCACTGGACGTGAAAGAGTGAGGAGAGAGAGATCTGGCAACTGGCCATGACCTGTGAGGGTTTTGAGGGAGAGTGAGATACGGTGGCCCACTACTTTGTGGCTTACACCTCTAGCTTTTATTGTTATCTCCACCTACACGTGGGTCTGATACTTGGATAGGCCCACTTATCATGAGCATAGGTATAAAACGCGTTATCTCCTTCCTCACTCACGAAGCGATAGTTGTTTTTTTTCCATTTGTAGCTCTTACCATAGCGTAATCGTAGGATTGGCTCCATGCAGGGGTGTAATAGCGCGAAAAAGATTTTTTTTTCCATTTGTAGCTCTCACCATAGCGTAATCGTAGGATTGGCTCCATGCAGGGGTGCAGCAGCGCGAAAAAGAAAGGCAACGGAGTGGGAGCGCGAGGAAGCGCTGCATCAGTGCGGCCCCTGCTGCTGCTCCCTTTATTTATTTATTTATCTTTTGTATCATCACTGCTATTTAATCGTTACGATCCTTGAAATTTTTGGTTCAGTGATGTACCATAAAATTAGGGGAATTCGAGTCGACGTTCTTCGAATTTATTTGGTTCACTGATATACCGCAAAATTATGGTTTTTGAATCAACAGATTTCGAATTTTTTTGGTTCAGTGATATTTCTATGTACATTTCTTGTCGTCGTTTTGTACATCCTGCTTTGTCACTTTCTTCAGTGTAAGCTATATACTCCCTACCTTCGTTATGTTTGTACCATTTTTCAAAATTTTTGAACATGATTTGTACCATTTTTTATTTGGTTAAAATTTGCCGGTAAAGCTTTTATCAGCATAGTAGCACTGTCTGAATTTTTAAAAATCCATGAAGCTTGATCATCATCTAAAAATTTTATGGGAACATTAGTTATGCATCACAACCATGCACAAAAAATTTCAAAATTTTCTAACTTGGTTTGTTTTATTTTTCATTCGGTTCAAACTTGTCGGTCAGCATTTTATGAAGACAGTAGCAATGTTTGAATTTTTAAAAATTCCTCATATATGATAATAGTCTAAAATTTTATGGTAACATCACTGATATGTCAGGAACCTGCAAAAACAATTTTAAAATGTTTCGACGTCGTTTAATCTATTTTTCGTTCAGTGCAATTTTATCAAGATCTCGGATCTCGGCAAAACCAACCGAAATTTCGGTTTTCTCGGTAGAAAAAATCCGGACTTGAATTTTTATTTTTATATTTCGTTCGAGATTTATCCGAAATTTTTAAATCAACGAGATTTAGAATCCTGCGTAACACAAACATATTAGCAATCAATGCTCAGATATTCAAGCATGAACATGGATCCGCAGGAGGCAGGACTTGTCTTGTCCAGGGTTCAACGTATCCATCATGTCGTCGATCTATGGCTGGGTCCCGGGGACACTCACGCAGTTACCCATACAATCATACATGTTTGGGCCGAATCGATCTACTGCATGGAAATTATCATTGTAAAATCGATTTGTTTCGATGATGTCAAGTTGTCATCGGATCTGTTGTGCGTTGCCGTGCCGCCGGGCAGGCGCAGCTGTCCGTGGTGTCACTTCTGGACGGATCCGAGGGACCGTCTCTGTACGAATCCCGAAGTTAAAGAGAAAGATTCATCCATCGTGTCATGCGCACGACTGTACGAACGTTCGAAAACATCAACCAAACGCACGGCGTACCGTGTTATGTGGGAAAATGATGTGCTTACTGATTAAAAGCAAGTATACACGTATATGTGTTGTGTGAAACAGCGTGTTTTCACGTATTGGAGCACGTAGAGTCTCTAATTAATTTTTTGACGTGTGTAGAAGACACACACATGTGTATACGTGTGGTGCGTGAGTGTAGTGTGCGTGGATTGTGTGCGTTAGTCTTGTACCTAAAAAACTGATGTTACCACATGCATAAATGTTTTATGGCTAAAAGTTATCATTCGAATTCTCTTTACTACTCAAGTCTTCATTCTTAAGAAGCAGCGTTTGGCAATATAAATTCATTGAAAGAATCAAAGTATAGTTATTGCAATATGTTTACTCTATACCACTCTTTTAATATAGAAAAAAGTGATTGAGTAGTTGTAGTATGGCATTTAATAGAGGTATAAATCGTACAATAAAATTTAATTTTTTTTCTTAGATTTAGTATTTTTGTCTACGTGAATGATAGTCTTGGACTTAATTATAGGAGGGATAGAGTATATGTCACTTTATTTGTGAATTTTCAAGGATATAATCCTGCGGTCTCTTAACTTCTACTCCTCGTGGTTATAAAAGGAAGTTATTTTAGACACCAATACGTCCGGTCATCAAAATATAACTTTAACCACTCATTTACTAATAAAATATAATATTATAAAAGAATTTTTTGAGACAAATTTACACGTATCTAAATATTCAAAAAATACTGATAGCTAAAGAAGTTTGTAATGTTTGGCTACATGTACATCACCTAAAACGGATTCATTTCGTGACCAGAGTCCAGAGGAAATTTTTGAATACAGTATAAAATACTGTCGGAAATTAGAAATCGATACAACATGTTTGAGTATTTACAAAAATCCCTACCATACCCGGAAACTGAAAATCCGTTTAAACATACCCGAGAAGCCAAAAACCGGCTAAAGTTTTACCGAATTTTAAAATTCCGGGTACGGGGGCCCCACCCCCCTACCCGGAATTTCAAAAACCGGTTAAGCCAAGATTCCATGCATGCATGCTGATTAGCCAAAAGGTTCTATGCATGCTGATTAGGCAAAAGTGCATGCGGATGATTAGTAAAAAGTACATGCTGATTAGTAAAAATTACAATTAGTAAAATAATTAGTAAAAAGTATAATCAGTAAAAGTACAATTAGTAAAATGATTAGTAAAAAGTATAATTAGTGAAAGACGGGGCTGGCCTCGATTGGTTGGCAGGACTCACGATTATTGGTGTTTTGGCAGCCAGTGCATGCGTCCTGAACTTAATTATTGGTTGCATGCGTCTAGCACCGAAAGCAAAGACAGGTCGAGTCGATGTCCCCTCATTAGCACTTTTTCTGGATATAAATCGGAGGGAACGCAGAGAGCGGCAATGCATTCACAAGATAGTAGAGGGCTCACGAGAGCAGAGCAAAGTAGAGAGCAAAGCAGAACCGAGAGCGCGAAGACGGGAGATTAGTTCGTCGGTGTTTAGTTTGTTAAAATTTTCATAAAGTCTAAAAATTTTCAAGTACTTCATTTGGGATTTGTATTTTGCAGGTATTCTTCGGGAATATTTATTGGTACATTGTTCGAGCTTTATTGATCTTTGGTACAACTTTCAGAAGGTTAGTTACAAATCTTCATGAGTAATAGTATATTAGTGACCAAATTGTTAGGTTAGAGTTTAGTATTTACGTTTGTGCAATTTATTACTGTTGTAGGCAACGTAGTGTTTGGTTAGGGCTAATTGTCTACAACAGTAATTACAAAATTTTGGGGTGTAGTGACGTTATTTTCTTGCCTAGTTCATGAGCCATTACTGCAAGTTTGTCTAAATGTACTTGTATGTTCTGAGCTGTTTCGTTTCAGCAGCACATGATGGCGGCCATTGCAGTTCTAGAGCTTCTCGTGAGTCCGTCGATGCCCCACATCGTGCGAGGTCAATTTCTGCAGGAACTACGGTCCGACGCATTACTATATTACCTGCCGTCACTTTTTTGAAGATGCATAAACACTTTGTCGTTAACGTTTCAGTTGCCCCCTCTCGCAAGCCGGCCACTTCACAAGATAAAAAAGCTGGACTATCGATTCCATATTCCACTAGCTCGTGCAGGCCTACTACCGTTTGCACTCCTCATGGATGGAGCTCAGCTCGGAGGAGGCTTGACCACACCCATGCCTGCCATTGATCGTGCACTTCTCACTGGTCTCGTCGACCGATGGCGACCGGAGACACACACCTTTCACCTACCATTCGGTGAGATGTCCATCACTTTGAAGGACGTGGCCATGCTAACCGGCCGCCCATCGAGGGACGGTAGTTGGTTCTTCCTCGCCCGTGACAGGCGGTGGCAGACTACATCGCGGAGAGGTATTACATGACATAACGTTATTTCATATTTGTAATGTGCACGATATTATCGACTCTCTTAATCCGGAGTTCATGCAAGTTCGGTGTCCCATACGTACAGAAAGAAAATGGTGTCTCCATGACTTGGCTACATGGATTACAGGAATACAATCTATGCCCACCTGATGCCGACGAAACTACTGTGGGGCGCCACTACGAGGTGTACCTCTACTACTTGCTGGGTGGTGTCATGTTCACGACGACCGCCGGAGATCTCATCTTCTCGCACATCGTGTGGATTGCTAGTCAGTTGTCCGCCAACCTTGATGACATCCCAGCCTACAGCTGGGCATCTGCGGTCCTAGCGGACACCTACCGTGGTTTGTGCGATGCATGCCAACGGCAGACTTACAGGAGCACTATTACTAGATGCCTGCAACTCCTTCAGATGTGGAGTTGGGAGTACCTTCCGATCTCTCGGCCGGAGGTACGTACGAGGTACTACCCTGTTGTCGTAGACGATGACACGCCAGAGGCCACTCGCCTACAATGGGGCACCGTTGGATGCACGCCCGGCTACGATGGTCGCCGACGGGTGACCACGCGAGCTACACTCGTGTTGTCGCCGACTTGGACTTGCTGACCGCAGATCATGTCACCTGGGATCCATGGACCGTGCAACGAGCCGAAGAGCTTGCGACTGGTGGCTGTATCTCTTCTGTTGCACGGTCGACCATGGCCTGTGGATGACTAGGTGCTTCCTCTTGTACATGAACGTGGTCGAGGTCTACTCGCCCGAACGGATCCAGAGGCAGTTCGGGTGGCGGCAGCCAGTCTTTGTTCCAGCACCGCAGGACGCCGGGAGCTCTCATGGGTATGCATTTAATTATTTTCAATATTTTCCCTCTATATGAAAATTTTAGAATCTTACGTCCTTGCAATTGTAGGAGAAGCGCGAAGGGCAGTGCGGCCGCATCGAACTGGACCGTCATCCACGCTCCGCACATTACACGATGGATGGAGCAGCGCAAGCCAGAGGTTGTCCATCCTGCGGGCCATATGACCCCGAGGAATATGAAAACTACCTTAGATGGTACCGGGCCCGCACGCGTCCCACTTTACTGAGCGAGGAGGTCGACGAACCAGCCATGGCCTATCCAGAGGACCGATCTCGATAAGTCCATATTTTGGTACTCCCACTACCGTACTAATGTCTTCCGTAAATTTCTTTACCTAAGTTCTAATACCCCGTTACTGCCATGCAGACGCAGGAGGCATCGGAGCTATATACCCAAGCGGATCAAATTGCGGCCCAAACTGTAGGCACCTCTACCTCCTCATCACCAGCAAATCAGATGAGACAGTACCTCGCGTCCAGGGGGTCCCGATTCCTATCGGCGATCCGTCGTCTTGGAGGATCTTCACGTCCTTCCGCCTGCAGCTACGAAGATGCTCCCATAGACTCTGCTCGTAGTTCACAGGCCAGGCGGTCCTGCACCAGCCGTCCCTCCGGTGCTGATGCGCACGACGCCGGACGTCGTGCATCCACGTCCCATGCACCGAGCCATTCATCGCGACGTCGTTCTGTCCCCCCCCATTGAAGTACCAGCTGAGGCTTTCGCACAACATGACGAAGGACCCGGTCCTTCGGCATCACCGGAGGTGCCCCATTTATCGCACTCGCCGGAATGACGTCGATCACACGGGGATGGAGCGAGGCCGGATATTTCGAGTTCGACTTCATGTCCGCACCTACCTTCACTGCTGGGCTACTTGGTGTGCAGCAACATGGACCTCCTCCCTACGAGGCGGGGACCTCACAGGCAGCGACCGGCGTACTGCATACGGCTTCCCTAGGAACGGAGGATGCAAGTGCGTGGTACAACCGGATCCACGCGAGCGGAGAGCAATACACATTCCAACTGGGCTTCCTTCCCCAAGACGAGCATTTTGACGTACCGGCAGGCACGGGGAGGCATGGGCCATCACAGGCCGCGGGACAGAGGTAGACACATGCCCCAGAGACGTACACCCCAGAGGACTTCACCAGAAGGCAGGGTGGACGGCGCGGAGGGAGGCACTGACGATTTGTTTATAGCTGTGTGTACTGTATTGATTAATTTAACCAAGTCCAGTGAGTTTCATGTTCACGCCGGACTGGTTTTGCAGCTGGCCGAAATTAGCATTTTTGAAGGTCTTTTCGTGCTTAAAAAATTATTTGGTCAACATGAAAGTTGTAGAGAATTTCAAGATGCATCTTTTTTATGTTGACAAGTTTTTCATTTGAGCAACAGAAAAAATCATAGAAAATCGGGAAGGTTAACAGTGAGTTTTCACGTTTGCGCCGGAGCGATTTTTATTTGCGCCGGACCGATTCTTGTTAGCACTTTGTAACGGTCTTCCTGTCCTCAAAATATTATTTGGTCTACACGAAAGTTGTAGAGAATTTCAAGAAGCATCTTTTTCATGTTGATAAGTTTTTCATTTGAGCAACATAAAAAATCATAGAAAATCGGGAAGGTTAACAGTGACTTTTCAAGTTTGCGCCGGACCGATTCTTGTTAGCACTTTGTAACGGTCTTCCCGTCCTCAAACAATTATTTGGTCTACACGAAAGTTGTAGAGAATTTCAATACGCATCTTTTTATGTTGACAAATTCTTCATTTGAGCAACATAAAAAATCATAGAAAATCGGGAAAGTTAACAGTGAGTTTTCACGTTTGCGCCGGACCGATTTTTATTTGCGCCGGACTGATTCTTGTTAGCACTTTTCAAGGGTCTTCCCTTGCTAACAAAATTATTTGGTCTACATGAAAGTTATAGAAAATTTCAAAACGCATCTTTTTCATGTTTACAAGTTTTTCATTTGAGCAACAGAAAAAATCATAGAAAATCGGGAAGGTTAACAGTGAGTTTTCACGTTTGCGCCGGACCGATTCTTGTTAGCAATATGCCGTCATGAAAAGACGGGAGCACACTCGTCTCCGGTCGGAGCCCTCCTCGTACGAGGTTAGGTGCACGAAGTACCCGATTGTCTCTTCTTTGTACGGGTTCACAGACCCAAGCACGAAGACTACTTTGTCATAAGTAGAAATAGGCCTCATACGTGCACGGAGGAGTCCGTAAGGAACTTGAGCCGACTTGTGGATGCGAGGTTTGTAGTCCAGATCCTCGTGTCCATCGTTGGAAGCGACATAGGGATGACTCCCCGTAAAATTATGGAGGAGGTCTAGGCTAAAACTGGGATGGTCATCACGTACCATACGGCTTGGAGAGCGAAGCAGAAGGCATTGAAGATGCTTTTGGGGGGATTCGAGGAGACTTTCAACTATGCCCCTAGGTTGCTACAGAAGATTGCCATGACGAACCCGGGCACTCAATTCGCAGTGGCCGATGAGCCCGTCATACTAGAAGATGGGTCTGTCAGCTCGGCGGACCGGTACCTAATTAGGATATTCTGGTCATTCGGTCTATGCATCGAAGCTTTCAGGTATTGTAGACCAGTCATATGCGTGGACGGGATATTCCTGAGTGGGAAGTTCCACGGGACGCTGCTGACTGCACTCGCTACTGATGCAAATAACCAAATCCTCCCGGTGGCGTTCGCTCTCGTCGAGAGCGAGAACAATGACAGCTGGTTGTGGTTCCTAACTCTACTCAAGAGCCGGGTCGTCGGTACCCGGAAGCGCATATGCGTTGTCTCAGACAGGAACAAAAGCCTCCTCCACGCGTTGGATGTCATGCACGACAGCACGTCCTCCGAGACTAGCTGGCACGATGTCGAGAGAAGATGGTGCATGTGCCACCTTGGTGCGAACCTGTACACAAGGTACAAGAACAAGGCCCTAGTCAAGAGATTCAAAGCTATGTGCCTGCAGAACCAAGCACACAAGTTCAACGCGATATGGATGCAACTGTACGAGACCACATGGAAGACGACCAATCCCAGGAGCTGCAACTCCGTTCGCAAATGGTGGAAGGGCAGACCGTGGTTTCTCGAACTCGCCCACCTTCACCCGTGGATCGCGGGAAGCGGCAGAGCGGTGGCGCTACTCCACTATTACTGAACGGAGCGAGGTATGGACGAACCATAACTTAACGCAAATCATTTCACCTCCTTGTATTCACTTCCATGGCCGACATACACCATCATAGGTACAACGTGATGACAACGAACATAGCGGAGGCGTTCAACAACGTCCTGAAGGGTGTGCGCGCTCTTCCGTTGTGTTCAATCATTGAGCTCACATTCTATCGGGCGGCTGATTACTTCCGAGATCGCGGTAACGCGTTTGAGGCGTGCGTCACCACGTACGCACCCAGAGTGGAGAAGATGCTTGCAGAGAGATGGAAGAAGGCACACTTCCACCGCACAAGGATTTATGACTTGGGAACGGATAAATTTGAGGTCATGTGCAAGCGCAGACATGCATCCGGGTATCTCGCGAGGGACACCGTGCAACAGTGTCAGCTAGGGGGCGAGCAAGTGACGTGCACGTGCAACAAGCCGAAGCTTCAACACATTCTGTGCTCGCCGCATGTCGCGACGTGGGTGGGAACGATGCATCACAGTTCATCTCGTCTTACTACACCGCGCATGCTTTGAAGAACACATGGCGTCCAAAGATGAGTTCGTTCACAATCGGAGCGAACTACAAGATTATGGAAGGCCTAACCTGGAAACCATATCCCACGACTAGACACACAGAACATGGGAGGCCAAGGGGCACCAGATTGCAAGGTGACATGGACGCGGCTGATGCGGTGGACGGTTTGCGAAAATGCAAGTTATGTAAACAACCTGGACACGACCGTAGGAGGTGCCCCAATCCACCCAGTATGTTGTCATTTGGTTTTGATTATGTGTGAAATGTTCGCTGTCCCCCAATGTATCATGTTTAATCACTCTTGTGTTGCCAAATTTGAAATAAATCGATGCCAGCTTTCTCTTAAGTTGTTTTTCTTAATTTATTGTATCTACTAGTCTTGTCAAATTACTCATGTGTTGTCATCTTCGTAATATAGTGACGCCAGCTTCTCTTAAGCTGTCAAAATTTTTTATTGTACCTCACAGTCATGTCAAATCAGCCATGTGTTGTCCGTCTGCATGCTTTCTCAGAGTGGACGATTAGACGACGCACACCACAGCTTTCGACAGAGGGTGACAGGTCGTGCAGCTTTGGACAGAGGGTGACACGTCATGCAGCTTTCGACAGAGGGTGACACGTCGTGCAGCCTTTGACAGAGGGTGACAGGTCGTGCAGCTTTTCTCAGAGGGTGACAAGTCGTGCAGCTTTGATGATGGGTGACACGTCATGCAGCTCTTCACAGAGGATGCCAGGTCGTCAAAATCGACAAGGGCTGCAGTTGTGTGGAGTAACCCCTCAGCACCACTATAAAACCGCCCGAGGGGTAGACATCCAACACTGCCAAACCAGCCATAAAACGTTGGCTGAATCTACACAAATTAGGGCACGATGTCGTTCTACCGTCGCCTCTTCAGCAAGCAGGAATTATCCCGCCCCGAATACCCAGATGCCAGTAGCGTCAACGCCCCAGTTCTGCCGGAGTTGCCCCGACCCAAATGCAATTGCAACCTTCCGGCGAGGATGATGCAATCTACCCACAAAGAGACGGTCGCCCGCGCTCACTACTGCTGTGCCCGCCCCTACCGGGTAAACCTGCTGGTGTCCATACAATACAGGGTTACAATACCATTTCATGCACCATTCTTTCTTTTTTCAGCACAACGACCGGTGTTGCTTCTTCCAATGGATCGACGGGCCGGAACGATATGACCACGAATTTATCGACAACTGCCATGACGCCTACCCCGCTTCGCCCGAGAACTTCACCCGGTGGGAGAGGCCTCCAGGATATGTCCCCGTTCTAGATCGACCAGAGTTCAAGACCGGTGGGCAAGGGGCCAACCAATCAGTGAGTCTCATACAACATACTCATGTTTCACTCACAAAGTGGTAATTCTAAACCAGTTCATCGCATACAGGAGTTCAAAAAGAAAATTGCGAAATTGCTCAAGTCAAAGGACAAACCTCATCAAGGGCCACCCGCAAGCCCCGACTTCTGCGAACATGGCCTACAGGCAGTGGTTGATACCTGCCATGATGATCTAGCGGACCGGAGATTCTACCGGTGTCCCTTGGCCGAGGATGAATGGTGCGGCTACTTTAACTGGGTAGACCCGGAGACGTACCACCCGCATCTCAAACTTCTAGTATGGGATAACTGGGGAAAGCAACCCTCTCTGTGGTGCTACTACCGCCCAGAAAAGCCAGACCACGAGTACGCCTACGGTATTATTCAACGACCACAGCGGGCATACTGCATTGATTGCAGGGCACGCTTCCGGTTGTACAAGGATAAACCCAACACACACCTCCTACACCATATAGTGGAGTGCGAGCCGAAACAGAGCAGGCGTCTCGTCAAGTCTCCGCCAACGGCCAGCGCACCGGAAGTACAAGAGGGTACCTCCTCTCGAAGAGGAAGGGACAAGGGGAACCAGCCGGCCGAGGTCCGCACCACGCAACAAATCCTTGACGCGTTACGCAGACCATCCGGGAACCCGGGTGGTATTAACATAGGGGACGCCGGGAATCGGGATGACATGCCCATATGGGAGGGTAGAAATCCACATAAAAAAGACCAAAAAATTCTGTCTTATACACCCGAGATGTACGACATTGGCCACCCAATCAGCGACAGCTGGGAGCACTGCGGATCCCCATGGAGTTCTTTCATAGTTGGGATTGAGTTGTGTCCGAGAACAAATCGTAAAATTTACACGGGTGATGTAATGTGCAAAAAATGTTGGACATCATTCCCGCTCTACCCAGATAGGCGAAACGATCACTTGTTCCACCATGAGAAACATTGCTTTCATTAGTTAGTTCGTCAAGCAATTTCGTCATTATTGTAATGCCCTTGTAATATAATCTAATCTATTGCTTATTTTATCATCTGAATTTTCGGTGTATGTGCCCTTATATATGTTCAACAAACAATTTAAGTGCTACGTGGGAACTATTCATAACATTAGTTGTTGTCGACTATAATACTTAGGGTTATTGCACTAGTGGAAATTAGATTCAGAGCAAAGTGTAAATTAAATATTTTTTCGGAATATGCTAGTGCATATATGAAAGATCAAATGTGGTCCATTGTTCATAAAAATTCCATTTAGACATGATATTTTACGGGCCGCCGAAAGAGTTAAAAAACATGACATGAGTTGTTTCGACTATAATACTTAGGGTTATTGCACTAGTGGAAATTAGATGCAAAGCAAGGTGTAAATTAAATATTTTTCTGGAATATGCTAGTGCATATATGAAAGATCAAATGTGGTCCATTATTCATAAAATTTCCATTTAGACATGATATTTTACGGGCCGCCGAAAGGGCTAAAAAACATAACATGAGTTGTTGTCGACTATAATATTTAGGGTTATTGCACTAGTGGAAATTAGATGCAAAGCAAGGTGTAAATAACATATTTTTCCAGAATATGCTAGTGCATATATCAAAGAGCAAGCAAATCTGGTACATTCTTCCTAAAAATTACATTTAAACATGACATTTTACGAATCTTAAAAGGATAAAAATCACACTCCCCCTGATCTCAGAATCGCACTCTCTCTGATCTCCCTCTCTGACCATCGTTTTGTAATTTCTAAAAAAAATAATTCTTCAAATAATTTCAAATTATTGATTGCCCGAACTTTTATTGGATACATTTATCAATACCTAAATTCAATGACAGTTGCCTAGCCACTTCCTCCAAAAGAAGTGTTTTAAATATCTTTACAAATTTGGATTGAATTTGTTCAATGCAATAACGCGATTTTGCTAATCAATTAGTATGTCATACTAATTATAATTTTGCTAATCACGTGGAGACTACGAAATTTGCTAATCAGTATGGAGGGAATTATACTTTTTATACTTTTTACTAATCATTTTACTAATTATACTTTTTACTAATCATTTTACTAATTATATTTTTTATTAATCAGTATCATTTTACTAATCAGTATCGGTCCAAGTCCTCTTTGACTTCCAGTCCAGGTTCTACTTTTACGCAGTACTACTTTTACTATGCATGGGCCTTAACCGGTTTTTGGCGTCTCGGTTATGTTTAAATGGATTTTCAATTTTCGGGTATGGTAGAGATTTTCATAAATACGTAAATATGTTATATCGATTTCTAATTTCTGACAGTATTTTGTACTGTATTAAAAAATTTCCGAGTCCAGAGGGAGCAACCTATACATAATACACACAAATCGATGTTTGAACCTCAAACGATCGCCCGGTTTTGAACCTCAGAGAGCGGGGCTAGCTCTTCCCGTAAACAAAGGTGGGCAACCAACTGGCCATGCATGCCGTGAGCCCGTGATTAGAAGTGGGCACTCGGGCTGGGATCTTTTAGACCGGCTCAAGGCATAACGTCATGACTCGGTCTAAAGCCTGATCCGGTACGACACTGTAGCACGGACCGTATCGGGCTCAAGAACCGAGCACGATGGGCGGCACTCCCCGACACGACACTGTAGAATGGGCCGTACCGGACCCGATGATTCAGGACATGAGGAAGAAGTCTAGCATAAAGGTCACCGACTCACAGAGCATGACCGTCATGGACGCACCTAACAACATGAATGGCACCCCTGTCGCCGACACCTGAAAGAGACAGACAAAACGGGAGAGAGAGCTGAGAGAGATTGAGAGACGGTGCAAGAAGCTGCTTTCTCTTACCCATCCCTCTCAATCTCTCTCAGCTCTCTCTCTCACCCGTCTCTCTCAATCTCCATCTCAATCTCTCTCGCCTATCTCGCTCACTCTCTTTCTCGCCCATTGCCTCCTCTCTCGCTCATGTTCAACACATCTCCCTCGCTCTATGTAACTGTTTAAGAATAAATAAATTTTAGTTCTTTTTCTCATAATATTTACGTCCACTGCCTCAACTCCGTGTGTCTCTCTCATTTTCTCTCGTTGCAATAGTGCAAATTGGTCGGGCCTGGGTCAGCACGGCACGAAGCAGACACGAAGAGCAAATGGGCCGTGCCTAGGCTCGCCGAAGGCGAGCCGGACCGGTACGGCACGGTGGGCACGACGGGCCGTCGTGGTCCGACACGGTTCAGACACGAAGTACGATAAATCCATATCGAACCAGCCCGGCACAACACTACGTCCACATCTACCCGTGATATGGATTGACGAGCATCAAAACAGCAAAACGTACTGGGCATGCATATTGCCTATGATATGGACTGACGAGCATCAGAAACAGCAAAACGTACTGGCCGTGCATGCTGCTTGTGATATGGACTGACGAGCATCAGAGACAGCAGAACGTCTGCGTTACGGTCAGTTCAGCTGCTACGGATCAATCCCTCGATTAAAACCTTGCGATTCTCGCTGCAGCGTGTGCACCAACATATATGCGCGCAGGAAGCTAGAGAGAGATATAGCGCGTTGAGTACGTAGTGTACTGTCACGGTAGACTGTGACGATCCGATTAATAAAAATTAGAAGGTGTTATTATATAGGACAATATTAATATAAGATAAATAAAATAAATATAAATAATAAGAAGTACTATGAAATTAGCTATGGTCCAGCTAAAAGTAGAAGATGCACCTCAGCCCCGGTTGACCCTGCTAAGTTCGACCCTGGCAATAGATATATATAGCCGCTGCCGCGTATACCGCCCGGATTTTGCCCGACCGGACGGGTACGTACGTGCACGCATCAGATGACCTGCTCCTGCAACGTGTGTACTACCACTTATACACTGCGTCCTTCCAGTGGATAGATCACTCGCTTCTGGTACGTGCTACTCTCTCTCTCTCTGCTACTTCTAATTACGATTTAGTGACGGCTATTCGCTCAGCCTGCCCACCTCTCTTTTCTTTCTGTTCGCTCAGCTTTTTCTTATTATTGCCTCACGTTGAGGCTTATTAAAATTATGCTAGCATAAATGATTAACTGATAATTTGAAGCACTCTTAAGTAGCTAACAAGTTCGCTTTATGCATGTCTTTCTCATCAACCAATTTGGTTGTTGCTTTAAAAATCTTTTCTTAATAAAGTTGTGTTTGAGAATTTTCGTAGCAACGCACAAGCACTTAACTAGTATATACTACGTACTGCTTGCTACTACGTACACTCATCAATTAATTAATCATGAGTACATCGATGAGATGTAGATACTTCTATGTATGTATGTATATACACTACTACAGGAATATACATCACAATCGATTCTTTTTCGTCATCACAGTTGATTCTGGTGGCGACACAAAGTCATTAGACAGTGATGAGGCGGATTTATTACAGTCGGTTCTCACCCGATAGAGATGAGACCTCATCACTATCGATCTATTTATGGAACGGACACATATGACAAGAGTTTTCCAATCGGTTTATTTATAGAACCGACACAGATGACGAGTTTTTACAATCGGTTTTTGTATGAAACCGACACAAATAATCATTTTTTCCAATCGGTTTTTACAGTGTAACCGACACTGATAGAAGACTATCTCTATCGGTTTATTTACGGAACCGACACAGATGACAATATTTTTCCAATCGGTTTGTTTATAGGACCCACACATATGACGTGTTTTTGCAATCCATTTTTTTATGAAACCGACACAAATAATCTCTTTTTTGATCGGTTTTTACAGTGTAACCAACACTGATAGAAGACTATCTCTATCGGTTTATATATGGAATCGATACAGATGACTATAGTTTTCCAATCAGTTTGTATATAGAACTGACATAAATGACATCTTTTTTACAATCAGTTTTTTATGAAACCGACACAAATAATCACGTTTTTCGAATCGGTTTTTACAATGTAACCGACATTGATAGAAAACTATCTCTATCGGTTTATTTATGGAACCGACACAAATGACTATATTTTTCTAATCGGTTTGTTTATAGAACCGACAAAGATGAGGGGGTGTGCTGTTTTTCAATTCACCCTCCTAAAACAGCACATATACACACAGTATGCACATATCACATTCACACAGCATAGATTACACACATTATGCACATATCATATTCACAGAACGCAAACACTTTATTACAACACACATATCATATTCGTTCACAAAATAGAACTCAAACATGTTTAACAGTCAGTACACATGCAATCGAATTCACCTATATAATATTGTTTACATATGGACTAGTAGGAGCTTTCAGGATCTCTAAACCTGCCACCCTCCGAGATAACTTCCATCTAGTACCACTGGCATAAGTGGTCTCGTAATTTGTTGAGTTCTCTACTTTCTAAGCTCTTCTGAGGGATATTGATTTTCTGCAAAATAGAAATGAGTGCTCTAATTTAAGTTTTAAAATTTCTATGTGAAAGGCTAAGTGTATTATTATGCATGTACATATACCTTAGGAAAAGGTGCATGTCACGACTGTGATCAAGCATGTGATGCATGACGTAGAAGCCGCACAGGTTGTCGCTGCCCTGTTGATGACACTGTGAAGAAAGAAAAAGAAATTAAGAGATAAAGAATAGATGTCAGAAAATATTAATCCTATATATGGTGGGCACTTGTACCTTAAAGCGCATATAGTCCAGCTTGGAGCCCTTTTTGTCATCGTGTGTCCCACTACTATAGAATGATATATCACTATTGCTTCATCTGTGTCGGTTCTTAAGTTTTTAGAAAAAAACGATTGTGATAGATGACTTAGGATGGGCATTAATAATAATCACTATCGGTTCTCAGGTTAGAAGCGATTATGATATAGCACTGGGAACATCACAATCGATTCTTATGCGAGAAATGATAGTAATGTGCATGATCATCACTATCGGTTCCCACATAAAAAGCGATAATGATAAGCACGTGCACATTACTATCGGTCCTTGTTGTTTAAGAAGCGATGCTCATCACTATCGTTTCTCACGTAAGAATCGATAGTGATGTGCATATCGTTTCTTATGTGAGAAGCGATAGTGATGTGCATGAATATCACTATCGCTTCTCACATAAGATCCGATAGTGATATGCATATCATTTCTTACGTGAGATCCGATAGTGATGAGTATGCATATTACTATCGTTTCTCACATAAGTACTTATTGTTATGTGCCCAGTGCTACATCACAA
The DNA here is from genome assembly GCA_036346275.1 of Otatea glauca. Lineage (NCBI taxonomy): Eukaryota > Viridiplantae > Streptophyta > Magnoliopsida > Poales > Poaceae > Otatea > Otatea glauca. The sequence goes on along the minus strand of CM070721.1, from coordinate 6,924,324 downwards.
TCGCTTCTAACTTGAGAACCGATAATGATTATTATTAACACTCCTCCTAAGTCATCTATCACAATTGTTTTTTCCTAAAAACTTAAGAACCAACCCAGATGAAGTGATAGCGATATACCATTCGGTAGTAGTGATATATATATATATATATATATATATATATATATATATTTATGTATGTATATATATATATATATATATATATATATATATATATATATATATATATATGTATATGTATATGTATATGTATATATGTGCAGTGTCTCGTGCGTACGTACGTACATTTACACATGGCGATTCTTAAGTGAGATCGTATATATCTGCACGCACACATGTAGACGTATATACGTGCTAATTAAGACAGCTGGTACGTGTACGTACGTACGCGTGCATGTATGTGCTCGCTAGCTACCGCGTGGTGTGTATATATATATATAGACAAGCTCTGCAGCGGCATTCATATATGGATTTGCCGCTTGATCAACTGCATGCTGGCGATGCTTTTTTTTTCTACCCGGCTTAGTTACTTATTGTCACTGCTACAAAAGAAGTTATATTAGACTCGTCATCGATCACAAACTGTTTTTTACAGAAACTGTCTGGGAAGGGTCGGGCACATCGCAGACGGTTTGTGACTAAAACTGTCTGTGATGTCAGCTCATCACAGACGGTTTTATCCACAAACCGTCTATGAATTCTGTGGATAAATCCGTCTATGATGATAGGGAAACTTCACAAACGGTTTGTGGATAAAATCGTCTCTATGAGGTAAATATCACAGACGATTTTATCCACAAACCGTTTGTGATGATCAATTCTTATAAATGAATGGTGAGTCCCAACTGTCAGAACTAGCTTATTGCATGCATTACATATATAAGAACTAGCTTCTTGCACGCATCACAACATACAAAAATTTCCCTACAAAAGTTCTTAATGGGAAAGACTATCTAGTCGATCTGGTTCTCGTCGTCGTCGTTGGAGTCATCGCTGCGGCCGTCGGCGTCCTCGCTCGAACTGGCTTTGTCTGGGTCATCCTCCAGCCCCCAGTCGTTACGATAGCCCACCGACAAGTTGAAGCTATCGTCGTCGTCGGAGATTGCTGTTGGTGGCGAATGCTTCTTTCTGACGACGTTTGAGGCAGAGGGAGTCGTAGTACTGCCCGAGGCGGGCGACGAATTGGCCGGCGGAGGAGACCGTCGGTGTAGCGCATAAGCCGTGGCCGGCGGATTCATTGATATGGCGTCGGTGTGGCGCCGCAGCCATTGGCGCAAGGGCCTCGTCGGAGGCTGAGGAGGCGAAGTCGACGGTGGCGGTGGGGAGGGTTAGTCGGCAGTGGCGGTGGCGGAGGCGACGGTAGTGGTAGAGTCCCACATGGCCGTGCGGCGGAGCCGACAGAGGAGGCCTTGGAGTTTGAGTTGCTCATGCTGGCGTCGGAGGCAAGCACGCGATGTGGAATGCTATCGATCGATCCAGTATATATCGTTACCGAAGTGCAATTAACGACCTGCGTTGGGGAAACAAAATGCCTGGAACACGGTCTTCACAGTGGAATTTGAAGAGACAATTTAATTCACTCGGAACACGAAACGATATACTCGAAACACTGTGAGCCTATCTTGGAAGACGAAAGGCTTTGGGAAGAAAGCAACATCATGGACGGTTTATAGATAAAACCGTCTATGATGACCTCATCGCAGATGATTTTAGCCACAAACCATTTGTGATGACATCACAGACGTCATCACAGACGGTTTGTGGCTAAAATAGTCTACGATGAGGGCAATAAGACAGACGGTTTTATCCACAAACCATCTGTGTTGATCAATTCTGATAAATAAGAACAGAGAGCCTCGACCTCCTCTGTATTTTTATGATTTCCTAGATATTTTTGAGGTGACTACGATTGAGACGTAATCTAGTGAAAGAGACCCTAGATTTGGAGGTGTAATTGTAGCTCCTTGTGCTCTAGGTCATCTAAGGTTAGTAATTGCTTCAAATTTGCATTATATTTAAGATCTAACTTGGTAAAGAGGGAATGAAGCTGGTTTCTAAATCTAGCTTGGTGTAGATCCATTTGTTCTCTGTGATGTAAAGTAGTAATTGGTTCAAATTTGCGTTATATTTAAGATCTAACTTGGCAAAGAGGGAAATAAAACTGGTTTGAAGATATAGCTTGGTGTAGATCCATTTGTTCTCTGTGCTGTAAAGTAGTAATTAGTTCTAATTGTGTTATACTCAATATGTAAATAGTTACTTAAAGGAAGATGACCTATGCTAATAATTGGTTGTAATAGCATTATATTGATGGTATATACATCTAGCTTGGTAAAGAGGGAATTGAAGATGGTTTTGATTTAGCTTCGTGTAGATCCATTTGTTCTTTTTGTCTAAATTAGTAAATAGTTCTAATTGTATTACACTGAAGATGTAGCTAGCCATGTGAAGAGAAAATTGAAGATGTTGAGTCTAAATGTAGCTTACATGTATATGTTTATAAATCCATTCGTTCTTTTTTTATGTTAGGAGCTATATAAGTTAATCGGCAAGTTGAAATGTAGCCTATATGCCTAGTGTACTTAATTCATTATTTAACATCTGTTGTTACATATGTAGCGTAGATGGACCGAAGCTAGATGTACGCTAAGAACCGTGCGAGCACCGAGTATATTAATGGTGTCTTAGCTTTTAGAAGAGCTACAGAGGAAAATATGTTGAACAAGGGGGTGGAATTTATGCCTTGTCCATGTATTGACTGCGAGAATCTGAGGATGTTTCGAAACCCAAGCAGATCAAAGCACACTTGATTTTAGGGGTTTCAAAAGGGGGTATACATGTTGGACAAGTCACGGTGAAGAGCAAATTATGCAGGGACCAAGTAGTACTACCATCATCGACGAAGTCAACTATACTCTGGATATCGTCAACAAAGTCAACGATATTCCAGATAATATCGACTGTGCTTTCGATAAGGATAGGTTTCACGATGACAATCTGGATCAGATGCTACGGGATGCAGAAGGGAGCTGTGATGAGCGGGAGTACGGAAAATTTCGAGGCTTGATGGATGACTCGGAGAAACCTTTGTTCCCTGGCGTTGTAAGTCCAAATACACAAGGTTGTCATCTGCGCTGGAATTGTTGAAATTAAAGGCAAGCAACGGTTGGTGCAACAAGAGTTTCACAGCGCTTTTAGGTCTGTTAGCGGATATGCTTCTGGAGGGAAACGAGTTACTGACAACCACCTACAAAGCCAAAAAGGTTCTTTGTCCCTTGGGAATGGAAGTAGAAAGAATACATGCTTGTTCGAACGATTGTATCCTCTAACACAAAGAGTACGCAAACTTGCATGTATGTCCGGTGTGCAACGTATCCTGGTACAAGCGTAAAAATAGATCGAATGATGACGATGAGGGCATGGAGGTGAAGAAAGGACCTCCCACTAAGGTGGCGTCGTATCTGCCTATAATTCTCCATTTGAAGCGTTTGGTTGCGAACCCAAAAGAGGCAAAATTGCTTCGGTAGCACTCAGATGAGCATAAAACGATGGAATGATTAGACACCCTACTGATTCCACGCAGTGGAGAAACATTGATAGGAGGTTTGAAGAATTCGCAGCGGATCCGAGGAATATAAGGTTCGGATTGAGTACAGATGGAATGAATCATTTCATCAACATGAGTAGCCGTCATAGCACTTGGCCCTTGAATCTCTGTGTGTACAACCTTCCTCCTTGGTTGTGTATGAAGCGGAAGTACATGTTGATGTCTATACTCATCCAAGACCCGAAGCAACCTGAGAATGATATTGATGTGTATCTAGCACCATTGGTGGAAGATCTGAACACATTGTAGGCTCCTGAGGTGCAGGTATGGGATACTCACAAACGAGAGTACTTCACTTTGCGCTGCCTGTTGTTCTGCACCATAAATGATTATCATACCCTTACTAACTTGTCGGGGCAGAGTACAAAAGGAGCCAAAACATGTACTCACTGCTTGGATGACACCGAGAGTGTGTAGCTGAATCACTCGCGAAAAAATGTGTACATGCGTCATCGTAGGTTCCTTTGGAGGAATCACCCATACCGCAAGATGAAGAAACAATTCGATGAAACGACCGAAGATGGTTTAGCTCCAAAGCCTTTAAGCGGGACAGACATTCATGATATGGTTAAAAACTTGGATGTTGTGCTTGGAAAAGGACGTAAATCGAGGACCTGTGAGAAGACCATGTGGAAGAAGAGATCAATATTTTGGGACCTACCTTATTGGGAGCACCTAGAAGTTCGACACTGCATCGACGTGATGCACGTAGAGAAGAATGTCTGTGATAGCTTGATTGGTCTCTTATTGAAAATTAAGGGTAAAACAAAACACAGTATCAACGCACGGCTTGACTTGGTCGGTATGGGCATCAGACTTGAGTTAGCACTGAAAGAGACCGATAAAAGCCGAACGTATTGCGAACATGCTTGTTACACTCTGTCCAAGGCCGAGAGAACCGAACTTTGCTAGTGCTTGAATGGTGTGAAAGCTTCGTCTAGTTACTCGTCCAACATGAAAAGACTTCTTTCGATGCAAGATTTGAGTTTAAGTGGCATCAAGTCTCATGATTGCCATGTGCTTATGACACAGATGCTCCCTATGGCAATTAGAAGTATTTTACCGAGTAAGGTCCGGGAGACAATCACAAGGTTGTGTTATTTCTTTAACACAATTGCGCAGAAGGTCATCGATCCCGAAGGGCTAGATGCTCTGCAGGCTAAGGTGGTAATGACTCTATGTAATCTTGAGATGTATTTCCCTCCGTCGTTTTTTGATATCATGGTCCATCTCATTGTTCACCTTGTGAGGGAGATAAAGATGTGTGGGCCCGTGTTCCTACGTAGCATGTACCCGTTCGAGAGGTACATGGGAATTCTCAAGTCCTACATACGAAATCGATCTCGACCGAAGGGTATCATTATCGAAGGTTATGCAACCGAAGAGGGCGTCGAATTCTACGTGGATTACATGGATCAGGTCGAACCAATAGGTGTGCCTCGATCCCGCCATGAGGGGAGGCTCTCGGGCATCGGAACCATTAGAAGAAAAGCAATCATGCCTGATCCAGTTGCGTACGCTAAAGCCTACTTCACAGTTTTGCTACACATGGTTGTCGTCGCCCCGTATATCGACGAGCACAAGAACTGGCTACGACAAAAGAATCCATCGCGGCAGGAGTACTAGATCATCAGACAGTATAACCTTCAATTCAACAGATAGTTCAAGGAGCGACATCCGATCATTAAAAGCTCCTCAGGTGATAAGCTCACATGGTTGACAAAGGGGCTAACATTTACGATTGTAACATGGAAAGGATACGACTTAAATGGGTACACATTTTACACGAGAGATCAGGACATGAAGAGCACAGACCAGAACAGCGGTGTTCATGTAGATGCACTGAATACCGCTTGGTCGACGAGGAGCTCATACTGTGGGTTCATTGAGGAAATTTGGGAGCTCGACTAAATATTTTTCAAGATCCCCTTATTTCGGTGTCGTTGGGTTATCCTGCAACATTTGAAGGTTGACAAGTACGGTGTCACTACTGTAGACCTCGAACGTGTCGGATACCAAGACGAATCATTTGTTGTCGCTAACCAAGTTATTCAAATCTTCTATGTAACCGACCCATTCAACAAGAAGCGTCACGTGGTTCTTCAAGGAAAGAGGAGGATTGTCGGAGTTGAGAATGTGGTAGATGAGGAAGAATACAACCAGTCTGACAAGTTGTCTCCTATCAGATCAAGGCCACTTGCTCAGAAGATCAACCTGAGAAAGCTAGCTACACCCGTGTCGATCATCGTGAAGGGCTAATTTTTATACAGAAGAATAAGCAAGTGGAATTATGATGAGACCGTCATGTTTATTTCAAGTGTACATGTATGTGTTACAATTAATGAGATGTATGTACCATTTAGAATTAATGAGATGTATGTGTTACAATTAATTCTAATTAATGAGATGTATTTATTATATTAAATTATTAACTTGAGGAAAAATTAAATTGGGTTACAAATGTTTGTATTATATGTTCATATTATAAAGTATTTAAAAATAGGCTTAAAAAATTACTTCAAAGAAAAGGCTTGAGAAAACTACTTGAAACAAAATTTACTTGGGTTACAATTAATTATAATTAATGATATGTATTTGTTATATTTTATTTGGTAACATGGCAAAAAAAAAAGAAAAATTACACATCACACACTGTTTTCATTTCGAACCGTCTGTGATGGAAGAATCACAGATGGTTCAAAATTAAAACTGTATGTGATCCGCCTCTTGGCCTTGCCGCACCAAGCCCCTGCTGCACCCTAGCCCTCATCGCAGACGGTGGAATGTTACAACTGTCTGTGTTACAACAAAAAATTGCTTTCCCTTGAATTTGAACCCGGGACCCTACGCATGCAGGCAAAGGCTCTTACCAACAGAGTTAAGCAGTGCTTGTTGAATGACATACATAATTGCTATATGAGGAGACTTGTATCATAGACGGTTCAATATGTCCCCAATTCCCCAACCCACTGCCCTCACACACTTGCTGACTTGCGCTTGCCATTTGGTAAGTCTCGCACCCCTCACGCCCTCGCCCTCGCGCCACACCCTCACACCCTAACCCTAGCCGTCGCCATCACCCTCACCCTGACGCTCTCACGCCCTCACCCTCCCTCGCATGACGAGGTGGTCGCAGCCGGGCTCGGTGGCCTCGACGCCCAGGAGTCACAGGCCATCGTCGACCTCCACAACGACGACCTTGTCGTGCTCCTCCGCAGCAAGCCCTGCTCTTCAAGGTAAACCATGATTATGCTCTCTCTCAGATGTATCCCTGCGACATAAGGTCATTCCGTGAAAACTAATTTTGTGAACTCGGCCTTGAACCAGTAGGCTTTATACTGTTTTTGCTTAGCTTGATTAGTATTAGATATCTGCCATTGCTCACTGTCAGTGTTACTTCATTGTATTTATACTACTCTGTTCAGCTAATTAGTTGGCTACTGATCTGAATAATAATTGCTTGGTAAAATTGCTAGCTAACTAATCTGAATTTCATTTCATGATTCGCTTAGCAAATATTTAATCTGCTGATCTGAATGTATGTTGAACTGAATATAATTTGTTAACAGTGAGCTTGATTATCAATTCTTTAATGTGTGTGTTAAGGTGGTAAGGGTTCAAGGCCTTGTTCACTTAATTAATTGTTTAGTCCATTTGTGATTGAGATTGAAGATTTAAAATCTTCAATCGAGCCCTATTTCTGAGAGCAATATAAAACTTATAACTTAAAATTTGCTTCTTTTAACTTACCTTCTCTTAATGACAAGATGGCGTCCCCTCATTCCTCGTCACCGAATTGATCTGATGAGGCGACCAACGTAGGAAATCAGAGGCGTGGTCCAAGAGGGCTTAGTAAAAGGCCTTGGAGCCGATACACCATCACGGCGGTTGATTCGCGCGATGGTGCCCCTACCGCACCTCCAAAGGCTGTGGCAGCTTTTCGGACCATATGCGGGATCGTCGGGCGTGAAAGGGTCCCGATCACCTATCCATCATAGAAGACGCTGACAGATGAGGAGCGAGATAACCTGGTGACAGAAATATTCGCGTCGTTCAAGCTCCCACAAGACACCATGCCCGCAATGCGACGGTACGCGTTGCTAGTGGCGGGAAAGGCATGGAAGAACTTCAAGAGTGTCCTCGTCACTAATTACGTGAATAAGAAAATGACTCCATTCAAAAAGTACAGATTCATCACCGAAGATGTGTGGGGACAATTTATTGAGTTGAAGACGACGAAAGAGTTCGTGCGTCAAAGTGCGACGCACAAGACCGTCCAGTCAAAAAACACCCACCCACAAAGACTAGGCTCAACTGGGTATGCGGGCAAGATCGCGCAATGGACGAGGGAGGACGACGAGGCAGCCCAGAAGGAGGTCGCGTCGTCATTTGCCTCGATCGTGAACCCACGCGCCCGAAATTGGGTAAGAGCAAGGTCACGTCCCACGTCTTCAGGCGGCATGTCCTTTGCCAACCCCGCTGATGAGGAAGTATCCCAACGCCTAATATCGTTGAGCATGAAATCTTCCCAGGGCTCTTTCACTTCGGAGAGAGAGAAAGATATACTCTTCACGACCTTGGGAAACAAGGAGCACCCGAGTCGCACCCGAGGACTAGATGTTTTCGTTCCCTGGAAAATGGGATTCCCACATAACTCCGACACGTACCGGAGTAGGAAGAGAAGCAAAGCCGAGCGCGAGGAATGGCTAGTAGCCCTAATTGAGGAAAGGGTTGAGGAAAGGCTCAGAGCGCAATTCGCTAATGAGTTACGAAGTCTTGAGGAAAGGATGGAGTAAAGGGTGGCTGCGGAGAGTCAGGCACGGAACGTGCAAGCCCAAGAAGCACAGGCACAGTTCAGCCCAACCAACCGTCGGAGCAGTTGCGCGTCCGCCCCTGAGACGGATGTGGATGAAGCTAGATTTCCTCCTGACGACACTCAGGTAACATGTATGCAATACTCCTTAGATAGACATGTTGGACGTGTTAGCTAATTACTTGTGTACCCTTATGTAGGTGGTCACACCGTGCAATCTACAAGGGAGGCTTGCCATCGATACTGTTCCCCTACAGGCTACTTGGGGACACGTGTATGCATCCGGTGTAGGGGCGTTTGTGAACGGTCGTACTTTAAAGCCGAGCTACGCGAAGGTCCATATCAACTGTGTACGTGAAATTTGCAAGGCCGTCACGCTGGAGATGCCCCCAAACAACGAGATCGTCACACCAGGGGATGCCATCGACACATTCATCTAGTGGTCTAAGAAGGACATCTCCTTCGATGCCCGCCTAGGAGCACCCAAGCTACAAGCATTACCAGAGCCACACGATGCTCCAGAGCTACCAGCACTACTAGGGCCATGTGTTGCACCGAAGGAGCCCACCAAATCAGCTACTGTGTCCCGTCAAGTACAAACCGTTACTGCAGTTCGGGCCCAGTCATCTCCTGTGAAGATGACATTTGGTAGAAGGGGAGGCGGAGACAAGGGCAAATCGAAAGGGAACACGTCAGCCCGTGACTTTTCGTTTGCCCCATTGGTGCAGCAATTCAAGTTGGGGTAGCCGTTCGTACCGGATGAGCGTAAGGAGACGCTTACATTAGCCTGCATTAGATTGCGAGATTGGTACATGGAACAAGCCAACAAGTCGGTGGCACAACGGACATCGAGTATCTCGGTGAGCTTCAAGGAGCATTTGTTACACCAGTTTTTAGATGGCATCTTCGTGGTCGGCTTCTCCGACTTGTTCGATCTGTACAACCTCAAAGCGCTCGATGCCTCACTCATAAGATGCTGGACAATGTAAGTATGTGCAACCACCGTCTACATTTCTGCCACATCGATAAATGTCATATATATATGATCCTTGATTTTGTATATGTAGATACATGATCCTAGAAGCAATAGCAAGGAAACAACCGGTGTATTTCGTTGACCCACACATGGTGTCCAAGCAAACCATGGATGAAGATAAACAATTCATTCACGAGTACGTGGAAAAAGTAATGTTGGCTCATTCGAAAAAAAATTCATACTGTTACCCCACAACCCGGGGTAAGTACTTCATTCATATGCTATACTTGTTGATTTGTACTATATATCGCACCTCGAGGTTAGGTTCAGTGACCATGATGACATACCTGTGTAGGTTTCACTAGGTTCTACTCGTAATTATACCGAGACAGAACCAGGTAATTTGCCTTGATTCCAGAAAGGGCGGCACCCACGACTTGCAGCCTATCAAAGAATTACTTGACACGTCGTTCGATGTCTACAAATATAGGGGAGGGCCACACAAGAATGGCCCAGCCACTCTAACGCATACTTATAAGTTTTCGGTATCCGATAGTACGCAATAATCCTTCACACTCCATAATAATACCTTCGGAACTAATTAACCTATTATGTTTTGGCAGTGCCACCAGCAGCCAAAGGGCACTGACCTATATAGATTCTACATTTGCCACAACATGGCACTTCTCGTTGGTTCACAGATGACCAATGTCATACAGGTCTGTCAATCTTGCAACAATTGTCTCCACTTATCAATTTATATACACGCAAGACTTTACACTTCTCATCGACAGGCTTGGCAATGCGCTGAATCTGCATTAGAACAGGCTAACCTGCTAAGTATTCGAGGACATCTTTGTGCCTTCTTGATGCGTGATGTCTTAAATCCAAAGGGCAGATGCTACTCAGGGCTCAACTGATGAGTTGTGAATTTGTTACATACCATTTCTATTAATTTGTGAACTTTGTCATGTGAATTTGTGAGTTGTAGTTCTCAATTTAATTGGTTTTTTATATATGTGAGTTGATTTCTTAAATGGATACGTTGTACATTGTAATGTGCGATCAAAGTTGATTTCCAAAATGGATGCGATGTATGTTTATATGTGATCGAAGCTCATTTATGAGATGTATATCATAATAATACTGGTGATGCTCTGTATTTTGTATTTTATCTTTTCTTTCAGAGGGCATGGCTAGCATTTCCTAAGGCTAGACAATAAAACAAAATTAAAGAAAAAAAATGAAAAATCAACATCACAGACGGTTCCAAACTGGAACCGTCTGTAATAAGCTCTACATCCCAAACGGTTCCAATTTGGAACTGTCTGTAATGAGCTCTACATCCCACACGGTTCTAAACTGGATCCATCTGTAATGAGCTCTACATCACAAACTGGAACCATCTGGGATGTATCCTCATCCTAGACGGTTCCAAACTAGAACCGTCTGGGATATAGAGCTCATCATAGACGGTTCCAAAATGGAATCGTCTGTAATGTGTGATCATCACAGACGGTTCTATTTTGGAACCATTTGGGATGTATTTTTTCACTAACAGTTGCAAAACCGTCTGTGATGACGTATTGTCATCACTGACACTTTGATACAGACGGTTCGAAAAACCGTATATGATGACTGTTCCGAATCGCCTGTGATAAGTGGTTCTACAGTAGTGTGTGTCGTATCTCACAGTGTGGGGAGTATCTCTTACAACCGAGGATATGTATGTGTAGTATATTAGTATATAAGATCACATATGTACGTAGTATGTACGCTTCTTCAGAGATGCATGATATGCATATTTTTTAGATATACTTCTTTTTATGTGCGAATATGAAGGTATTTGCAAAATACGCTAATTAAAACCAAAGGCCCACTTACAATTTTTCATGTGTACCATATTAGATTATCTTATAATTAGTATACGAGTATACATAAAAGAGATAAAAGAATATTTCAAGTTCATTTAGGTCGTACATCAAAGGTGGAACAAACTACACCTGGGAGTAGAATTTATTTTCCATATATATATAGTATAATTACTTGGGGCACCATGATCCAAAATAGGTATATTCCTCTATGTATTGCATGCAAAAAAAATTTGAAAATTTTATAATGTTGAGTTTAACTAGTTTACTAACTAGTTCAAACAAGTTTGAACTGAAATTCAAACTAAAGTTTTCTTTTTTATGATAGTTTGATTGTAGGTACGTGCTGATTATATGTATAAATCAGCAAAGCATGTGATCTAAATTCGTTTAAAATCTTTGAATTCGTGTATATTTTCTTCAAAGGTATATGTTTCATTTGAATTTTTATAAATGAGTATATACACTAAAATTGAAATTTTCAAAAAATATACCCGAATTTTTCTTGAATTTGAGCATTTGAAATCATGGTGCCCCATTCCGACTTTCTATATATATATAGGAAACACTTTTCATACTCCCAGGAAGACATACTCCTACTTCCAATATAACACTTAAACATATATGTTATACATCTTTATCATTTTCAGTATACTTAAATACTAATTCTAAGATACTCCAATACAACATGGTTGAAAAAAAATTCATCAGAGCCTTTTATTTTTGGTATATATCTTTTTTTATATATAAAAGAGTATATACACTAATTATGTTATAAAAAGTGGACTTTGATGAAAATTTTCATACAAGTCACTTTGGAGTATTTTATAATCAGTATTAGAGTATGCTCAAAAGGATAAAAAGCAAGGCTTTAAATCGTGATTTTTGCGGCTAGCTATCGCGGAATTTATCCTTCGTCGCGTTTTCATATAAGTCACGTCCAAACAAATCATAAAAATATGGTACTTCAGAATTAAGGTACTAATATCTTTATAATAGGAATATGTGTCAAGTCCGGAATCAACAAACATACTAATACATGTCCAAAATACCATAAATAATAACTATGTCATAATGTTCTTAATAACAAGTACTTAATCGGTGAGAAATATGAATGTTGGATTATTGAAAAAGGGCGAGTTGAGGTCTTTTACTAGGTTTTATCATAGTTCAGGCTTACATGAGATGTATTTGGACCTTTTAATAATGTTTGATTTTAAAATGGGCCTAACTTTTTGGCCTATAATTATCTATGTAAGATAGAGAAGCTATCGCTAGCTACAACTTACGTCAAATAGCGGAGCTATTGCTAGCTATAGCTCTGTAGCTAATATAGTGGAACATTGGCTCGTAGTTTCGCGTTCGGGGTCCAAAAAAGCTATAGCTAGCTATTTAGAACACTATAAAAGTTATAACAACATCATTTAAGCGGTATATTAAAAATAGAACCGCTAATTACTAATGAGTTGTCATCTTAGGCAATATATCCAGTAAAAACCCCTCTTACCGTGAAAGCTCTGTGAAACCCACATGTACAAGTTTTAAAAAATTCTCAAAAAACTACCATACGTAGGGGAGGTGAGGTTCTACAATTCTGCAAAATTTGAAAACCAAACTCAATCGCATTTGAAAGATATGAAAAAGACAAATTCAGCTTGAATAGTAATTTTTCGCTGTTAAGCATGATTGAGTTTGGTTTTCAAATGTTGTAGGATTGTAGAAGCCTACCTCTCCTATGTATGGTAATTTTCACGATAAGAGAAGATTTCACTTATATGTTGCCTTCATCTTAAGTCCTAACCATTACCTCTTGTTTTGCCTTCCTGTTTCTTCGCTTGTCTCTTCCACGTGCATTAAAGAATGAATCGACTAAAGCTAAATATTAATCAAAGCTAGCTCTGCATGCGTGCATGCGTGCCCAGGCTTTTGATCACCACGTAGAAAAAGTGTCCCGGTAATTAAATCAACACATGTCGATGATGTCATCGATCGATACGGCACGCGCACGATGAGATATGGACGACATAAAGCTGTGATTGATGATCGAGCCCCAGCTCTACAGATCCTCGCAACGGCAACGGATGAACGGACAAACCAATGAGCGAGTGATCGAGTGAGAATTATTATCCCAAACATCGAACGTTTTGGAGTTAATTTGGACGTCCATTGATCGATCCACTGTTGCGATTAACCAGCATGGATGGCGAAATGATATGGCCATTGACGCCTGCAAGATCACGATGGCTCAGAAGCTCGGCTGCAGGGCATTCATGGCGGCCAGGGCAGGGACGACCATGCAATCTGCACCCAATCTTCGCGTCATTTACTGGCTACGAGGAGTACTTGGCCCCTAGCAAGAGCAGTGGAACGAACATACATGGATCGACGACATAATCAAACGAGGGATATCGAGTTGATTAACTCACCCTGGATTATAAATTGTTTGTCGGCTAGTACCAGTAGTATTTCTTGCCCGGGAACTAGCCCGGCCGGGGACATTCAGTGCAGCATTCAATCTGGGACGGCAAGGCAGTGAATCTGTACTACTCTTACTTGGTTGCAATAACTTGGGATCCTGCCAATTTGATATGTACGTACATGCTGGAGTGGTGCTGCTGCTACGTTGCTACGCGTCTTCAGTCCTCATCACTGGCAATCATGGATGGACAGTGGCTGAATGCAAGCCTGCAAGTGCCGTAAACACATGCTACCATTTGCCAAGCATGCATGGAGCTAGTGTACCATGGCTGATTCTGTGATCCATCAGCTACAACACACGGGAAACGGTCTCCATTGCAGAGGTCAGAGAGGAGCTTCCAAAATGGCTCCAGCTTGGGAGTGGAGCCCCCCAATGTGGATTGCGGAGACAGGAGTAGCGAGGGTACATTGCTCCGTTGGCGCGACGAAATGGGATGGCTACTTAGTACCTGTCTATTTATTCTGTAGCTTGCGATATGCGTTTTCGAAAGAAAACTGCGCACATCCTGAAGTTCACTGTAGTCCGGGTTTGGTATCGTAGCGTTTTTCCTTGATGCATTGGTGCTGAATGATTTGGCTAGACTATACAGAATGTACCTGCATACATGTTAAACAGAACACCAAAATGCTCCAGATGCTTGATTAATGTATTATTAGTTTATTACAGTGTGAAGAACCAAACCAAATCCAGATAACTATGGTTCCTTCGTTGTGATGCTCCCAAGTACTAGTAATTTTGAATTGTAGCCTTTCTAGCAGCCCTCTGTCCCCTGCCTGGGTGAAGATGTGCTGAGATTTTATCTTGATGGTCATTGTAGTACTAGTCATACATCTTAAATGCCAAGGATCATAGGTGTTGGAGGAAATCCTAAGATCTCCCCTACCGAGGACCTATTCTCCATCCCGCATCGTGAAAGGAGATGCTCGTGTCTCTAAGGGCACTTCGCCTTCTACAAAATGGTAGAGTGCAAGGAGTGTTGCCCTATCCTATCGGACACTTGGCTAAGTGCCCGGTCCTCTATAGTGTTGAGGAGACTCCATCACCTCTCTCCCAGATGGGAGGTTCTATACTCCATCGTCCCTACAAGGAGGGTACATGGTGAGTGTTATAGAGACCCCATCATCTCCTGGATGGCAGGTATTGCCGAGGAGACCCCATCACCTCTCGAGTAGTGCCGGGGAGACCCATCATCTCCCGGATGGGAGGTCTTATACTTTGTCGTCCCTCCAAGGAGGGTACATGGTGGGGTGGCCAGTCCTTCGAGCACTCTACCTTGTTCCCGTCCATAGGACATGAGACTCAACTCCCGGTATGTAAGGCCCCCCTCCCCTCGGAAATCGTCCATTGAGACAGAGGGGAGAACCCACCTCGCTTAGTATCAACTAATGAGTGGGGTTGTCAAGTCCCATTGACCCCTAGGGCACTTCACCTCCTACCTGGAGAAGGGCACATGGCGGAGTGCCCTAACTTACTGGGAGCTAGCGAAGGGAGGTTCGTCTCGTTCCTATCTATGAGGCATATGGCTCAATGCGCCCGGTCCACTTGGGCGCCCATGGAGTAGATGGGTACTCTCATCTCGCTTTGGAATGACTGACGAGTGGGGCCGCCAAGTCTTGTGGTCCCCACAAGGTCGACCCCTCGAAGGATGGCCCAAGCCTCGGAAACCCCTGTAGGAGCCTGGAGTCATATAGCCCTACCCCTAGGGAGCGATGACGCGGGATCTACTACTACCTCCCGTGAATGACGAAGATGCCTATGCTTAAGTCACCCTACTAGGGGTAGGATAGTATTTGGGTATCAAGCCGAGCACCTATACAAGCTTATTGTAACCTCACTTGTAAGGGGAGAACTCTAACAACTATAAAACATACACAAACGGGTGTGCCCTTGGGGTCACTTCCGGGAAAGGAGGCACCCCCTCTACCCCGATCATAGGGGTAACCGACAGGAGTATGGTGCTTTTATTAGTGCATGAACCTGTATAAATCCTCATGTCAACTCACTCTCATGGACGGTGGCCCGTGAAATAGCCGACATCCGCCCTCTCTCTTATGCCTTATTTCCCAACATACAATATTTGGTGTTGTCCATGGAGAACACCAACTACAGCCAACAAGCCACGTCTCCTACAAGAATGTTTGGAAGCCTAGCCTCTGTCACCATGAAGGGACGCCTCCCACTAGCCTAAAGGGTGTCCTTAGGTGATGATAATGACCTCCTAAATAGGAGGTTACCGAGGGGAACTAAGGGATCCATTGGGCACCGACGAGGGTAGACCCCCTTGGTGCCTTTGCCACGGAGGGAACCATTCTCCTCCATTGCCTAAGGGAACTCTTGAAACCTTCATGAGAGTGATCTAGGGGACTCATCGAGTGCCCTGAAAGGGTTGACCCCTCGGTGCCTCCGCCTACTGGGGGGACCACTCGAGCACCCCGTGATGGTCGACCCCTCGATGAATTCACCATCAAGGAGCCCCTTGCTGCCATTGCCCAATGCTACTCTGGGAACCTGTCAGGACCCGAACATGCAAATCCGAACCCTCTATGTATTTTGCACTAGTACAGGATCACGCTAGTTCACACAAGCTCAACATAGATGATTATCACAATCATACTCAACGATAACACAATAAAGACTTCATCAAATTAAATATAATTGTTAGACGACCTTATGGTCCACCTTACATGAATACGCCCCGCACGACTAAGATTGATAAAGAAATAAACTGCAGCGGAAATAAACTTCTTCATAGATAAACTCTTCAATTTGCCACAGGCAACTGACAAGGTTCGCACCCTAGTTATTTGTCTCCTCCTGATACTCCTCCTCAAGAGCAGGCGTGGCTTCTTCTCCAAAACAAATAATAACAATAATAAATTTCTCATTTGTTTTCCAATAACCAACTCATAACCTTAAACCATAATCCAACATCCATACCCACATTTGTTTTGATAAAATCTAAACCTTGACTGTAATCACCGAGCAATGCTCAATACCACGAGCATGGCTATTCAAATAGGTTTTACACACTGTAGAGATTATACACTTTTCCCACAAGATGCAACCATACACCGCAAAGGCGAGTGATTATAACAAAGCCTTTCTAATGCCTGTCTAAACTCAGTACTACCCGCTAAGGTTTCAACACTAGTGGGACTGGTTACCACATCTAGGGTTTCCCTCTTGCGCCAGGTGAGACTACTTGTGCGAGGATTGGTTACCACTACCTGGGTCTCACACCATCACTAGTAGTACCAAAGCTTAGACATAACAAATTATTCAGCTAAGTCTGTCCCATACCAAACTTGTGGTTGTATGAATGACACAGTTCAAATTCTTGCAAAGTTAAGTCCTTAATTGACCAAGCAAGACTAACCAAAAACCATCATTAACATAAACCATTATATACCATTAAAAAGCAATGCGATCGCCCAAATGCCGCATTGGCCCACCACAAAATCCTTGCCACTTGCCTCAGTCTAAATCATTTACCACCCTAGTTGTTTTACCATGCATCACGAGCCATCAAAAACAACAACATTGTGTGACAACACCCGACACACAAGTTAATAAACATGTTCCATAATCATTAAGCAAGATTAATCATTTTTACATAAAATGATGACTCGTTGCATGGCTAAGCATACTACTAGCGTTCTAACTACCCACATTGGCATTTATAGTTACCAACTAGTATGAAGCCATTAAAGGGTGACAAATAAAATATGACATGGCAAGGTGGATATATCACAATTGGATGAATAACTGTACCCAACAGAATTGAAATGAACGATGTTTGAATTAGTATGCAATATTTTGAAACAATATAATATTTAAAGCATGGGTTCAATATGATCAAAGCACAACTTGCCTTCAAATAGCTCTGAATCCTGCTCTGGACCTTGATCTTGCACTGGCTCCTCGATCACAAACTCATCGGGCAACTCGACGTCTACGCGAAACGAGAGAGAAAGCAATAAATACCAAAAACAGAGAGTAATATCAACTCCAAAGATTAAATAAAATTCACCATTAAATAAATCATGATTCTAGAAATTTTTAGAAACTGGAATCACCTCAATCGGAGTTCATATGAGAAAAATATAACTATTCAAAGTTTGAAATAAAAGAAAAAAACAGGAAAATTGGAAAACCAAATTAACCAAATTATTTTTATACTGGAAAATGGCATTTATGACATCATGCCGATGTCAGCACAGAAAATGATTTTGTACCAAAAAAAATTTCTAAAGAAAAATCGAATTATGACGTCACGCTGACGTCAGTGGATACGTGGCTCAATCAGAAGGCGAAACACGTCACAGGTCTATGGACTCATTCCACAGCCGATGGCTTGGTCTACGGTGGACGTGGCGCATGGCACCTCGGCTACCACACCTGACACGCGGTGGCACGCGGTTGGCCGCGACGTCGGTGCGATCTGGTCCGCACAGATTTGATCGTGTGGCTATGGATTGCGCCAAACGTGGAACGATCACAGCCCTGCGATCTCGATCAGACAGCGACGCTAGCAAAGCACTTGGCCATGTGGTAAGATCACATCCGTTCGGCACAAATCCGATGGGCGAGACTCACCCAAGCCACGGCGGCGAGTGCGAGAACGTGGCGCAATCACGACCGCTCGCAGAAGATCGGATGAACGGGACTAATGGCAAGGAACAATGGCGGCACGGCGGCGCTGCTCACTGGAGATGGAAAGGAAGACAACGGCCGCGGCGCTAAAGGGCTTCCCCGACAACGTTTGCAGATGCGATCGACGTTGCTCGACGAGGGCAATTCACCGGTGGCCTTGGCGACGGCGAAATCAGACCAACGACGACGATCCAAGCAAAAAAACGGCGACTTCCTCTGGAACAACTGTGAGCTCGCACTGGCAAACGACGACTTCTCGACATTCGGGATTGGGTTAGCGGGTGCGACGCAAGGTGGGGAACATGATGGCGGTGGCGGATTAAATAGGCGGCTTGGGAGGCGTGTAACAGTTGGACTCCGTATTCGAGGATCATGGGAGTTTGGCGATGGATTCGGATGAGCCGATGTGGCACGATCACAGTCGTCCATGTAGGTCCAATCGGGTGCTCTACAGCATGCGACGACGCGGCAAAAACTCGGCCGTTGGATGAAAATCCAGAAGTTGTAGCTCTTAGGGTTAGGGTTTTCTCGACGAGGAGGTCGACGCGGGCTGGTGGCACGGATAAATGGGCCAGACCAATTGGGTTTCGGCCCAAACACTATGCGACGATTTTTAATTCATTTTCAAATAAAAACAATTCAGAAAAATAAATAAGGTCCAAATAAATAGGAAAAATATTAGGAAAAATCTAGAAAAATTTTAGAAAATACTTTAAAGCATTTAGAGCCTAAATAAAATATTTTCAACAAAAGTTTATTTAAACTTTTCATATTTTACAAATAACTTTATAAAGGAGCCATAAATCAATAAATACAAATCAATTCAAATAAATTCCAGAAAATTCCTAAAAATATAAAATGCATTTTAAACTCAAGAAATGCAGAAAATTGGGATGTTACAAATCCCTTATGGGGATTCCCAAAAGTTCCCCTCGAGTCACCTACAAGGGTCAACCCATGGTGCTCTTGCACTAACCAACATCCTGGTACTCATGTTACATGTAGGAGCTCATGGCTCCTCAAAGATCCTAGAAGCTTGAACTGTCAAGTTGGCCAAATAGGGGCATTTACTATATGCCTCTCATGCATTATTTTGGATGCCTCTAGGACTCAACCTTCGAGACGACCCCAGCTTTTATGTGCACATAAGTAAATAAACATTGGTCTTGTAAGAAACTTCACCCCAGCAATGTCTAGAGTGTAGGCCTCCGCATCCTCCCCTATCAAAGTCCTAGGTGGAATGGGCGTCAGCCGCCTCCACTTGGGTGGTTTGTGTCCTCCTAGACCTAGGAAACAAACGATAGCTTGGGTCTCAAGCCCAAGTTGATGAATGTGCTAAGTACTCGTCCCCCTTACACTCCAGGCTTCGCACCAACCGTCCTCTAGGTCATTACTTGCCTTGTTGTGCTACTTAGCAAGGGTTAATTGTACTCGCACACTCTCGGTCTCCTCAGGAAAAACCCGCACCTACGGAGTACAAGGGCTCCACTTCCCACATATTTCGTGAAGGCCACGACATACCCCATACAGGGGGCTTAGGCATTAGTCCTTATCATGCTCATGTTGTGGACGACTATGGTATCTACAAGTGGGAACTGTTGTGCAACACGAAGTGTGTACCAACCAAGTCGCAAGGACACACACCCATGAGATGACCAAGAAAGAACCCTTCCCTCGCCCCTCAGTGGCGTGCAAGGAGTTTACCTTTTGAGAGCTTATGGCAAAAAAAAAAGAAAAATGGTGCCTCGTAGGGCCCTTCCAAAGTGCCCGTGACTTAGTCTTGAGGTCACACCTCCGAGGTGCCTCATGAATTAGTCTCGCGGGCGGCCCTCCAAGGTGCCCGTGACTTAGTCCTGTGGTCACCCCTCAAAGGTGCCTCACGGGCGACCCTCCGAGGTGCCCGTGACTTACTCGTGGGCACACCTCCAAGGAGTCAGCACCCCTCTAAGGTGCCTGTAATATAGTCTCGTGGGTACCCATCCGAGGTGCCCCATAGTTTAGTCTGTGGGTACACCTACAAGGTATCTTGTGACTTAGTCTTGTGGGCACACCCCCAAGGTACACCACGACTTGGACATGGGCCCACCTCCAAGTTGCCCACGATTTAGTCTCATGAGCACCCCTCCAAGGTGACCATAACTTAGTCTCGTGGGCACACCTCTAAGGTGCCCTATGGCTTATTAGTCTCGTGGGCACCCCTCTAAGGTGTCCTGTGACTTAGTTTTGTAGGCACACCTCTTCGAGGTGCCCTACAATATAGTCTCATGGACACACCTCTAAGGTGCCCTATGACTTAGTCTTATGAGCATCCTTCCAAGGTGTCCGTGACTTAATCTCTTAAGCCCACCTCTATGGTGTTCAATGACTTAGTCTCGTGAGCACTCCTCCAAGATCCTTGTGTCTTAGTCTCATGAGCACACCTCCGATGTTCCCCATAGCTTAGTCTCGTGGACACACCTCCAAAGTACCCCATGACTTAGTCTTGTGGGTACCCCTGCAAATGCTTAGGATTTAGTCTCATGGGCACCCCTTCGAGGTGCCCGATGGTTTAGTCTCGTGGGCACCCCTCCAAGGTGCCTGTGACACTTTTGTGGGGTTTTTTTAACATGCTGAAAATTTTAAAATAGCAAAAACAAAAAAATTTAAATTCAAAATGGAATTAATTAAAAACTTTATTGGAATCAAGATTTTAATTTAAAATATCATCTTTTTCCTCATTTTCTTGAATTCTGGTCTTAAGAAAAGAACAACTGCAATGTTAAAACCCGTTATTCTAAAATGAACAAACTATGAAAATGAATTTTAAGTATGAACTTATTTTCAATTTTCACCTTATCTGAAATTTTCTTGTATTTTAGTCTTTAAGAAAATCAATTTTCTTGATTGAAAATCTATTGTCCAAATAACGAAGACCAAAATCATATAAGAGAAAAATCCAAAGAAAATATATTTAAAACTAAAGATAAATCCAGAACCTTCCTAAATAATTTCAGAAACATTTTAAAACATTAAAAACCTTAATAAAATCATTTACATTGGTTGATATCCTATTTTCCAAAATATCCAGCCTAATTATATAAATATAAAATCAGGAGAAAATATAAATAAATCCTAAACTACCTCCAAAGTAACACATAAAAATTTCAAAGGAGTTCGAACACATTTAATATGGATAGGGGATTAAAAATAGTAACTTTGGACTGGCAATAGTAATTTGTCATAATTTATTAAAACTTTACGGACCTTACCTTCATCTTAAAAATTTTACCACTTCATATAAATTACTACAGTGTACTACAGTTAATTTTTAAAATTAATAAAAATTATTAAATACCCTTAAAATTCTAAAACATAAACCTTGGGAATTCAATAAATACAATGTCAGAATTTTTATAAAATAAATACAACGGTACATCTTCTCAAAATTTTACAGTAACATAATTAAGATATAATAGACTCGCAGTAATAGTTTCAAAAAAATCTAGTAACGTTTAAATCCTCAGAAAATTAAAAATAGAGAAATGAAAATGTGTACAGCTGGATTGTCAGAATTTTAAAAAATTATATAAACATGATCTATATCTGAAATTTTTATAGAGAGATAAAAACTATATTAGGTTTATCAAAACAAAGTTTCAAAACATTTTGACCAACTTAGACAGCCCAATTAATGCGACTAAACCCTGTCTGTCCTGGAAGAAGAAAGCTAATGCAAGTTCATTGTGTCTATGCCAGTAGGGCCCACATGTCATATGACTCTTCTTCCCCACGCCAAACACACAGCCAGCCATTGCTACCTCTGTTCTTGGTCAATTCAAGCGTTGTTTCAACGCAACCAAGCACCCTCGCGTGGATTTGACGCAACCTCGCGCCGTATACGACAAGCCCTCACCCATTCCCTGCCAATCCTTGGCCATGCCCCGCGCTGGCTTGCCTTTTCACCATCCCATGCGTCGCCGCCCTTGGCCAAGCCGAGTTCACTCCACAAACTCGTCTATTTAAGCAGCCCCAAGCCTCCCCGATCTCCATAACTGGTTAATCATCCTCCCTAGCATCTCCTTCTTCGAAAACAAGCTTCAATTCCACCCGAGCTGCCTCAATTTCGCCATGGCCGAACCTCCCCATTGTGAGCAAAAACCAAGCTAACTTCACAACCGCAGCTCCATAATCCAATTAAATCGTTAGGGAGCATCCTCATCCACCCAAAATCAAAAGACCCAACTCAATTTTGCCATTTATTTACCCACCAGCCGCCTCCACGCTCCCCTGCCGCCGCCGGCAATGTCCTCTGTCGCGCCGCCGCCTCGGGTCGCCGGAGCTCCAACCGAGACCATCCATGGCACCAGCGAGATCTAGGAGTTCCATTTTTGGCCTTTATCGAAGCTCCCTGCACCTGCTTCCCTACCGGCCATGGTCACCAAGCCGCTCCAGCCATGGCGCCATCCTCCCTTGCTCTCCTCTGTTCGGTCCAGGCTTGGAGCTCCCTGTCCTCTCCACTGACCAGTGCCCCCCCAAGGTATAGTAGCAGTAGCTTCCTCAAATACCATTTGATTCTATGGCAAGTGGGACCGATTAAGTAAATGGTTGATTAGCTAGTTAAAACACAAAAATCAGAAAGAGGCTACCGAATATTTTGGTTTAACCCCAATTCAAAAACTAAAAGATTAACATAATTAAACTTTGAATTTAAAGGACTTAAGATAGATAATATTTGATCTCCAATAAACCTTATATACGTATATACATATGACAACCTCATGCAAAATTTCATCAATTTAAAATGATATATGGTTATAAGAAAAGATACTTAGGCCAACTTAATTAAAACTTAATCGGTTGTCTGGTTCATGGCTCAAAGACAGAAAGTAAATAAATCTGACTACTTTGATCCTTCAGTTCACGAATCAGGAGAATAAACTAGATTATCTTAATTAATCTCTACACTCGGATATCAAAATCTTCAGCTAGCTTTAATTAGTTCAACTACTTATGCCCACATACATGTGTCCCATAGAAGCCCTCAAATAGTATCCTGCAATTTGGAAAGATACTCTGGTATATAAATAACGACATACATGACAAGAGTAGGGCCATCTGGTCATATTAGTCGATCATTTAGCCAAAAGATAAAAGGTAGAGAAACTGAGAAAGAAGGTCCATGGATAGTTTTAAATCGAATCTTCAATTCAAAAAATCAAGAATTAGCTTGACTAGTTGATCAAACTCCAATTCAAAGATTAACTTAATTAGTTTGATTGAACTTTGTCCATAAGCAACTAGACCATTAAGTAGTTCATATAAACCTAATTAGTTAGGACCCAAAGACAGAAAAGATTTGTGCAATAAAACTTCCAAAATGTTAGAAGCTAACAAATTCGTTAATCTTTGATTCGAATAATAGGGCCTCGAATTGAATAAACTTTAGTAGATTCAAATGACCCTTATCTCGTAATCAAGTAAGCTCAAAACTGTGCTTAGCTTAATTAGAATCCCTAATTAGAAGTTATCTTAATAGATTTAGGGCCTGTTTGTTTCAGCTTTGGATTCTCTAAAAGCTGATTCTGGATTGTGATTTTAGAGAAGCTGATTCTCTAAAAACTGGAATCCAAAAACACATATGAAGTGGATTGTAGATTCTAGTGTATATGGGTGGACTGGATTGTGAGAATCAGATTCTAGAATCAGACTGTTTGTTTCTGATTCTGCTTTTGGGACTAGAATCCAGAATCAAAAGCTAAAACAAACAGAGCCTTAACTTAATCTGACCAAACATTGAGCTCAAATGTCAGAACCTTAAGTAAACCCTAATTAGTTTAGTCTTTATCTTTATTATGTCCTTAAGCATGTATGTCGCATAAAATCAGTTCTCATGCAAAACATAATGAACTCTAGGTTGATGCAAAAATAAACTTAGACCTTGTTTGCTCGAAAATATAGCGTAAAGGGAACCCTAACAAAACTTAAAATTTGGATAACCATAAGGTCTCCAAGTTTCATGAAATTAGTTTCAGAAAACTTACAAGATAATAATATCTCTGTTAGCACAAAAACATGTGAAACTTACTCTCTGTGTAGATCAAAAGTTAAAATCAAGAAGGATACCATTAGCATCTAAGGCTAATATTAGCTAGGTCATTTGTAGGTGGAATTCATGTATATAAAAGGATCATTTTCTATAGGACTAAAATGTAGAAAAACTAATCTCTAAAATTTTGGAAATAAATGTGACCATAATACTGTGAAGGTATTAAGATTTAGCCCTCTAAGAACTAAACCTATACAGATTAATAATACATACATAAGACTTAGGTAATTATAATATTCTTGTTTATGCAAAAATGTTTAGGTTTAGACTGTTTAATCATAAGCATATTGTAGGATGAACCATCGCGAATCTATAAGTTTGAATAATCCTAACTATAATGAATAACCTCCAAAGTTTATAAGACCCGAATCTAAACCCTTTTAAAACCATGATGTAAACCTAATTCATATTTGACACTTAAATGTTACTAAAGACCAGTTTATACTTAAAAGCCTGAATAACCAAATGCATGTAAAATCATAAGCCCAAATCATGAAACCCTAAGCCCTAAACCACCCTTGTTTTCTATAACAGATTTCTATTTGATTTTCTATTTGTCTTCTTTTTGCCCTTATTTAAATTTGTTATCTGCTATGTTTCTCATTAAGCGACGTGTAGATTTCGACGTTCCAGATTCCATCGTCAACGACATCAACTTCGATTTCGACTTCGTTGTAGACAACAATCAGCAAGGCAAGCACCCCCATTTGATCATATTGATCCCAGTATTTTGATTTTGATTTTGTTTTGTCAAATCTATTTATGCATGCACGTATTTTCTGTAAATTTGCTATATTGTGATACTGATAGCTATAACCCTATCTCATGGAACTTTCTTAATAAATATTGACTTGTGAACCTTGATAACTCTAGAATAAGGTTAGACAATACATAGTATCAACATGGGTATACACGATTACATAATAATCATGCTTAGCCATGCTTTAGTAAGGGAAACTGAAATAATCAGGACGTCATTTCTTGAGGATTTAAAAAGTTGGATATGACATTAAAGGTTGTTGATATTTGGTAAAAATGAAAATAAAACTATAGTTTTGACGCGAACGATTATTGACAATAGCCGGATGTGCATGGGACTTGCACGTGATGTAGGGGGAGATTATCGCCCACGTCGAATTAAGGACCGAACATAGTGTTGTATGATCCAATGGATATCCGTACAACCACAACTGCTGGTATGGGACAGCCTTAAACCAATTAAGTTATCTAGTTTAACTTTGCACATTGGAATACTGGAGTAGCACGAGCTTTCTAAGACTGATTGCTCGTAGGGGTTTCTACATACTAATGCAACGGTGTACGCCTTGCTATGATGGGGAAGTGGGGACTCAACAGGAGCGAACTGTTGAAAGTACAACATTTTACAAATATCTTTCATGTAACATCCCAAAAATTATAAATAAGAAAAATAGAAATATAAAAATTAGAAAATGAAATTGAATAGAATTTTAATTAGAATGTCAAGAATGAATTAAAATATTATCTTCTATTTCAATATCTTGAAATCCAACCTTAATAAAAAGATGAGTTGCATAATAAAACTTCAAATCAAACAAAATATGGAAATAAATTAGAAATATAAGTTCACTTTGAAATTTCATTCAATCTAAATTTCTTCTTGAATTTTGGTTCTTAAGAAATCTTTTATTGTATTGCTTTCATTTTCTCTTCATTGAAAAATGCAAAATATAATGAGAAATTGAATTTTAAGAATTAATTATATTTAATGATGCTTATTCTGAATTTTCTGGAATCTCTTGACTTTTCTTGGATTTTCTTGATTATTACTCTAAAGGAGAAATCCTTTAATATAATCCTAAGTAATAGATAAAGAAAAGAGTAAAGATTTTATAACAATAAGATAAAAAAAATTATCTAATCCAAGAAAATCTTCATAAATCTAATTCTAAACTTAAAAAGTCATATCAAAGCATTTAAACATGAAATGAAAGCTAATTAATGTTTCTTAACTACAAACAGTAAATATGTCAGAAATTAATATTTCATAAATTTGATGTGAAATTTTTATATTGTCTTCATTCTGGATCAAGGCATCAACGTTAAAAATATCAAGAAATAATGATTAAATTTGATAATTATAAAAATTCAAAAATAGAAAAGCTGCAAATCTGAAAATAATAATGTCAGAATTTTAGTAAATAAAATATAAATGATTTGAACTTGAAATTTTATAGGAGACCAATATGACCATAAGAAACCTTCACAAAAAATTTCACAAATATTTTATATGTTATAAACTCCCATATTAATTAAATACAGAAAACTAAAATATATGCACAGTACCTTGTCAGAATTTTTATAAATTCTAAAAGCATCAAATCAGTCTAAAAATTTAACAGTGTGTTCTAACTTATCTCTAGTACATGCAGTAAATTCTTCATTAATTTACCAACTAGATAGCTAACGGATTCAGTGAACCTTATCTCGCTCAGCCGCAGTCAGTTCTTAATTTTGCTATGCCTCACCTCTTCCTTCGCTGGCAAGTGGGTCCTGAGTCACTGTGCAGCCTACCTACTAGCCGAAGCCCCTACCTTCGTCTTCCTCAGAGTGCTGGAGTCCCAGAGCCAATTCGCGTCTCTGTAGCTCGCGCCACCGCTGCAACCTCGTGCCAACCGAGGTAACTGCCTCATCAAGAGCTTGCCACGCACCGTCCTTGCCCAGATTTCCCGCATTTTGGCCCATGCCTTCTCCTGTTCGAGCGTCGCAATTCTGCCGCCGTGTTCACACCGAGCTCCGAGCACAGTTGTGCCTCCTTGCCGCCTATAAATACCGTCCTGGGATCGCCTTAGTGTGCGCGACATTTCCCCCATCCTTCCTCTTCCTGCTTCCACACCGAAACACGTCAATTTCTCTTGTTTTAGAATCGGCCGAAGAACCCTAGCAATCAGGTCGAGCCCGACTTGAGGTGGTACACTAATCTATTCCCAAATTCCTTCTCATGTTAGCATCTATGTCTTACAAAGATCGAGACCCCTCTCTTATTTATAGGTCTCATCAACCAAAACCCCTTCGCCCCTACTGTTCTTCCTCTCCATCTCAGGCGATCGGTGGCGGACCAACCCGATTGTCTTCCACAGCTTCTAGCAGGTAAAATGGAATGTTTAGATCCCCCTGATGCTAATTCCGAACCCATTCCATTTGATCGAATCCCTATCGCCGGCGCAGCTCACCGCCCTTTCTTCCGCCGCTGGCTCATGGTGGTCGAACCCTTCCGGTCATCTCTAGCCGCAATAAAAGCCACCCCTGGGTGCGCAAAGGTCTTCTGGTGCTCACTGCACCGGCAGCTCATCGTCTCTGACGTCCTTCCGCCGTCAGCAGCCATGGAAACCGCCTCCCCTGCCTTCGGTCTCTAACCGACGGGACCCCCATGTCACCCTCTTGACCTCACACAGCAACTCCTCTCACTGACCCAGAGGCCCCACTGGTCAGTCGGTTGACTACAAAGAAATCCCACGAAAAATGAAAAGCCGCTTTCAAAGTGTTGAAAGCGTATTTTCCATTTTCACTAGATTTTCCTAAAAACCGAGCCAACTTCAAATGTGAATATCTTTTGTGTCTTTAATCCAAATAAGATGAAATAAATTTATATATTCATATAAAATCAAGAAGTTACAGAATATATAAAAATATTTTGAAAAGGAGCACCGGATGAATTTCAAATTCAAATTTAAAGAAAAGGATGAAAGATAGGCTATACATAGAAATGCTGCAAATGAACTGAGAATTGAACGAAACCAATTTTATTGGAATCCTTAGACCTCCAGAAACCCAAATATATAAAAATACTTAAATTTCATCTTTGATTGAATCATTTTCTATTAAAAGTTGTTCTCAATATATTAAATGTTCAAAAATGCATAAATTGATCTCTATATACTAGTATGTCAGTAGGTTAATTGAATATGCTAAAATATTTAATAAATAAACTAGACTTTGAATTATTTTATGAATAAGAACAGGACCCTAGTGTAAAAGATATGTATATGCATATAAGGAGTAACTAGCAGTAATATCTATATTCATGCATACATTCCAGAATGATCATTTATGCTATTTTAGCAGCAAATAAAATATCTCGTCTAAGTACTAAAATTTATAAAATCAGTTTAGTAATACTATACAAAGAAAATACTTCAATATTCTAAAGAAAGAACCTCATTTAGTCATGCTTTGCATATATATCTTGATAGCAAAATAACCTTAAGTATTATGTTTTCAGAAACGCTTAAACCTTTTCGTCAACTCATAAAACAACTCTTCTAAATGCGAATATTATGAAGATTTGCCTAGAAATATTATTTAGAATATGAAAAATATTCTTTTTACAACTTGCTTTGCATCTGAATCTTACTAGCTCAATACCCTTAAGTGTTATGGTCATCGAAAACCTTAATACCATTTAAGCTATTTTAGTAATGAATAAAACATCTCGTCTAAATCCTAAGATTTATGAAATTAGCTTAGGATTGCTCCCCAAAGTATAGACTACCTTATTATGAAGAAATAATCTTGTTTCATCATGTTTTGCATATAAATCCTGTCATCCAAATAACCCTAAGCATTATGATATCAGGAATCCGTACTACGAGTAAACAAACTTAGTAATAATAGAAAGATTAATACTTAAGATATTTGTTTTAACCAAGACCTTCTTAAAAACCAGAATATGTAACCAATAGCCCAACCTAATAGATCTAGTGTATATATATATATTCAAAACGAATTCTTATGCAAAGTCAGTTAAAAGATTAAGTACTACTCATACATAACATGTAACAAAATGACTAATATCTTAATTCTATTAATCCAAATAATTTAGCATCTAGAATTCACAAGACAAGAATAAATAATCTATAAAAGAATCTGTGTCTGTTCTTTATAGCAAGTCTTTATTTGATATATGTCTGTCTTCTTTTTGCCCTTATTAAAGATTATTATTTGCTATATTTCCGTTGAATGACGTGTAGAACCTGACGTCACTAATTCTGTCATCAACCATGCCAGATGCAGCCACGACTTCATCGTAAACAACAATTAAGCAAGGCAAGCACCCCCTTTGATCATATTGATCCCAGTATTTAAATTTTCATTGTGTTTATCAAAATGTTTCTTGCATGCATTTATTTTCTGTAAATTCGCTATTTTGTGGTATTGGTAGATATACCTGTTGTCTCATAAAACTTCCTTGATAAGTATGGACATGTGAACCTTGATGGTTATATAAACGAGTTAGACAATACATAATGTCAACTTGGGTATATGCGATTATTAACCATGCTTAGCCATGCTCTAGAACCAACATTGTGTATGATCAGATCAAAATTGTTTCTTGAGAAATTGAAAATGTTAGTTATGACATGATGTCGGTTGTGGATATTTTAACTAAAAACTCAAAATAAAACTATGGTTTAGATGCCAAGATGATAAGGGCAGGGTTGGCTTGATGTTGTGATGACGAATATGATAACTCGGACCCATGAACCCTGATGAATACTGGCGCCAACCACCGTCTTGATACGGCAACCTGCGATACGTGAATTCGCCCAAGAACACGCTTCGATCCTCACCTACTTGGCCACGCGAAAGTAGACGTACGTTTCTTTGAAATCACCTCGAAGAAGTTGCAAGAACAATGGTGATAATTTCATATTGTAACTCCCTATTCTAATGGGGACATTGGATCACAAGCCATAGAATCAAGAGTGTATCTTTAATCTGAAAATTCGTGGTTCTTCTTTACAATGGAGGGAGTACACACATATATATATACACATATGAGAGGGGGTGTGAATAGTATCCGTGATGAACAATACTCAAATTTTATGTCCATGAACAGTACATATGCTACAGTGCTCGGACAAAGAAATTGCCATATGGAGTGCTTATCTAGTTGGAAACAATCTCTTCTCTCCATGTTATGGTGATCACCTTCCTTTCTTGGAGATTGCTGAAATCTCTTCTTTCCAAAACATGGTGATCTCTTTCTTTGCTTGAAGATTGCCTTTTCTCTTGCCTTGTCATGGTGATCTCTTTCCTTTCTTGAAGATTGCTAATGTCTCTCCTTCCTTTTCTTCTTCTCCTTCCTTCTTTCTTGTATCTTTCCTTTCTTCTTTGATGATATATATAGAAGGATATGGCGTATATGAACAGTATATGTGAATAGTATCTCTATGTGGTACCCATTCTCCCTCGCCTCCCACTGGGGTCCACCATAATACATTCACACAATTTGGCTTCAATATTTTGTTTTGTACAATCTTCATACCTAATAACAAGCAAGCACCCTCTATTAGGTAGTATAAAATTCTTGTGGAAATACAACAAAGATTGCTTAAGAAAATGATTCACCTGTTGATATTTGATGCAGCTTAGTATTTCTTTCCAGTTAATTGAAATATTAAACCAGAAAGTACTGGACGTGTGCATATCCACATCAGGACTCATCAGGAATAGCCTATTGAGAGTACAGTGGGTGTACAAATATCTTCTACCACCATATAAAGGGTTTGTCGTCACCGAACTGATGAAAAGTTAACCTAGGTAATGTAAAGGCTTTTGTCATAAACATTCTGGCTACACGCTAAAGGAGCGTGAAAATAGAGGCAAAAAGAAAAGGTCATGACTTGTGGGTAAAGTTGTACACCTCTGCAGAGTTTAAATCTTTTCAAAATGGCGTACCCATGGTTATGGGAGACTTGGTAAATTGACACTAGTTAGAAGTTTTGGTATTTTCAAAATGGTTTGAATTGGAGATATTTGTTGGAAGGTATTTGTTTCAGATTTCATGCTATGGAATGGCAACAAGATGATACGATTCTCACATTCATGAAGGACTGTGAGTTATACTATGCTATGCTGCTCTTATTTATTTATATACCTGTCAAACTTGCTCTTACAGAATTCCGTTTGTAAATTACTACTTGATTTACAAGTTCAATTTTACTTTACGCAAAGTAACCGTAGAAGCCTCCTTTGACATAGCCTGCATTTACTGTATTTTTGCGATACACCTTAAGTCTTGCTTAGTACGAAAGTACTCACCCTTGCTTATTTGTTGGTTTAGATGAAGATAGCGAATCTTCAGACGACATACACTTTGACACAGGTTGCGGGAATTATATTAGCGAATTTTTCTAGGATTTATACCTTGTCAGTTGCCTGAGGGTTAGATGGGCACACTACAAAACTTTTTGTTTCTTTTCGCTACAAAATACTCTGAATTGTAAGACTATATTGTATAAATAGCTTTCGCAATAATAATATTGTGTATGGATGTGCTACCAATGTTGTAAATATGCATACTAGCCACTGATCATGGGACTAGTACTATATGCATATAGATTATCCTTCTTGGTATGTTGTACCAAAAAGAATGGTTGTCACATTTTTTTGCCCAATCTTTACGTTGTAGGATTGAAGATATCTGGGACCCGTGTAACTTGGTGAATGACACCGCCAACCACTGTCTTGATTACGGCAACCTATGACACTTGATTCACCCAACCACACGCTTTGATCTGGTTGTCGATTCACTATCGTGGAGCAAACAAATTCGAGCAATCATCGAGGCAATCACAAGAACAACGGAGTCAAGAACCTCAATAATTCCTAATTCTAAGGGTGGAATGGATCCTCTCAAACCCTAGAACAAGAATATGTATTTCTCAAGTTTCAAAACCTATCTTACAATGGGGGGTGCCCCTCTATTTATAGTTTTTCAGAACTGCTACTGTACATATGATGGCTTGGACACATCTTAGAAACTCAAATACAAACTGACTTTGATGCTTTACTAGATAAGAAAGCATTTATGGATTGATAAGTCTTAGAAGTAAAACTAAATTTGGCATGTGCTTGCTTGAAGACTTTTGAGATCTCAAGAATTCTGAAGAACTCTCATGAACTTTAAAGAATCTTGAAAAACTCTGAAAAACTATCATAAAGCTTTGTCTAGATAAGAAGCAAAACTCAATTTGTCATATGTTTCTTGAAAGTTAAAGAACCTCGAGAGCATTGGAGATCCCTCATGAGAATTCAGTTGGATAAAGCCTAGTAGCAAGACTTCAAATCGGAATTCTATTCTTTAAAATATCAAGCCATTTTTCCATCTTCCATTCACTCTTAGGTAAAGCCGATTTGGATTTAAGTTCTTCAAAATATCGAGCCATTTTTTTTATCTTCTGTTCACACTTGGGCTAACCCGATTTGGATTTGAGTTCTCTAAAATATCAAGCCATTTTGCCATCTTCCGTTCAGACTTGGGCTGATTTTTTCATATGTTGGTTCTTCCTCTTGGCCTCTTTCCTTTCCTCCTCGGCTCGCCCCACTATGGTCCAGCATAATGCATCGACATAATTTGGCCTCTTCCCTTTCCTCCTAGGAGGCACCCTGTCTACTCGAGCCTGAGAGTACACCGACAAGAATTGAACACTTTCATTAGCGACCGAACCTGTATAAATCCTCGTGTCAATCCACTCTCTCGTAGACGGTGGCCCGTGAAACGGCCGGCGTTCAGCCTCTCTTATGTCTTGCTGTCCAACATACGACAATAGGCTCTCACTATCCTGGTGTATCAGTTTTTCTTAAGTTGTGACCGTACATGTAGATAATGGACTACTTGTACCTTCTACAATATGTTCCAGGACCTGTCATGTGAACAGTGGCTTAGGCTGAAACAGAAACTGTGTGATAATACTGATTTATGGGTGTACAGTGTACTGGTGAATCTGATGAGGATTGAGATTCCCTACAGTTTTGTACACATGGTAGAGTCCCGAGCAGTAATGTAGCAGCCGTTTGATCTAAAAGAACATCCTTGATAAGAGAGAATATTTTCAAAAGTCAGAACAGCACCTCGACCAGAAACCAGAAATGAAATTCTCACTTGTGCATGACTGAAAATTGGTGTTAATTGTTGGTCCAATGACTCCTCTGCTGCAGTGTTCTGACTATAGGCCAACACCTCAACTACCAACTAACAAGCAGGTTAACCAACCAGCTCACCAACGACTGTTGCAAAATTAGAAAATATAAATCCTTTCATACACATAGCTCCATGTTCTATCTTCGAGAAATCCATGGTTCACTAAAAAAGATATTGCCATTTCCCCTAAGAATCTGAAATTTTCATAGTAACATACTAGTACATTACCAAAAAAAAAACTGTAAATTCGTGCACAAGCAGAAGAATGTAAATATTTTTCTTATTAAATTTCATGTCAGAGAAAATACCAATCTTGGATCTCCATACAAGAAATTGGTCAGGCTAGCCATTACCATGAAAGTAACTGAAAAGATTGTTTGTACAATTGTACATTTCAAAATTCCTTTCTTTTCCTGTAAATGCACTCTGAATGACAAATCATATATAACTTTCACAAAAAGGTGAATCTTTGGCATTTCAAAATGGGAAGGTCCCTGTCAACTGGATATGCTCAAGGGTGCGCTTCAGGCCATACTGAAGAACAGCCCGGTTCCCAGCTCTGAAACCATCTCCATAGGCCATAGAAGTATCCGACTCAATCTGGTGCTTGAAAAAATCCCCAAGCTTCCGCTCAAACTGAGATCTCCCACCCTTTTTCGATGATGCGGATGATGAAGAGGATGAGGACGTGGATGCAACATTACTGCCTGATCCCGCCATGATCTCAGACTCGATCCACATGTGAGCAAGAACTTGGCATATGCCCTCTTCAACATCTGGACGAAGTGTGCTGTATCCTGTGAGTACATATATTCATTAGCATGAAATGTCCATATATCATTTTTTGGTAGATAGTAGATAGCTAAATCATAGTAGCAAGCTAATGCAAACTCTTCTTCGTAGATAAATTAGTGTTGACTGTGTTGTTATTGCCAATAAAATTATGATTAGTGACTTCTAAGTGGGGATTACCAACAACTTAATGGTGGCACCCTAAAGCCTAAGTTCACCAACATTGGCTCAAAGACTTTTCCAGCTTTGCAAGCAACATGACAACTTCTAGCCTAGAAGATCTGAAAGAGAGTAGTTCAGTTGCTAATTCCTGGTTCTAAAGGTACTCATTCATATATTACATGGCAGATTCGGGCAGAATGTAAGATACTGGCCCTGGAAGGAAACACCTATATCATTCCTCACTGGGATTGCTATAAGCATTATAAGCAAACAGGAAACTGCAGCTCGTTGTACGAATCTTGAATGCTGATCTTAGTCTAAAGTCCTAGCAAGTTCATTATTCATTAAGCTTATCATACGCTAAAATAAATTTCCTGTACACCCATGCAAGTATAACAAGTAATAAAGTGCATCCAACTTATAAAATGTTTCCAGGCATGTAAGAGCAATTCAGACATTGATTTGTAACAGTGCAATTTTAGCACTAGCTCAGTGACTGTCACTAACACGTTTTAATTAGGAAGATGTGGTATTTAATATGAAATACAGGTTTTTTCTGCTCACTGACTTTCAGTATACTATGAGTCAGTGTGCTATTTTATTATGATTTCTGTCTGAGAGAAAACACAAGAATTAAATACCACCTTTAAGTCGTAACCACGCGTGCATCATCTCATGAGCTAAAATTGAACCTGTCAACAATCTGCAAGAACAAAAAACACATTAGAATTTCATAAGGTTATACCAACAAATTGAGAGTTCATCAGGCTCCAACATAGAAGAAGCACTTGACGACACAATGAATTATTTCTCATTCTCTCTTCAGTAATTTCATGGCCCAGAATATCTTCAAACAAT
This sequence comes from Otatea glauca, assembly GCA_036346275.1. NCBI lineage: Eukaryota > Viridiplantae > Streptophyta > Magnoliopsida > Poales > Poaceae > Otatea > Otatea glauca. Next base: position 6,889,063 of record CM070721.1, on the reverse strand, counting down.
CCATGCATTCAGTTTTGCCAACATGAAAAATAAAAATATTCTGAATCAGTTGAAACAAAACTTTTTTAAGTATTCCTATTATTCTTCGTTTAGAAGCTGCCAATTCTGACATTACTTAAGAAACAGAAATTCAATGTTTCACCTTGGGAGGCCGTATAAAATGAGAATTGCAGTCACTTCACATCGCCGTGTCAATCTATATGGCTCTGTGATCATATCCATAATTTTGTTTCCAGCCATTCTCGGTTTCCTCAATATCTGGAAACAATATCATTACCCATCAGAACCCAGCGGATTCAATATATTGAAGTAGAACATGGACTTAAATGACAAAAGAATCATTCATCTGGTGTTTGCAACAGTTTATACCGTGCTGACAGTCTGTTCTTCTGATAAGCACAAACCTCTTGTTTCTGGAAGATGGTGGTGACCCTGGTTTCCACAGAAAACAAAATAATTACAACTAGTTTAATGAAAACAGGAGAATTATGGATTGTTCAGCATGATCAACATACAGTCTTCTCTCCTTCCATGGCTTCATTTAAAGCCTGCCTTTCTACCAGAAGCAGAGGAACCTGCTGTTCCACTTTCATATTCAGACCTTCATAAAATTCCTGTATTTCAAGATAAAGAGGCTGGCACTCGCTCGTATCCATCACTGCAGAGTCAAGGCACTCCAGGCAGAGCTTACGACCGTCATCCAGCAATACATATCTTGATTCCCTTGGCTGATAAGTAAATGAACCATTTTGGAATGAACTGATCCAAATTTTGCAGACAGCAACTTATCTAACCAAGTAAGCTCGAGATCAAATTTCTAAAAGCAAAGCATGATAACTGAACATACCTCCATTCTTTCACAACTACAGCATCTTGGAGTACCATCCACCTCATGTGATGGACAGTATTTTTGTAACCAGAAAGGATGTGCCCTATATTCAATAAGGCCATTCATATTTGTACGAATCTGAACAAGAAAAAAACCATAAGATGGTGATATGAAAACCAAAAATAGAAGCCAGCTGTTAACATATCAAAAAGTTTCACAAGATATCTAGAATTTTGTTGTCCCAGGATTTATGCTTTCCAATGAAAACGTAACCAATCAGCTAACTAAAATGGACAACTATCTACATGCCTCCAGGCTTTTATGGTTGCAATATGAAATGAGAAAAAGCATGCATATAATCAGATATTAGCAAGGGTAATCATCACAATCATAAAGTATGAAGGAAAACCTTCCTTCGTTCAATAGCAATCACAACAACAACAACCACTAAGCCTTTTGTCCCAAACAAGTTGGAGTATGCTAGAAATGAAACCCAATCAAAGTCAAAATTCCCCTACACCTTCGGTCTTAGGTCATGGTTTCGGTACGTGGATCGCTAACTTCCATGCAATCCTATCCAACATCAACTCTTTAGATACAGCCTAATCTCTCAAGTCTCTTTTAATTGCTTCTTCACACATCGGTCTCGGTCGACCTCTGCCTCTTCTTATGATTTCGAGATGGCTTAAAATTCTACTACGTATTGATGCCTCAGGAGGCCTCTGTTGGAGATGCTCAAATCATCTCAAACAATGTTGGACAAGCTTTTCTTCAATTAGTGCTACCTCATCATCATTGCGGATTCGATCTCGTCTTGTATGACCACAAATCCACCGTAGCATCCGCATCTTTGTTATGCTCATCTTCTGTACATATTGTCTTTTTGTCACCCAACATTCCGCTTCAAACATCGCAGATCTGATCACCGTCCTATAGAACTTACCCTTTAATTTTTCAGGGACTATTTGATCACATAGGAGACCAGATGCTTGGCGCCATTTCACCCACTCCGCTCATATCCTGTGACACACATCTTCATCAATCTCGCCGTCACTATGTAGCATCGATTCCAAATATCAAAATATTTCATTCTCAAGCATTACTTTTTCGTCCAGACTAACATTTCATCATCTACCATACCTCCACTGAAAACACACCTCATATACTTAGTTTTAGTTGCACTAAGCATAAAGCCCTTCGATTCTAAAGTCTTCCTCCACAACTCCAATTTTCTATCAACACCTACCCTACTCTCATCAATTAGCACCACATCATCAGCGATATAATCCTTTTTTAGGCAGATATCATATTTGACTAATTTTAGCAAAGATTGCATATGAAATGTAGAACAAAAGTAACCCTCTTATGCAAACAGATAAGAACAGAGTAATGATGCAATTCTTACAAATAGCTTGCAGACATCACATTTTGGGTGAAAGCGCTCCTTGTAACAAGTTTTATGGTATGGATGATTTCCCGACATGGAGAACTGCATGATTGTGTTGGTAAGGTATATATGTTCATACAACTGCTTAATAAGTAAACAAGGGTGTTACCTCATAGTCATATATTGGTTGACTACAAGCATGGCAACGAAAACATTCTGGATGCCAAATAGCTCCCATGCAACTAAGAAAGCGCCCATGGCCAATCTCACTGTGACATCCAGCACATGTCCTGAGGAAAGAAGCACATACCACATTAAAAAATAGTCACAAAGTAAAGGAAAACTCACCATAATCCCATGCTTGCATATCATCCTAGTGTGTTTTAGAGAATTACAGAATCTACCTAATACGCTTTAAATAACAAATCATACACATTTTTTTGTTGTTTCGACAGCATTGATAAATTCACACGTACAAGGCACTTCTGGTAAAGATATAGTGATAATCACACCATATATAGCATGCCACACTTCATCACTTACATGCGACGATGTAGCCAATAAGCACAGCCACTTAAAAGTCTAACAAGTTTTTTTCTCACTTTATATTGGAGCTCTAAATTTCAAACCCCAGTTTGCAAGTTTTTTTTTTTTGAAGGGACAGTTCGAAATAGTCTATGAAGGACTGAAATAAAAAAGATTAAGAAACTGAACTTGGTATAACTAAGTGCACAATTTTCATAACTCAGAAAGAAACTGCTCAGTTGCATACCTTAAGCTGTACAGAATTATTTCGAGAAAATCATGGGAGACTGCCTTTGACTTCTTTAGTGGATATGCAAACTCAAATTGAAAAGATGCTACATAAATTCTCACCCCAAGACACATTCGCACTACGTGTGAAGCCATTAAACAAAATATGATATCCAGGGAATGAATTGCCAAAGTCAACATGCCATGTGCACTAGAAAGAACAAAATAACATGTGCTATTTTTAAATCTAGCATGCAGATTGTACTGTTCAGGACTTATTGTACTTCCTTTCTGGTGAATTCTTGTCTCAGTTCAGTGATTTGGCGTTTCACATCAGTCAACTCAAAACAGCATGTCCAAATAAAGTACTTAAGCATACTAAAGTAAGAGCAATGAAAATGAACCTGGATCCAGAAGAAAACATAAATGGCAATGGTTGATATATACTGCCACCGTTGGCACTGCCATTTTCACGAGCATGAGGGGGTGATTCAACATTCAAACTTTCCTCAATAGCTCTAGCAAGTTGCTCATCCTCCTCCAAATGCAGATCCTTTTCTAGAAGGAAAAACAAATGAAACCAGAAAGTATTACACATTAAACCATGGATTTATAGGAAATGTATTGAGTGTAATGGCATCACATACTCAGAGTACAGTGAGCTAGAATAGTTTGATAGGAAGATCCAAGCGACATAACATTTTTATATAATAATATTCTCACTTCAAGGGTGTAATTTTATTAGTTGGTCTCAGTGACAATCCAAACATTCAGTACATCAATATATACAAATGTTTACTTCAGGAATTTTGATTATTACATCTACAACCATAGAAATTGAACAAACTTTTTCCCAACCCATCTTCAGAAATAAACTCATTGATGTCAATCGAGCAGTTGCCATAACCAAAAAGTAGCCATACGTCTATTCCTTTTTTCCCCTTACCACTGGAACTGTTGTACTCTGATGTTTGGATTTTACTTAACTCCGCGATCCAAAGACATCTATGACATGCTATTTCCACTCTGACCAAGTTCTTATATAAATGTCCAAATTGATAAAGATCAGAAACAACAAATGTCAAGAACTTTACTATCCTAAACACATATTCACCATAAATATACTATATCATCTGCAATGAACTAGCTCGAAAAATTTTGTAATAGTAATAAAAAATGTGCCCGAGGGGCTTTCTTAATACATTAAGCACCTTGAAAAAAAAGAACAACAAAAAGGAATAGCCACTGGAAATGAAGCAGCAAAAGATTTACAGCCTTTTTTTTTCTTCAATGAGCATATGAGTGGCAGGAGTAATAGATACAATACTAACCTATTGCCTTTGCCTTTCTTTGTTCCTCTTCTGATAGAGAGATTGCTATAGCACGGTCAATATCCTCATTGTCAAATTCCGGAAGGACATCCTAAATTGAATGTGAAAAATGGATCAGCTACATAGTCAAAAGAAGTAAACTTTCTTAGTTTCTTTCTTTTTCAACCTACATACCAAATACTGCTATAATGGTGTATAAGCTCATTATCGTTCAAGGCAATTAGTGCCTCTAGGGACCTACCAGGTAAGATGGCAGATGGCAAATATTCAATATCATATAGTGGCATACTATGTATATATATATTTCACCGATACGCGATATGGTATGGCGATACCGATACAGTGATACGCAATTTCCTAAAAACCATGATCCGACGATACAGCGAGTATATATGTATTTAAAAAATAAAAAAATGTAAGAGGGAGAAGACGATGGAGGCTTGCAGAGGGAGAAGACGGCAGCAACGGCTAACGGGTTGGGTGGCGGGCTGGCGGCTAAGGGAGAAAGGAGGGGAGGCGCCAACAACTAGCAGAGTGAGAAGGTGGCGGTGGCTAGCAAGCTGGGTGGAGGGGTGGCGGTGTAGGCGAGACCGCAGAGGGAGAAGGGAGGGGAGGCGACGGCGGTGAGACTATAGAGGGAGGCAACAGTAGCAACCTGCTGGTTTGGTAGAGGCTAGAGGGGCGATGGCGGCTAGTAGCAGTCATTGGTCGGCTAGGTGCAGGGCGGCTGCTGCTGAGTCTAGGGATTTTAGGGGAGTCGGCGATAGGAGAGATGGCTAGGTGGAATAAGTGAGAGAGAGGAGGGAAGAGATTTTAGGGTTAGGAGAGATGGTTTGGATTGGTTTTTTTTTTTTTGCTTTGTGTTTTGGGCTTAGAAGTATCGTGGGGTATCCCAAAGTATCAGAGAAGGATCGGAGTTATTTTTATTAATTTTAAATTCTGAATTTCACCGATCCTTCCTGATACCGTATCGCGAAGGATCGCAGAGTATCGCGTATTGAGTATGTATCCGGTACCGGTACGGCAGTTTTGCGAAGGATCAGTGATTCATAGGTGACATAGATAAGAAGGGCATGTAAGATAGCCTCTCTTGGATGGTAAAGATGTGTTTTTCAACAAGGGCCAATTGCATCCATGCACCTCAAAAGTGCAGAAATTACAGATATACACCTGAAGAACTGGTAATGTTGTACCCTGGAAAACAATAAACATTACATATTTCTTCTAATAACCTTACAATAACAAACACAGGTAAAAAAATTCCCTATCAAATGTATTATCCATGCTTCTTCTTGTGCTGTACGAGACATCAAAATGTAGCTACATTTCACATTGTGCAGGTGATGTCCACCACACTGGTGAGAGTCAGAGATGTGCAATAGACTTCAAATTGTGGCCATGGCCAGTGCATGAGGTAGGGGCATGGTGGAGCCCATTGCCTCAATCTCACACCACATCTCAGCAATAACTCGTTGGTGGAGATCAGCTGCCATCAACGGCAAATCGAATGGCACCAATGTGGGCACCACCTAGACACATGCAACCACCGGTTCTGTCAAGGGCATCAATGCTGCAGCCCAGGTTGTGCGTGCTGCTGCACCACCAAAGCCGAGGCCTCCATTGCTGCTGATGGACCAAAGATTGCCCTTGCCTCAGCGCAGGAATTGTGTTTGTGTTATTTGCTTGCGTTAGTACTTTAGTAGTATGGTTTAACATTAGTTAGGTTGTTGAGGGAGAGATCTGTAAATTTTGTTGTTATATAGGGGTATATACAACAGTTGCAGCTACATGGGTGTATATCCATAAGTTCGGAACATGTTGTATGGATGTAATTGCCGCTTTCAAAGATGGGTGGTCAAAACCTCATATAAACATGAACTTGTACTACGCTGACATTTATTAATTGTATTCTGTTTCTATGCACTCCCTCATTTACAAGTATGTCATTTTGTACATTGGCAGTCCCCAAGATCTATCTGTACCAGTTAATAACAAAATTATTTTAGCAAATGGTTGCAAAGTTGCAACATGATGATAGTATTTTTGACAACATCCATCGATATTTTTTTATGTGACAAATCTCCATATAAATTTTATATTTTAGTGGTCAAGTTGGGAAATTTTGATTGTACATGTACCGCAGTGGCATGTATTTATAAATGGAGGGAGTAGCAAAATATCCTTTCAGCTAATTGAGGTACAGTATTCTATACATCGGTGCAATCCGATTTTACTTGAAGCTCATCTCAAACGCAACTCCGTTGCCTATCCTAGTTAAATAGAATGGCATCTTTTTATCCTGAAAAAGAGATACACTGTGGAATACCAATTAACCCTTGTTGCTAAGGGGAAGTGTATCACACGGAAGTACTTACAGTCACAACCACGGAGCTCGATGGTCCATTGCATACTGTCTCTTCTGCCGGTCTGCTGTAATATTGCCCTTCCGAGATTTTGTGGCTTGAACCTCTAAAAAATTTGGTCAGCCAACCCATGCTGTTCCAAATGGCAATGTAAGGAACACCGTTATCTGCAATCAACCGATCATGTTAGGACACAATAAATGATAGCAAGAAATTTTGGGAGACAGAATCAATGCCAAAAGCTAGTCAACTTCGTAGATCAATTATCAGGTAAATTGCCCCTGTTTGGACGCCCTCGCCAAGCTGCTTAACCAAGAACAGGATGGATCGGGGATCAAGCAAGGAATCTCACAGACCCAATCCAATCACCAAGGGAGCTCACAAGGCAGAGAGTTTCTATCACTAGCAGCGTTGCGTCAAAACTTAAGCTCGTCAATGTAAAAAGGGAAAAAAGATGCAAGTCTCGGGTGGAGAGCCGGCGGGGGTCGCGACGGCGGCGGAAAAGACGCACGGGGCTGCGCTGCGGCAGTCGTCGGGGGCGGCGGCCGCAAGATCGGAAGGGGGGCGCCGGTGCTGAGCCGCGTCTCTATCGGGTGAAATGTGAATGCTCAGGACCGCGCCCGAGGAAAATTACGGGGAAACAAGGGAGCTCCACTCCGATCACCTGATCACACCGTCGCCACCGACCAAACCCGTCGCAGAGTCGTCGGCGACGGCCGCCACGGAGACGGGTGACGGAGGGCGGTCGCCGCGGGGCTGGCTGGGCGAACGGCGAGCCACCACCCTCTCTACTCCACCAGCAAGAAGCCAAGAAGAAGCCACGACAAATCGGAACCAGAAGAAAGAAGGAAAAAAGCCGAGACGGACTACGCGTACGTATAGGGCAAGAACGCCCTGGATTCGGGTGAGGTGGGCACTGGATTGGGAATCTCCCTGTCTCTGCTTTGCTTTTTGGGACAAGCGAAGGGGAGGAGGGGAGGGAGGGGGTGTGAAACGGGCAGGGGGCGATGCTACCAAGGACGAGATGGTTTCTTTTCTCGGTCTGGTTTGCCTTTTTCCAGGTGGTTTTCGGGAGGCGCCGGAGGAAGCGGGCGGCGGCGCGGTGGCCGGCGATGCGCGTGGGCGGACAGATCGATCGATGGCTCGGCCGTCACCGCGTCAAGCGCCCTACGAAACCTATGCCATGACAACGCGTGCAAGCGACAAGTCGTCTTGGCGGTGGGTGGTAAAAGTTAGGTGGTTAAACTCTCTCTTGGTTGGTCTTTGGACTGTTAGACTGACATGGGTGCTTGCGCGGTACTTCTATGGTTTTAGTCTTTTGATATAACACGAAAAAAATTAAGTAATCACTGTCTATTTTTTTCATTCATGCTTTTGTTTTCATTCATACTTTTGAGATTTACGTAACTTTCAAATAGTGACTAGGAGGGTGTTTTGATTCAAACAACTACTATTTCCCACTAATTTGCTATTTGACGAAAGAATAGCGCCCCAAACACATTACGATTACTTGATCTCGTTGACAGTGCGGTTTGTCCTAAACAACTTCAGCATCGCCTCAGCATATATACACTCATGCACAGCATTTTTGTACCAGTTTGGATGTCAAATATGCTCGCGTGGACGCTTGTACAAGACAATTTCCTCAAGCTCAGTCCTGGCACCGCTCACCAGCACCCAGACATCGGAGATTTTCTTAACGGCGCCTTCAAAGAGGTCAACAATGGTGAACGACCTCGAAGATGGGACCGTGAATCTCAACCCTTCCAAGCCCATTTTGTTCGCTGGTAGCGATCGCAGGTCTGATCTCTTGCGCATATTTCACTCTAGGCACAACTGCTCCGTTCACATACATAGGCATAGCTTCCACTATAGATTCTAGTAGGAGTTAGTAGAGCTGTGCCAAACATGCTAACTCTATAAATTTTCAGGGTAAGAATAAGGAAGGTCTAGAATCTCTCGGTCTCTCTCAATCTCTCTCGCGCACTCTCTCTCGTCCGATCAGTCTCTCTCTCAATCTCTCTCTCTCGCCGATTAGTCTCTCTCTCAATCTTTCGGTCTCTCTCAATCTCTCAGTCTCTCTCGCCCGATTAGTCTCTCTCTCAATCTCGCAGGCTGTCTCGCCGGATCACTCTCTCTCTCTCTCTCTCACTTTCTCGTCCGATCAGTCTCAATCTCTCTCGCTCACTCTCTCTCCCGCCCAATCACTCTCTCTCATTTCTTTTCTCTTCTCACTTTTCTTTTTCTCTTTTCCTTCCTTTTTCTCTATTTTCTTTTCTTTTCCCTCCTTCTTTCCTTTCCTTTTTCTTCTTTTCTTCCTTTTTTTCCTTTTTCTTTTTTTTCTTTTCTTCCTTCTTTCTGGTCTCTACCGCTTCGCCTCCCTCTCCTCGCCTCTGACCCTCTCCCACTCCGCCTCCCTCGCCCGTTTGCCTCCCCCTCGCCCTCTACCCTGACCTCTCTTTGCCCCGGCCATCCCTACCGCCTCCCTCGCCCCGGCTTCCCCATCGCGCTCTGCCCCGCCCTCCCCCTCCCGGCCATCCCTACCGCCTCCCTCGCCCCGGCTTCCCCATCGCGCTCTGCCCCGCCCTCCCCCTCCCGGCCACCCCCATAGACTCCCTCGCCTTGGCCTCTCCCTCCCCCTCGCGCACCACCCTGGCCTCCCACTCGTGCTTCGCCACAACCTCCCCTCTTGGCCACCACCACAACCTCCTCGCTCGGCCTCCTCCCACCACCCCCATCGCCTCCCGCCCCAGCCACCACCACCGCTTCCCTCACCCTGGCCTCCCCCCAGCCACCCCCACCGCCTCCCCGCCCTCCCCTTCCCCTCCCCACGTAGCCCCCTCGCTTCCTCCGCCTCCCCTTCTCCCTTTAGTGTCGGGCATCGGCGCATGCACAGGCTTCGGCACACACGGGGGGCCCATGGGCGAGCACGCGTCGACATGGGCGAGGGCAGGCATCAAGCACTGGCGAGGGTGAGCGTTGGCCACATCACGGGCCTCAGCACGGGCCTTGGCATGGGCGTGGGCGTGGCGCTGGCTCAGATAACCTCGCTCCCTCCGCCTCCTCCTCTCCCTCATCTCCCTACCGCAGGCTGCCGTGCCCTACGCGGGCCTGCGGCAGGTCCATCTTGCCGACGTGCTCCATGCCATCGTGCCCCGACCCAAATGGCCCATTTTTCTTCGTGCTGGGCCGGGTCATGCCTGTCGTGCCTCGAGCCGACCCAACAAAAGCCCCGCCCGATGCCCACCTGTCTTTTGGATACATATCTTTTGGATTTTCATTTTTCTTTTTCATAAGACTATTCAAAAATATACTCAATAAACACGTTAGTCTCACATTTAGATTTATCAATAAAATCATAACATATTTGACATCAAAGAATGCAACAAAATATGATAATATGAACTCGAATGCATACCTTTGATATTTTCATCTTTTTCATCCAAAAGAGACTAATAAGAGTTAAGCTCAACAAAAGAGTTAGTCTCATAAAGATTTGTCATTAATTAACAATTAAGACTAATCAATATTATGATTATCAATAGATTTAGTCTCAATATTAGATTTGTCATTAACACCAAAACCAACTTAATGGAGTTTGAACTTTCAGCTGTTCAAGTATTCTATGTAATCGACCCGTCCAACAAGAAGAGATATGCAGGTCTTTAGGGAAAAAGGAGGATTGTTGGAGTAGAGAATGTACTAGATAAGGAAGAATACAATCAATTTGACGAGTTACCACTTATCGAAAACGGCATCACGGACCAGGAAGAACAACCCGAGGAAGCTAGCTACACACGCGTCGATCATCGTGAAGGGCTAAGTTTATATAAAAGAATAAGCAAGTGGAGTTATGATTGTAAGTGTACTCTCCAACATAATAGAGCTGTTTTTAATGAGACGCTCGAAATTCGAAACAACTTTGTGTATGGATCTGATTTATTTAATAAAGTTCCCTTTCTTTTACTAATGTTGGTTCATCTATAATTCCATGTACATTATGCCATTCCTTCACTGATTTTGGTCCTATGAAGATGTTGTAGGCCAAGAAGGCCAAACTTTGGAGGATTCGGCACATCACAGACGATTCTATTTTATAATAGTCTGTGATGAACACATAACAGACAGTTCTGGTTTAAAACCGTTTATGATAATAATCTATCACAAACGGTTCTATTTTAGAACTGTCTGTGATAATAAACTATCACAGACGGTTCTATAAAGAACCGTTTGTGATATTTATTATAGAACCGTCTGTGATGTTTATTATCACAGACGGTTCTAAAATATAACCATATGTGATATGGAATCCCTATAAAAAGGCCACTCTTGCAGATCATTCATTCTCTACTCTAGCGCTCAAAACCCTAGCTTTGTCTCCCGAGTCCCGACGCTTCGTCTCCTATTCCGATGCCTCCCGACCTCGCCGCCACTTCCGACCGGTGTCTCCCCCCTCGGCACCTCACCCACGCAATCTCTTCACGCGTGGCACCCCCCTGCTCACCGACGCCGCCCCCTCGCTGACACCACCCCCTCAGAGTGTTGTTCCTTTATGAGTTAGCCCTCAATCTTACATCATTCAATTTATAGCACTGTTATTTAATCTTGCACAGGATGGATGTGTACCCAACTACTTTTTGCTTTTGTACTGGAACTGAAAAACTGTAAGCACCTTCCCCACTGAATTGAATGAACATGTGTTTTATGCTTCATTTATTCTCTCCCCCTGAAATGTGTGTATGTAGTATGCTTATATACATCATAGTATCATGTATTGATTTGGTTGCCATGCTTTGTTCATTCATTTTCGACATGTTTGAGGAAGATTTGGCGTAATGCATATAAGATAGAAAGCTGAAAGGCTCATTGTATGAATTGTCTCAAATTACTAGCTAGGTTTAAATTACTAGCTACGTTTTTCCTATAATATATATTTCACCTAACATATAATTGCATCTAAATTCTGAAACTATATCTACTATAATATAATCTCGCTCAAATTTGGAACTCCCTCGTAAACTTTTTCTTTAGATTTTTAACTTAACCCATGCTGTACAATAGGAATAAAAATGATATGGCAACCACCACATTTCCTCATTTGTGCATTTTGAAGCAATATCATTCTTTCTTGGAGATCTCATATATATGGACACCACATACAAATATAAATCAAATATGGACACCACATACAACCGCATGTACCATATTTCTCTTGCAATTGCTAGAAATCCACAGCAAGTGCTCAGGTGATTAGAGAGTGGTGGGAGGGAAATTTTGTACACCCTATGAGAGGCATTGAGCATGAGAACCATCTAAAAAAATACAAGGCACTCAATGACAACATGACTTTATATATTAGTCAGAGCAGAGGTTGTAAGTCACATTGTTTTCCCGCAAGAATTATCAGTTGAATAATAAATGGAGAATCAGTGCTAATTTTCACAAACTGAATCACTTCAAAAAATTAACGAATAAAGGTCCCAGTTGGTAGCCTTCCTTGCTTGATTCCTTTTCTTTCCTATTGAGCCATAAAAACTAGCCTAGATTGCAAGATGGTGTCCCCTCATTCGTCGTCTCAAGGATGTGATGAGCCATCGAAAGGAAAACCTCCTCGAGATCCAAGAGGAGGAAATAAAAGGCCCACAGACCGATATACCATCACGGTGGTTAATCCAAAGGATGGTGCCCCTACCGAACCAAAAAATACAACGAATGAATTTAGGACATTGTGCGGGATAGTCGCACGAGAACGAATCCTCATCACATGTCCATCCTGGAAGTCACTGACTGACGAGAACCGCGACGACTTGGTGACTGAAATTCTCTTCATTTGAGATCCCAGAAGACTGCGTGCACTCAGTGCGACTGTATGCACTGCTAGTGGTGGGAAAGGCGTGGAAGAACTTCAAGACCACGCTTGTCAAGGAATATGTCAATAATGACAAGACTCCCTTCTCTAAGTACGGGTTTATTGCTGAGGATGTATGGCAAAGTTTTGTTGAGGCGAAGACGACAGACGAATTCGTGCGTCAAAGTGAAGCCCACAAGGTCCTGCAGGCAAGGAACACCCACCCCATAGACTTGGCACCACTGGGTACGCGGGGAAGAGGGCGCAATGGGAGAGGGAGGGCAAGGAGGCCTCCATGCCATTTGCATCTATCACTGACCAGCGCGCCAGAGACTGGCTGAGATCGAGGTCAAATGGCACGTCTTTCGGCACCGTCTCCTTTACAAACTCCGCGGACGAGGAAGTCTGCCAATGCTTGGTAAAATACCCGACTACCAATTTTGTACGTAATTAGTCCATAACTTTGTAAGTGAAATAACTTGTCGGGATCTTGCAGGTAGCGTTGAGTACACAATCTTCTGAGGGCACTTTTTTGCCAAACAGGGAGAAAGATGTACTCTCCACGGCCTTGCAAAACAAGGAACACCCTAATCGCACGCGAGGCGTAGGGTTTTTGTTCCCTAGAAAACGGGATTCCCAAACGACTCTGACAAATACCAGAGTAGGAAAAGAACTAAAGCAGAGCGAGAGGAACGACTTGTACAAAAGATTGAGGAAATACTAAGAGAAAAATTCAACAATAAGATAAGAAGCCTTGAGGAAAGGCTCAATAATCAGGACTGCAGACAGCCTGTGCAAGTTCCAGATGTATGTGCGCAAATCAGCCCCACTACCAAAAAGAGTAGCTGTGCGTCCGCCACTCTCACAGATGAACTTGGCAAATTTTCTGTCTATGACATCAAGGTACTTATATATATGTCTTGAATGCTCCATACAAATAACCGTTGAACGTATTAGCTAATTGTGTACCATTATGTAGGTGGCCACGTGGTGCACTCTCCAAGTGAGATCTGCCCATGGTGCCATTCTTCTTCTGGCTGCTTGGGGGCTCTCGTTTTCGCCCATCGAAGGGGCGCTGGTGCATGGTACCCTCGTGGCACCGGGATTCATGAAAGTTAATGTGGACGGTGTACATGATAGTTTCAAGACCGTCCCGCTACCGATGTCCCTAAACGACGAGATTGTGACACTGGGGGACGCCATTCGCACTTTCATCCAGTGGCCCAGCAGCGACATCTCCCTAGACGCCCGTCCTCCATCACCGGAGCTAACCCAACTGCTTGAATCATCTGCTGCACCTCAACAGGCCACCAAATCGGCTCCCGTGCCCCCTGCATCAAAGGATTTTCAGTGGGATGGTGCCCACTTGTCTCCCGTGAAGACTCCTTATATCATAAAGCAAGTCAAGGGCAAAGCGAAGCAGATCATGAAGAAATTGGACTATCTGATTGCTCCGCTGGCCCAAGTATACCAGCTAGGAGAGCCTTTTGTAATGGGAGAGCACATGAAGAACTTTTCTATAGCTTGCGTTAGATTGCAGAATTGGTGTATGGAACAAGCTAAAAAGCCAGTGCAAGACCGCATAACGAGTATCTCGGTCAGCTTCAAGCCTGAGCATCTGTTCAACTAGTCATCGGAGGCTTCTTCACAGCCGACTTCAAGGACCTGTTTGATATCTTCAACCTCGACGCCGTGCTCTTGAGATGTTGGATATTGTAAGTATGTGCAATCACAGTCTACATTCGTGTAATACCGATAAATGTCATATATATATAACTCAATGCTTCCGTATATATAGATACATGATCCGTGAAGCGAGACAAAACAAACAACAGGTGGACCCACACATAGTCTTCAAGCAAACAATGGACAAAGATTTACAATTTATCGATAAATACGTTGGAAAGGCCTTGGTGGCTCAAAAAGTAAAGAGTTCATACTTTTACCCCACAACCCAGGGTAAGTGCTGCACTACTTGCTATACTTTGATTTGTACTGTTTGCAACTCTGTTTTGTTAATTGACCATGCCGACATACCTGTGTGTAGGTTTCACTGGGTTCTCATTATAATTCATCCAAGAATGAATCGGGTTATTTACCTTGATTCCTTACAGAGTGATAGCCACGACTTAAATCCTATCGCAAAATTACTCAACAGGTAATTAATCACGTTTCCTCCATAGATAACATGGTCATGTAGGTTGATCAAGGTGTACGTTGCTAACCTTTTCCAATCACGAAGTGCTTTCAGAGTGTACAAATATTATGGAGGGCCTTCTGATAAGGACAGGGTGAAGCTGAAGCACGATTTTAAGTTTTCGGTATCTGCTATACACAATAATTCTATATAAACTATGTAATAATGACTCTGGAACTAACCAACTCTATATTTGCAGTGCCACCAGTAGGGAAAGGGAAATAACTGTTGTGGATTTTACGTTTGTCACAACATGGAACTCCTCGTCACTAAGAAAACGCCTAATCAGGTAACAACTGCGTTGGAAGAGGCCGATCTGGAGCGAATTCAAGGACACCTTTGTGCCTTCTTGCTCAGTCAAGTCTTAAATCCAAAAGACGAGCTCCACGCTGACTTATAACTTCAGGAGTTGTATTTTTTCTTAATTACCATTTGGGTTAATTGTCAATCTCGTGCTGTGGATTTGTGAATTGTAGTTGTGCATTCAATTAATTGGTTAATGGTATTGAGTTCTATTTGGTTAATAAATCTGAGTTCATTTCTGAAATATATGTGCCGTGCAATATTAATCTATATGTAATCTGCTTTGTGTTGTAATGTAATCTGACTTGATTGCTGAAATGGATGTAATGTTTGTAATCTGAAATGGATGTAATGCTTGTAATCTGAAATGGATGTAATGCTTGTAATGTGAGTTTAGTTAATCTGTAATCTGCTTTTTCTAGAGGGCATGACTAGCATTTCCTGAGGCTAGCCAATAAATAGAAAAAGGGTTCTTTGTGGGAACACTTATCACAGATGGTTTTTAATTAAAAACCGTATGTGATGTAATGATGTAAAACCGTCTGTGATGTTAGAATATCACATACGGTACCAGTTAAAAATTGTCTGTGATGTTAGTATATCACATACGGTTCTAGTTAAAAACCGTATGTGATATCGTAACATCACATACGGTACCAGTTTGAAAACCGTCTGTGATGTTATGATATCACAGACGGTTTCAAGCTAAAACCGTTTGTGATATACCGTAACATCACTGACACATGGTTACAGACGATTCGAAAAACCATCTGTGATGACGGTTCTGAACCGTCTGTGATGACCTTTTCTGTAATAGTGTGTCCCTAATACCTTTTTAGGTGGATTAGAGTTGTCTAAGGCGGTTGTCAATGCCTATAAATACACATGTAACTTCTTCTTGTAAAATAACTCTTGTAATATCAAGTTTCATATATGAATCAAAGGCTTAAGAGCCAATACACATAAGAGTTCATCCTCTTCCTCTCTACTCTCCCATAAGTTCCCAACATGCAGATTCCTCGAGGCAGCAACATGGTTGCCTGATGCAAGCAAGCAACCAGTTATTGCTATTCTCCATGTGAAGTTGATTTTGGATAAGTGAGCATGTGCATGCATTGTGCTCATCCCTCCTTTAGCTAGAAGTCGACGGCGGTTGGGATTGTGATGTTGGCGTCGTGTAGCACGCTTTGCCGAATCAGACATGGCTGACTAGTTCACAGCTTGATCGGCGCCGGGTCTGATCAGCGGCTTGGCACGGACTCAAGATTGCAGCCATGGTGCATGTGACTCCGACAGCATGCTCCCAAATGTTGATGACGCAGTCGTAGATCACGCAACGGTCTGGCCGGATGCCGACGAGGACATTGCATGCCCACCTGCATTCAGACAAGAGGGATAGAGAAGGAGATTAATGCATGCATCAACCTGCAAGGGAACTAAGCCATGGCAATCCCTCCCTGCTAGTTTGCTCCTCTTCTCCTTTGTTCTATCTATTGTCGATGGGGTCTATGTTTTCCTTCCTCCCTCTCTCTCTCCTATTCTTCCTCTAGTGCATGCGTGTGTGTTAATTGGCGTCTCTGTGTGTTTCTCTGATGGCTCCCGATAGGGTTTCTTTTATAGGGAGGAGCCCAAGACAATGCGGCATGCGAGCACTCGGGCGTCGACGATGCAGCACCGCGCACGAGATCTCCCATATTGACACCTAACTTCTTTTTTTAAACAATTAGTAGGAGCTCAGCCATGCATGCATTAAGAAAAAGAGAAATCATGAACAAATTACATGGCACATCAGCTGTAGCAACCCCTTACTGGGGAGCTAGATAATGGAAGCACTTAGGCTCAAGCTAGGAATGAGGGTAGAATAGGTCGCCCCTAGCCCCGTCTCCTATTGTCAGGCATTATGCAAAGCAACTCATCGGCTTTAAACGTTTTTGGCAACGCTGTTGAAGACCGCTTGCACCGTCCGATATGAATTTTCGAAAATCCTGTTGTTTCGTTCTTTCCATAGATTCCAAAAGGTGTAAATTAGTACCCCGTCTAGTTCCTTTTGACGTCGCCTCCCGATGCTCAAACGGATGAAGTTCCACCATCGAGACACGGTGACACTCATCGCTGAAGGCTGTGCCATACCTGCATGTAAAGACACCTAACTTGATTATGCGGGTTGACACCTGATTTGATTATGTGATTCTTGCCTTTTAATCTCTACATTTCCATCCGAGTGAGATATAATAAGATAAAATCTACATCTCATGGGATACGGTGAGAATCATTCCATCCGCGGGGGATACGATGAGCATATCCTTCTATCCGAGTAGGATATGTTGAGGAAATTCTTCCATTTATAAGAGATATGATGAAATCCTTCCATTGGAAGGAGATGCGATCAAAAGTATTTTCATAAAATGGAGATATACTGCAGCAAACTTTCCATTGCAAAAAAGATTCGATGGAGGCATATCCTTTCTTGCCATTTTGACATACATGTTTCTAATTGTCAGATGCATGTGCGGCCGACGGGTCGAGCATGCACTGACTGACTTGCCTACTTGTTCACGTGTTGACGCAGAGGAATTATCTCGTGCTTGTTGCATTTTAATAGGAATGAACATTCGCTATGCAAGCTTTCAAACCATCTAGCAATATAACAACATTCACGTAGAAAGACTAGCCTTTACGTGAGTTTGATATTGCATGCATGCATGCAGGGACTTCACATTCTCTTTTTCTTTTCTTGACTTGGACGGCATGCACAAGTATGTGACTTGAATTTGCACATGTGTATCACCACCAATAATATTAAAATAGTAGTACAAAATCTCATCAAACAGAGCCGTAGGAGTAGTGACCATACAGGCGGCCAGGACAACAGGAGATGGCTACTGAGTCATGCTGCGAAGACAAGTCTCCTCATAATGAACAAACGTGAGTGCCTCCATTAGGATGGATGCAGTGAGTGGGCTAGAAGGTCAGCATGAACCGGCTCGAACTCTAGTCAAAGACGCGTCAGGAAGTCGTAGAGACGACAAGTGTCCTGGTGAGCACGGGCCTTCACACAGTAGGAGCAAGTCCGACAGACATTCGGTCACAAAGTGTCAAGCCGGCATCATACTCCAGTGATATGCTAATAGAAGTCGTTAACTGTGGCATCAAGTTGCTGGGGAGAGTGCACCTGGTGTACCACAGAGAGGTAGAGGGTATCACTACTCAAACTGATATTGTGCCTGGACACGCTCCCACATCAATTGTGATGATGGTAGCTTAGCGAAGTCCATAGAGATGTCGACTGTCATTCTCTCAACGAGGATGGCGATGGCATGAGCTTCATCACCTTGTCACCTCTCATAGGCATGAAGGTTAGATTGGTACATCTCCACAACCTCCTCAAATACAGTGATGGCATCAGGATTAGCCGAATAAGCGCTGACACCGACAGGTGGCCTAACCGGCGGAGCTAGTAGAGGCAGGCAGGGCCGCTCATTGGTGAGGTTCTCCTAGAGACACTGGCTATTGAGGTAGATCCGTAGGTGCACAGACCTCTCCCGAAAGTTCGTGCCATTAAACATGACCTTCAGGAGTGGGATGGAGATAGAGGAGCTGGTAGTGGCCATCAACCTAGAGCAGATCTAGGCCCCGGAGAAGATCTGGATGAGCCAATGTCGTCGGCTGCGACAGTGGCCAAGGAGACAGAGCCGGCCGAAATAAAGCCGTCGACGGTAGGATCAGCGAGATCCAGTGGTGGTGAGGCAGGATCTGGTCGGATCCGATAGAGAACGTGATGGCGGCGACCTCCGAGTTGCAGCGACGATGTTGGGACCTCAGATCCAAGTGCGGCTGCGCTATATCCGACTGTGGAGATGCTGATTCGGTCTGATCCGGCTGAGAAAGGTGCGACGGTGACCTCAGGACCCCAGATCCGGGCGCGACATGTTGGATCTAGCGGAGGACGGGGCGGCGGCATGCGCGCAAGAGAGAAGAGCAGGGGAGGCAAGCGCGAGAGGGCGGCGTGCGTGTGTGTGTGTGTGTGAGAGAGAGAGAGAGGAGGGGCGGCACACGCGTGAGAGAGAGGGGAGGCTCAGGCGGCGACGGCAGCAGTGCCTAAGCTAGGGTTAGGAGCCCATTGCTCTGATATCATGTTGGAATGGGCTTTACTCTATTCCATGGGCCTCAAGGCCACATATAAGACATGTACAAATAGCAAAAAACACCCTATACAAATATACTTCTAACAACATTATCCTATCTTTTTTGCCATTTGTTTGAAAAGGCACGGTTTTGGTAGTTAAAGAGTTCTTCAAAGCTTATTCAGATTGAGGATTTTCTCTTCTCTAACAATGTTTGTTCAATAGTACAATTATATCTTGCATTCATGAGAGCTACTATATATATAGCTAAGTTAGGAGATTGTATTCATATGTGCTGTTCAAGTAAATGTAAATCGCATTCCAAGGGCACCTCTGGACAATTGTAAAAAAGGGGGAAGTAAGTCAAGAAAACAAATGTACCGAAGGTTATACAAGTATTAATTTGGTATGCCTACTTATATAGCATACATCAAAGCATTGTGTGGGAGTAAAAATAACTGGATGGATTTTTCTGGATAAAACAGCAATGCACATTATTTTCTTTTACTTTATTTCTTGCTCCATATGGCTTGCTACATTACACTATACGGGATGCACATTTTTTCCTTTTTCCTGTTTCCTGCTCCACACACTTGTACTACTACGTTGATTGCATAAACAATTGCAGAAACGAATTTATGTTGGCGTGGGATGCATGAAAGCCAAGTTTCACTTTTTAAGTAAGTCCATCTGTTCAATTTTTTGTTGTTGGTGATTTTTTATGTAGAAATACTCATTCTGTTCTATTGAACTGAAAAGGTACACATTATTTTGGATTTTTCTGCTATGCTCCAAATTTTCCTTCAGTTATTTTGTCCAGGTAAGTTCTGCACTTAGATACATTGCAAAGATGCTTTGACGAGATGGATCTGAAGCTCATCTTGATTTACAGATAGAACCTCTGATAAAGCCAACAAAGGACATAATGAGTGTTCATAATATTCGTTATGAGTGGCATGAATTCTTTCCAAACGGTAATATATTTTTTCCACCCGCTGTTCCGGGGGTCTTCCTTTTTTTTATTGATAATCGCTGTTGCCTTTTCAGCATCATATAATATCGGTGCTATCTGTTAAGGAGCCTCGCTATCGAATAGTCCGGGGTTCCCGAACAGATCTGAATTGGAGAACAGAAAGAGAGAGAGACACGTGTTTAGGGAGAGCAACAGCAGGAATTCTTTATTGCTAATGAATGCTTGTACATTAAGGGGGGACCTCTCCTCCTTTTATAGCGCTCAACTAGGGTTTTGGCTAAGGGACCACATGGGCCTTCAATGGGCTATTAGGGTTTCCCAACGCTCCCCCTTGGGCCCTTTGCCGCGAGATGCATATGCCTCATTAAAACTCCAGAAAAACCCAGTGGGAAAAATACTTGGAGAAAGAGTACATAGCATACGCTTACTATGTTGCACGAATTGCCTCGTTAAAAACCTTATGCAAGAAAACTTCATTAAAAACTTGCTAAGGAAAAGAGTACAATTCACCCAACTTCAATTGCTAATCTTCGAGATTTATATTGGGTATTCATAATTCATGCTCGAGATTCATGTGGGAGTATGTGACATATCTCCCCTGAAATCTGCACTTCTCTAAGTCTCATCATCCCAATTCCTTTCACGCACCTTTCAAAGGTAGATGCTGGGAGTGATTTAGTGAACAAATCTGCAAGATTTTCACATGACTTAGTATGCAATATCTTGATCTCGTTCATCTTATGCAATTCATGAGCATAGAAGAACTTGGGGTTGATATGCTTCGTGAGATTGCTCTTCACATAACCCATTTGTGCTTGGGCAACACAAGCTGCATTATCTTCATAAATTATCGTGGGAGTTTGCTCAATGTTCAAACCACACGACTTCTGGATGTGGTGAACCATTCTTCTGAGCCATGCACATTCACGGGATGCTTCATACAAAGCGATGATTTCCGAGTGGTTTGTCGACGTCGAGACAAGGGTCTGCTTAGACGACTTCCAAGAAATTGCTGTTCTTCCGCATAGGAAAACATAGCCAGTTTGGGACTTGCCAGTATGCGGGTCTGATAAGTACCCAGCATCGGCATAGCCAACCAAATTCAATTCATTATTTCTTCTGAAAAACAGACCAAGGTCTTTGCTTCCTTGGAGGTAACGGAAGATGTCCTTGATCCCTTTCCAATACCTTTTGGTGGGTTCGCAGACTGCATCGAGCTAGCAAATTCACAAATAACGCAATGTCCGGTCTAGTGCTATTCGCAAGGTACATGAGCGCTCCAATTGCACTCAGATATGGGAATTCGCTCCCGTGACTTCCTCCCCTCTTCTCTAGGTCCAGTATGGATCTAGGTCCGCTTGGAGTGACCTTCCGACCATTGGAGTCTTCGCAGGATATGCTTTTTCAAATCCAAATCTTTCCAACACTTCTCGTGTAGGTTGATTGATGTACCAAGATTCCTCCTTTGACATGTTCAAGCCGCAAGCCTAAACAAAACTTGGTTTTACCCAAATCTTTCATTTCAAACTCGACTTCAAGTATGAGCATGCCTCTTCAATTTCTTCATCCGTCCCTATGATGTTCAAGTCATCTACATAGACGGAGATTATCTGTAATCCATTCGGGATCGCCAGATAAACACACATGGACAATCTTCGCTGCTTGTGTAGCCTTTCTTGCAGAGAAAGTCACTGCGATTGTACCACATTCTTCCCGATCGCTTTGACCCATACAAAGTGATTTCTCCAATTTCACACTGCATGTGTTTCTATTTGCTCCATCTTGGTTCGAGATAGGAATTCCTTAGGTACTTTCATGTATATCTCCGAATCCAAGTTTCCATACAAGTAGGTCTGTGACAACATCCATTAGCTTCATTCTCAACTTCAAGTTGATCGCCATTGAGATCAAATATCTAAAGGTAATTCCTCCCATGACCGGAGAATAGGTTTCTTCATAATCAACTCCGGGACGTTGAGTGAAACCTTGAGCTACAAGCCTTGCTTTATACCTTACAACTTCGTTGTTTTCATTTCTCTTAGAACAAAGACCCATTTGTGACCTACGGGTTTATATGGGAAGGTGTGCGGATACTGGGCCCAAACACTCTCTCTTGTTCAGAGAGACTAACTCGCAGTTGATTGCCTTTTTCCATTCTTCCCAATCTAGCCTTTTCTTGCACTCTGCGAGAGATGCGTGCTCGGGATCATGATCAATGATTGAGGCAATCTTCTTTGCAAAGTATGCATCAACGCTGGTCGTTGCTCTATTCAGGATTCTCCTGTTATTACAAAGTTTATGGCCATTTCTTCATGGGGTGCTTCATGCACTTCTACTTGCTCTTATCGCTATTCCTATCGCAGAGCAAGTTCCTTTAGCTTTTCATCGCCTATGTGTGCGCACACATTATTTCCGCGGCTTCCTTGATGGAAGATTCAAGTCCGAATTGCCTTTCTGTTGGCTTCTTTCGGTGCTGTGTCTCAACTGCTCCCCTTCTTTCTTGGGGCATTTTCATGATTGGTTGTGGTAAGTTCTCTTGCCCAGCTTTTCTCCAGACGCCTCCGGTACTTTGGGTTTGAGGAGCCGATTTCGCTTCTTTTCTTTGAGGCCTCGAACAAGTTGAGGGATACCTTCTATTTTCTTTGGTATTTCCACCCTCTCTCGTGCATTCCTTGCGGTACATGCGACTTAACCACGCCTTCAAATCACAAAATGATCAGCAAGTTCATTTGCTAAATTCGCAAATCAATTATCTTCGGACTTCTTGATTTGCTTCATTAGTGCGGGGTCATGTGCGGAATCGGTGGAATGCCATATGATTTCCGGCATTTTTCATCCAAAGGTTGGTTTCTCCCTAATGACGGAAACGATCCTCATCAAAATGCAATCAATGAACCGGTCAGATGCAAATCTCCAAATCATGGGTTCCAAATACCGATTATGGATGCACTCATAACCAACGATATCCCGGACTTGCAGAGAGGGTCCATTGCGATCACGAGGGGTGGTATAGGTACATATACCATACACCCAAATTTTCTAAGATGGGAGATCTTCGATGATCCGTGCACAAGTCGCATAGGAGAATGGATGTTGTAGGCCGACGGTCTAAAATTGATAAGAGCTGCTGCGTGCAGATCGCGTGTCCCCAACAAGTGTTGGGCAAGTTACAACTCGCAAAGCGGTCCGCAATGAACTTAATCCTCTTTATTAGTGCTTCGCTAGTCCATTCTCGCGTATGGACGTGCGGCATGAGTGCTCAATCGCTATCCTCGTTGCTTTGCAATAATCATCAAATGCCTTTGAAGTGAATTCTCCGCATTGTCCATTCTAATGGACTTCACGCGATGATCGTGGAAAGCATTCTTAATTCTTATGATCATGAGATCACTTTGCAAAAGCATGGTTTCTTGTTGACAACAAGCATACATGCGACCATTTCGAGGAAGCATCGATGAGCACCATAAAGTATCGAAACGGCCCCGACAGGGCTGAATCGACCGCAAATATCCCCGGATGCGCTCCAGAATGCAGGATTTCACTTTGCACTTTCATGACAGAGGGTCTAGTTATTAATTTCCGTGGCACATGCATGGCAC
Source organism: Otatea glauca (assembly GCA_036346275.1). NCBI lineage: Eukaryota > Viridiplantae > Streptophyta > Magnoliopsida > Poales > Poaceae > Otatea > Otatea glauca. The sequence continues at coordinate 6,865,356 of CM070721.1, read as the reverse complement.
ACAAAATCTTCATGATTCGGAAATTTTTAACATTAATGCCATGACCCCGTGAGTTGTTCACTATATTCCTCATCATTCTAAGACCAGATGACCTAATCTACCATGCCATAAAGAAAATAACTCGAGCTTCTAAAAGCAGTCTTCAAGGAAGTATACACTTGGTGCATGAATATTCGTATAGTACAACCTGCATTCATATGAGGGACATTTTTCTAATACCATTTTTCCACATACCGCGTGCTTCACAATGCACAAGTATTCTTTGCCATTTTCTTCATTGGTTTCTACGTGAAAACCATTGGCGCGGATGTCTTTAAAGCTTAAGAGAGTGCGTTGATTCGGGGTACAAAAGGGCTTCTTCAATTACCAAAGTTGTACCCATAGACAATATAATAGTGGCTCTTCCTGAGCCGATTACATATGAGTCGCTTCCTGCGATCGTAGTAATCTTTCCAGCGTTCTTCGTGATCGACTGGAAATACTTAGACTCTCTTAAGATGGTATTTGTTGTGCCACTATCAACAATGCATATCTCTTCCATTTGGGCGCTACACGATTTCTAGATAAAAGAAATATAATTCTAATCGATAGAGGCAAAACAATCCAAATATTACTTGCAAAAATGAAGAATCTTCGAATAAAGAATAAATTGCGATTTATTCATGAAAGAAGTATGCTCTTCTAGAGCTTACAATTCATTATTCAAAGAAATGTTAACAACCATAATCTAAAAAATGCATTAAACAGAATCTGTAAAATATGCATTAATTTCTGCTTCTATGTCATCGGCAGAAGTTTTATCTTCATTTGCCATAATAATGGCCGCAGATCGATGTCCGTGCTATTCTCGTGAGGATGAGGCAAGTGGGTGTCTACATCCATGACATCATCTTCACCGATGTTGGCGGCGCGCCTCATGGGCGTTTTCCTTTGCCTTCTTCTTAATCGATATGCGTTGATCGCTTCCTTGGATTCTCGACATATCTTCGACCAATGTCCCCAAGTGCCACACTTGAAGCACATCTCGTTCTATTGTCCATACGGCTTGGCGTGCGTCTTTTCTTTGTCATCCCTCTTCACGGGGCTTTGACTTTCCTTTGGCACAGGGTCTCTCTTTTCCACCCCGCTTGCCCTTCTTTCTATGAGTGGGCTTTCCCACCTTGTAGTCATTGGCATTTACTACGTGCGCTGCCTCGTCTGTGGGTGCGAGACATAGTTCTTGCGTAGAACATCGTCTTGCGATTCCAGAACTTGCATTACATCAATCGATTCGCTATACTCCTTGTATGCGCCCCGACGATAGCTGCGTGCACTGGATAGCATTAGGTGGAAGGTAGAGAGAGTTTTCTCAATCTTCTTCATCGGTGATCTTCTTGCCACATAGAGAGAGATTGGTACAAATTCCGTGCAAGGCACAATTGTACTCGCCATCGCTCAAGTCCGCAAACCTCAAAGCGAACCCAATCTTGTCGTGCTTGGGGCAAGATGGTGTACTTGAGCTTTTCAACCGCTTCAAGTGCGTCCAAAGCTCAAGTGCACTCTCCTCACCATATATTCATTCTTCAGAGTGGTGAGAGGTGGTGCTCGAGAAAATGCAGAGCTTGATCGCTACGCTCGGTGGTAAGTTTTGCGTCCGCGAGGACCCTAGACCAATCGCGGAGCGAGCTTCTTGCCCCAAGAACGATCTTCACGTCCGATGCCCAAGTGAGGTAGTTCGACTGCAAGGGCCGCTTCTTCAAACTCACGATTCACAATGCCAGACATCTGCATGATTTCAAAATTCTGATTTAGATTACTGCGTGTAATCTAATAGAAAAATGGTTGCAAAAAGCATAAAGTGCAGAAAATATAAATGCTATGCATTTCAATATATTAAATAAAGCAACAAATTCAAAATTCATAAAGAGTATTTATAAAACAGAGAAATAAAGCAAGAAAGATTAAAAACAGAGCCAAATAAATCTTCTTGATTTTCTGGCAATTTTTCAAAAAAATTTGCAATTTTTTTCCCTTTTCTTTTTCTTTCTTTTTCTTTTTCTTTTCTCTTTTCTTTGTTTTCTGGCCGAACCGGCCACTGGGCTGTTTTTTTTTCGTCTGGCCTTTGGGCCGCACGGCCGCGCTTGCCTAGCCCATAAAGAACCGGCGGCTAGGGTTCCCAAGCCCTAGCCGCCAAGATTTTGCCGCTTACGCCGCCAAAGCTGCGGCCTCTCGCCGAGCGACGGCAGAGCTAAGGCGGCGGCTCTTCTTGCGCGTGCGACCAAGGCGACGGCGGCTCTTCGTGTGGCCCGCCTACTTCCATGAGGCGAGGCCGGAAGACTCACCGGCGGCGGCGCGAGGCACGACTGGCCGGGCGACGCGAGGCGCGGCCGGGAAGACGACCGGTCGGGTGGGCGAGGCGGCCGGGTGAGGTCGGCCGCGGGCTCGCCACCGAGGTGCTGCGAGCCAACGGAGCAGAGGCGCGGCGCGAGGAGGCCGCCGAGCCGCGGCGAGCCAACGGAGCGAGGCCGATGCGGCCGAGGTGCCGGCGCGCGTGGGTCGGCCGAGGCGTCGGGCATCACCGAGCAGCGCCGCCGGGTTTCGTCGCGGTGCCACCGCCGCTTTTTCCGGGCGCGATCTTCGCGAGGCCGAGGCACGCAGATATGGAGGCTCGGCGCCGGCGAACGGCATTGCGTCTTGAGCCGGCGGCGGCGCGCGATTCGGGCCGAGCGGCCGCAAGCTATGGCGGGCGGTGAGCGAAGGAGACCGGCGGCGCTGAAGCGGAGGCCGGGGCGCTGCGAGCTGAGCAAGCGCCAAGACGGCGACAGTAGGCCCGAGGCCGTGGTGGCGCGCGACGGGCGTGCCTTGCCGAGGCGGCGACGCGGGCGCGGCTTCATGCCTTGCGCGACCGGGCGGCGACATTGTCTGGCGGGTCAAGCGGCGCTTCGGCGAGCAAGGCGGCGCGCGCGCGCAATGGGACGGCGGCGGCCGGCCGGGCTTGCCGGGCGTGCACGCGAACCGGTTTCGCGAAGGTTTCGTGACTTCATGTCATGCACGCAAACCGAGGCAAGGATGGCGGTGGCGCTGCGCGAGCGCGGGAACCGAAACGCATATTTCCTTTTTTTCTGTGGATGATGCATGTACTGATGCTGCTTGTAGCTTCATGCCACGCGATGCAAACATAAAACAGATGCGAACAGTAGATGCATGCATAGGAACGACAGCGATTAGAAACAATCACCGATTCTCACCTCTTCTCACCTTTTCTATTCTGATCTCCGTAGAGCAATTCGTGCTGATAACGTGTTAAGGAACCTCGCTATCGAATAGTTCGGGGTTCCCGAACAGATCTGAATTGGAGAACAGAAAGAGAGAGAGACACGTGTTTAGGGAGAGCAACAGCAGGAATTCTTTATTGCTAATGAATGCTTGTACATTAAGGGGGGACCCCTCCTCCTTTTATAGCGCTCAACTAGGGTTTTGGCTAAGGGACCACATGGGCCTTCAATGGGCTATTAGGGTTTCCCAACACTATCCTATCGCTCTGGGCTCCTGTTCTCTTGGTATGTGCTTATCCAACCTTTTTATTGATAACAGTGACGAAGTAGTTTCGTTCTTTTCCTTTGTTTTAAAACCATGACTAAATCTTGAATGCTCATTTGCAATGCCTTCAATTCTTGTAGGTCTATTTAATGGATACGCAGATATGGTACGCCATCTTCTCTACGATATCTGGTGGTGTGTCTGGAGCACTGGGACGACTTGGAGAGGTAATAATGCATCTATAACTATTCTCTGTAACTTATTCTGCTTTGAACATAATGAACATTGGTATCACAGTATGTTCTAGAGAGCTAGATCACCATATGATGATGATGGGTAAGTAAGGGGCATGCTTCGGTACTAAGGAAATTAACTGAATGTGTTGTATCTCAAATAATTACATAAACTAAACAGTTCTAACCTTATAAATATAATAACGAGCTATATATGATAATAGGCTTGCATGCAAAATATTTGTGTATGAGAAAGCCTTTTAATAAGTGGAAAATATTTTTTCAGCCTGATAATTCATAATAAATTTATTAGAAGAAAACTACAATTACATAAGTGTGCAAGTGGCTAGTTATTATTTCACAAGGCAAATAAAGTATTCATTTTTGTGAGGACCCGTTGATTATCAGACTTTATTCTTGTTAATACTATGTTCATTTTCTCAAAGGCTTCGGTTCCCTATGTTATATGACACCCTTTTTATATTGATGAAATTAATCGCAGAAACCTATTATTGATGGCTTGGTGCATGTACAATATGATGTGCTCCTTTTATTTAACTGTTTCTGTATTTGCTCTAACCTTGCCTTTTTTCCTTTGACATTGCCATTATGTAATCGTTAATCGTTAGCTCAGTTGATGGGAAGTGTGGGTGCCACCACCCAGGTTTAAGTCCTCTTTGGCTTGAATTTGGGGGACTATTTTCTTCTTAATTCCTTTTTTTAATAGTTAAGCCATATGTGTAACATTTATGTACAGTAAGAAGCTGAACATTATACTGATCTAGTTTCTGATGGAGTTGTGACATTTCTATGCATCAGATACGAACATTAGGAATGCTGAGATCACGATTTCATTCTTTGCCTGGAGCCTTCAATACATTTTTGGTGCCATCAGATAAAAGCCGAAACAGGCGATTTTAGCTTTCAAAACGCTTTGCTGAGGTTCCAAATGACAGTAACAACCATTGTTGTCATGGTTTCACCTATAAACCCCTGAAAAGTCTTAATATAATGAATAATTGAACGCACAGGTTTCTCCTAACAAGAGAACTGAAGCTGCCAAGTTTGCTCGATTATGGAATGAAGTAATATGTAGTTTCCGGGAAGAAGATCTTATAAGTGATAAGTGAGGCCCTTAGCTCATGTTTAGGAATAAAAAATTATCACTGCAATGCTGTTAATGAACTTTTTGTTATGCAGGGAGATGGACCTATTGGTGGTTCCTTATTCATCTGACCCCAGCCTTAAACTGATGCAGTGGCCATTGTTCTTGTTGGCTAGCAAGGTTTGATGGAACAAATTAAAATTTCTCCTCTAACTTGTTACATGTTTGTGTTTAACTCTGATTGCATTTTATTTTGAGGGAAACTCTGCAGATACCTTTAGCTTCAGACATGGCAGAACAATTTCGATTGGAAACGTATATGTGCAGATGAGTATATGAAATGTGCTGTACTGGAATGTTATGAGTCATTCAAACTTGTTCTTAATTTAGTGGTGGTTGGAGAAAATGAGAAAAGGTATCTTCCAATACTTTCCCTCTTTCATACTATTCATGCATCTCTAGATGAGAAAAGGCATTAATGCTGTTTCTCATAGTTATTAGTAATCCAATTTAATGACAACACTCTAGAAAATAAATTCTTCCATACAAAACTAGATGGCGCTTAGTATTTTTTATTAAAAAATGTCATTACCAGTATTTATTAGGCTGCAATTTGAATTTCTATGATATTCTAGTAGAGTACTTCACTTCTTACTAATGAATCCAAAATTAATATAAGCATATCAGCTTTATATTACCACAACCCTATATGATAATGTGTGTGCGAGCCAAGGTTACAAATTCATTACTATTTTAAATTTGAGAAACTAGTTGTTCCAAATTGAACTAGGGAGCAGGACTGCCAAGCACCACCATTGGTGTAATATACATGGTAAGGGAAACTGTGACCAGTTGTAATTTGTAAGCGTGTAATGACTATTAGATAGGTACCCTTAATGCTACTGAAGGCATCTGTGCATTCGTCTTCCATGCTAATTGGCTTATTTAAGAACATTGCCATTTATACACATATATGTTTAAATGCATGTTCGCACTACTATCTTGATCTTCTCTTGACATGTTTGTTCATGAACTTAGGATTATTGGCATTATAATCAAAGAGATTGAAGCTAACATAGCAAAGAATACATTCCTTGTCAATTTTAGAATGAGTGCGCTGCCAGTTCTTTGCAAGAAATTTGTGGAGGTTGTATCCACCTTGGTAATGCAATGTTACTACTCTACTCGATTACAGTCCTATTTGAGGATTGCATTGCTTCAGTTTGTTAACACAAACAACATGGCCATATATTGAAGTATTGCTAAGATGATGTTGGCCACACCTGCAGAAACAAAGAGATGCCTCAAAATTTGATAATGTAGTATTGTTGCTTCAAGACATGTTGGAAGTGATAACAAGAGATATGATGGTTAATGAGATCAGGTGATTGTTTTGTACTCATGATAATTATATACGTGACTTTCTTCATAATGGCAATTGTATGACCCGTTTTTGTTACCTTGTATCGTATACAGAGAGCTAGCTGAGTTTGGACATGAGAACAAGGATTCAGTTCCAAGAAGACAACTTTGTACTGGCACTGGTACAAAGCCTGCAATTGTTTTTCCTCCTCCAATTTCAGCACAATGGGAAGAATAGGTAATATCAGAAAATTCTTAGTTGGCTTTTATTACAAACAAGGTGCACTGATTTCACTTGTGCAGATTAAGTGCTTGCACCTTCTTTTGACTGAAAAATCAGCAATGGATGTGCCTACAAATCTTGAAGCTCGTCGAAGAATAGCATTTTTCACTAATTCTCTATTCATGGACATCCCACGTGCACCTAGAGTACGCAAAATGCTCTCCTACAGGTTAGTCTTGTTAAGGATATATATTGCCTTACATAGATGATTGCATATTATTGGCTTTCTATGTACATGATTGCCTTATATATGCTTTCTTTTTATTCCTGCTTGTACAACTATATATACTGGTTATTGGCCTCATATTGAATACAACAAGTGCTATTCATAACATGGTATCAGAGCGTAGGTTCTAGGGTTTACCAGCGTTGCACTCAAGCCACCCTAGCCGCCACCTGTTCTTTCGCTGCCGCTGCCCCCGGGAGAAGAAATCTCCACTCCGGGGTGGCCACCTCCGCGACGCAGGTCTCATCACCGGCCGTCGCCTTGGCTGCCTCCTCGGCCGGCGCCTTGCTCGCGCCTCCTCGGCGTCCGTGCAGTGCACCCTTCGGCGACGCCTCGGCTACGTTGCTCTGGCCTCCGTCCCGGCCCGCATCTCCACTGCGACGTTTGTGCCATCTTCGGCCATCCGTGCCGCACACTTGTTGACGGCTTGCCTCTGGCCTCTTCCGGCTGGCCCGAGCCAGCCTCGCCCTCTTCGGTCTCTGGCGCCGCCTCCCGGTCGGCGCGGCGATGCCTTCTCCTGCTCGATGCCCGCCGGGCGCATCCACTGGACCGCAACGCCATCCGCAGCTCACCTTCGAATGCTGCCACTCCTGGCCGTCCACAACATCGACCGCTGACCATCGCCTCCGCCCTTTGGCCGACCTGCTCTCCCGATTGCTTGCCGTTGTTTGCTTCGTGACTCCGAGCTCGCCCGTGACTAGAAGCCTTCACGAGTTCATCAACCAAAGAAATAGCCCACCGGATTTGAAATAGATCCAAAAGTGGATTTAACTCGGGTTTTGAGTCCCATCGGCTCCGGCTCTTAAGCTCCTCGGTCTCATTTGGCTTTTGCTCAGCTTTAAAGGCTTTCAGAGGACTCAACTTCTACTCTTTGGCTTTGACTCTGTAACATCCTAAAATTTGGCCTAATTATGTTTTTATTGCTTAAATGTGCATTTATGATTTTCTGAAATTTATTTGGATTTTTCTGGATTTATTTGAATTAATTTTAAATTAAGTTTATTACCCTTTTGTTAAAATTTATTTAAATCTGTGCAAAGTTAAAATAAAGTTTTGCCAAAAATATTTCATTTGAGTCCAGAATGTCTCAAAGTATTTTTGAGATTTTTCTGGGATTTTTCCTGATAATTTATTTGCCTAAAACTAATTAAATGAATTCCTAGAATTATTTAAATTAATAAAGTTTTAAAAATACCTTGGATCAGTGTTGGCCAAGCCCAACATCAGGCGCTTGAGGCTCGCGGTGCGGCCCGGCCCACCGCCAAGACCGCCTCCCGAAACCCTAGCTCGTAGTCGCTCGATTCCCATCCAAAGGGCCGAGATCGCCACGTCGGTGCTCGCGTCCGACCGCCGATCAAGATCGGCGGTGCCGTTCGCATCGTACCGATTCGGGAAGGATAAGATCGCGCCGTTAGATTTGGAAAGATCGGTTCAGATCGTATCGTGCTAGGAGTGATCCGGGCCGTTGGTAGCAGATCGGGTGGCTGGGGGTTGTCGTCTCCGCGAAGGACTCGGAGTCCGCCGCCGGGAGGATCTAGGGTTCCTCGTGAGCGTGTTCCGAGGCTATAAATAGGGGAGCACCGAGGTTCATCCTCAGCGCCGCAGCTTTTGATCGGTAAGGTTTCGCAAGATCGGTCGAGGCGCGCTCGAGCTCGCCGGAGCGGGTTCGACCGCGAGAGTTTTCGCTTCGGTTTTGCCGCCGCCGTTGGGTCTCCGCCGCCACCGGTGCCATCATCAAGTTCGCCGGATCGCACCGCGCAGAACCGCAGCTGCCTCGCCGCGAATCTCGCCGAACGCCGCTACCCCGGTCTTCTTCTTGACGCCGGTAAGAACTCGCCGTCGCAGAGCCATCGCCGGATCTAGAAGTTCGAGCCGTCGGATCTAGATCTGTTGGTTGATGCGCCGCCACGCCTCGAGCCATCGTGACCGCTCGATTCGCTTTCTCTGACCAGATCGAGCGGTGCGTGCGACCAACCAGATTGTGCGCGTGGCGCGCACAGTACCGGCGCCATAGACCGGCCCACGTGGACCGTGATCCAAGCCATGGACCGAGTCTATGCACCGACCACGTGGCAAGCTCGATTGGTGGCGCCGGTTGCGACGCTGTGCCGTCATGATGACGCAATAATCTGTTTTTCGATTTAAAAATAAATCTGTTAATTTCGATTTTCTGATTTTGTTAATTTCAGATTTATTTCAAACTTCAAAAGGCTATATCTTTTGCAATTTAACTCGATTTGAGTGAATCAAATTTCTAAAAATTTGTAAAATTGAGATATATTTAATGGTGAATTTTATTTGATTTTTGGAGTTCATTTGCTCTCTGTTTTGGTATTTATTTGCTTTTCTCCTTCTGCACGTGAGACGTTGAATTGTGCGACGCTTGGAGGAAGATCCAAAGAACTCAAGAGCAAGTTTCGAGAACAGATCAGGACCTATTCCAAGGCAAGTTGTGCTTTGATCATGTTGAACCCATGTTTATAAAATTGCTATATTTGTTTTACCCTATTGCATATATTTCAAGTATACAATTGTTTCAAATTAGATTGGGCTTAGCTAATATACCAAATTGATCTATACCCTACCTTGTCATTGTATGCCATGATCCATTGTCACCCTAGATTGGTTAAATATAGTTGGTTAATAATTATAATCAACATTGGAGGATTAGTCCGTACTAGTTGCTTAGCCATGCCACGTCATCACATGTCTCAGAATCATTGATAAATAATCTTGATTAATGGAATATGGAACAATGTTATGAACTTGTGTGTCATGTGAGATCACACGATGAGATTGAGTTGTTGTGGCGAGTCATGTCACGCAACGATGTTGAAGTGTTGATGGCACGTGGTGCTTGGTAATCAATTGGGTGATAATCATTTAGATTGGGGCAAGTGACAAGGGGCAAGGATGCCAAGGTGGGCCCGATGGGCAGAGGGTATGTGGATGTCTTGCCTTGATCACACTAAGGACTTAACCTTGCAAGCCTTTGACCTGAGTCAATCATGCAACCACATGTCCGTATGAGCCACTTAGTGAGTAATTTGCAATGTCTTAATTTTGGTACTATCGTGGTCGGTGTGAGTTCTCGAGTTATGGAGTAATTCACATGGCGCAAGAGGGGGGCCCTGGATGTGGTAACCAGTCACACCAGTTTTGAAACCTTAGCGGGTAGTATCGGATTAAGCCAGCGCATTATAAAGGCTTTGTTATAATCACTCGCCTTGGTGGTGTTTGGTTGTATCACGTGGGTAATGTGCATAACCTCTGCAGAGTGTGAAACTATTCGGATAGCCGTGCTCGCGGTATTGAGCAATGCTCCGGAATTACAGTTAAGGGTTAGCTTAATTAATTGGACAACGTGGTTGGGATGGCAGAATGCCATGTGGAAGATGGAATTTGATTTAGGATTGGAAACTTGGTTTACTTGAGAAGTACTGAAATTATTTATTATTGTTATTTGTTTTACGATCTTTTTAATCTATTTATCAGATTTGTTCATAAATGCCGCTTATTGCAAAATAGCCATGATAGCCTATCCATTGAATAAGCCTTGCATATAGTTACATAGAATTGCATTCTCAGGCACAACTTGTTGAGTGCTTAAAGTACTCACCCTTGCCAACAACAATAATCAACAGTTGAAGAATCTACACCTGTGTTGGAAGAAGAAGTCCAAGAGGGCATGAGTCATTAGGGTCCGAACCTTGTCGGTTGCCTGTGGTGAACTGATGAGCTATCTACGTTTTCTTCTGTCCGCTGCTTAATTATTAGTTTATATTTCTAGTCTTGCCCTGCATGGCTTAATAATGTAAGTTGGTCATAAGATCATACATTTAGCTATACTAATAAATGAACTATTATTTCCATTATCGTTGAGTATGATGTGATATGTACCAATGTTGAGCTGTGTGCACTAGCGTTGATCCTGGGACTAGTGCGGTAAACACAGTGGGTTCGAATCAGTGGATTCGGGTCCTTACAGACTCTTCGACTCGGCTCCGGCTTTTCGGCTCTCCTTTGAGTCTTTTATTTTTAGTTCCGTTGCGTCCATCCAAGTCCTAAGCATCTTGGTTTTTTCGTTAGCTTAGCTCTTTTTATCAACTCGACTCATTTCATCGACTTGGCTCGTTCTGTCGACTTAGTTGACTCGGCTCCTTCGTCGACTTGGCTTCTTCATCGATTCAGCTCCTTCGTCGGCTTTCCACCGTCGACTCGGCTCCACCATCGACTCTTTTTCGTCAACTCGTCTCCTTCGTCGGCTTTCCACCGTTGGCTCGTTATTCAAGAGTCGGATGCGACGATGACTACTCCAAGACCAGGACTTTGGAGTTTCCCTATTTTAGTGTCAACCCTTCCAAATGTAATGCTATTGCATACACCTTACATTTGTGGGGTGCTAAGGATATATATTGCTTTACATAGGTGATTGCATATTATTAGCTTTCCATGTACATGATTGACTACTATAGGTTTTCCATGTACATGATTGCCTTATATATGCTTTCCTTTTATTCCTACTTGTACAACTATATATATTGGCTATTGGCCTCATATTGAATACAACAAGTGCTATTCATAACAAGTCTCATATACAGTGTTGCAGTGTTGCTGTATTTTTCTAAAATGTACTGCAGTAAGCATAATGTATCTAAACTAAAATGGTAGAATTCATTGCGAGTCTGACAGCAACTGACTCGTGGTTCTTTCACTGTACTCATCAAATATTTAATATTTTAGATCTGATTGTCATGTAAAATTCGGTTCCCACCTCTGATCTGTGTGGCTTAAAAAATTAAAATTATGAACGTACACAAATTTATTGTGAATAGTTTGGGCATGAACTTGAATCCCTAATGTTTGCTTGATGGTAACAAAAAAAATATAAATCTTTCTGTTTCCCAGAAACAGAAATTGTAAACCAAAGTGGTGACCTTCCAGATGGAGGCCTGTACAACAAAACTTTGATGTACCACCCATGTTGAAGCGCATGTTGAAGTCAATTCTTGATATCAAAACCAGAAGAAAAAAAAGTCTGAATTCACCACAACAAATACCTGATAAACCTGTTGTGTTTATATGTATTATGTGGTCATAAGAGTTTCAGTGGAAAAGATTGAGCTCTAGATAATTGTGTAAAACCCTTTGTCCTTCGCAGTGTTATGACTCCATACTACAGTGAGGAAACTGTATATTCGAGAAGTGATCTTGATCTGGAGAATGAAGATGGTGTCTCAATTATATTCTACCTACAAAAGATCTTTCCAGGTTCCATTTCTTTTTTATTTTCCTTTGATGCTTGCAATTCGTTATGAATTCTGTCACCAGGTTTCCAACTTTAATTCCTCATAATTTTTGCTATAGATGAATGGAATAATTTCATGGAAAGAATTGATTGCAAAAGAGAAAGTGAAGTTTGGGGAAATGAAGAAAATGTCCTACAATTGCGTCATTGGGCTTCTCTTAGAGAGCAGACACTCTGTAGAACAGGTACTTTGATTATATCATCCACCTTTATCAATTAAGAATGATTTGGTTGATTCCCGGTAACACATTTTTCTTGCTGTGAATAGTTAGAGGTATGATGTATTATAGGAGAGCTTTGAAGCTTCAAGCATTCCTTGACATGGCTTCTGAATCTGTTAAGCTTCTTCAACTTCCAAGTTGAGCATCCCTAGTACCTTTATAAATATTTTTTTCTTGAGCAGTGCTTCAATGCTTTCCCTCCTAATACAAGTTGTACAAATCTTGAAGCAAACGAAGGGGTAAATAATCATCATCTACCCTTTATTCATGCTTTAATATTTGTGCAACTGTAAAAAAGAGAAGCATGGAAGCACCTCTCTTTTTTCTTTCTGAAACAAGTACCTTTATAAATAGTAACTGATTTTAGGTCATGTCTTGCTTGCAGAGATATTGGAAGGATATAAAGCAGTTGCAGATCCAGCAGAGGAGGATAAGAAAAGCCAAAGATCTTTGTCCTCTCAACTTGAGGCTATAGCAGACATGAAATTTACATATGTTGCAACTTGCCAGATTTACGGCAATCAGAAGCAATCTGGTGATCGTCATGCAACAGATATCTTGAACTTGATAGTAAAGTAAGTCATTTCGATGATGAATTCGAGAAATAATTTACAACATTTGGCCAGTTACAAGATACACCATGTCTATCCCCAAAAGCAAAATGACTTAAAGATTGGAGACTGTCTTGGTTACCTTTATTTTGCTAGTTAACATTTAATTGACAATGACAAACACTCACTGCACTTTGCTTGTTCCATTCAAAATATTATTTCCTTACGTGCAAAGTAATATCAATTTGAATTTGAAACTACAGTTATCCCGGTCTCCGTGTGGCATACATCGATGAAGTTGAAGAGATGGATGGTGACAAGGTGCAGAAGGTCTTTTATTCAGTGTTAGTAAAAGCTCTTGACAATCATGATCAGGTAGTCATTTCTGTAAAGTGGAATTCATTTTCCACCATCTCAACCTTGATGGTATTTTGGTCTGATGCAAACCTCAGTAGTGCTTACATACTTCCATATCCTGTGAAGGAAATATACCGCATAAAATTGCCAGGACCAGCGAGATTGGGTGAAGGGAAACCCGAAAACCAAAACCACGCAATCATTTTTACCCGGGGCGAAGCCTTGCAAACCATTGATATGAACCAGGTGAACTGAATAGTTATGGTACCGCTTAGGGCATATGCTGCATCCTTTGTTGTACTTATCAATGATCTTTAGGACAATTATTTGGAGGAAGCTTTGAAAATGAGGAATCTGCTGGAAGAATTCAATGAAAACCATGGTGTGCGTCAGCCAACAATTCTTGGAGTGCGTGAACACATATTCACTGGAAGGTATGTTTGTAAGCTTTGCAGCTGTTACTTCATTTTCTTTGTCGAACATGCAAACCAGTGCCTAGCATCTAACATTGCTGGATTCCTCAGGAAACCAGGAAACCAGGAAACCAGCTTTGTGACAATAGGACAAACCATTGAAGTAAGTCTCTGGCATGGTTTATGTCAAACCAGGAAACCAGCTTTGTGACAATAGGACAAAGGGTCCTTGCTAATCCATTGAAGTAAGTCTGAATCACTTTGATGTGTCCTACTTGAATGAAGCATTTTCCATTATTATCATATGGAACATTGAGAGTGTGATTTATATGTCGCGATATGATGTTGGAAGTGCTGAGCACATCTGGGGTGACTGTTTCCTAGAGAAACAAGTTCTAGATGGATTTTTTTTTCACCCCTTGAAATGCACATGAATACGTGTCTGAGATTTGAAGTAAATAAGGTGATAAAGATTAAATCAACCAAGTGTTGTTGCCTAAAAATTTCTTGGCATTGAAGCTTTCCAGATATAGCATGTTGAAAATTTGAAGTGTGGCACTACTGTTCGAGAGGGCAGAGGGTATCAGGTCTTATGGTCAATGCTGTATATCTGACATACTGTGTTTTCTGGGCAGGGTACGTTTTAACACTACGGACATCCTGATGTGTTTGATAGGATTTTTCACATTACAAGAGGTGGCATTAGCAAGGCTTCCTGTGGTATAAATTTAAGTGAAGACATTTTTGATGGTATGTGATTCTCCCCATGTATTTCTGGCTGTAACCCATTTTTGCTCTGGGACAACATAGACTTGAATTATGTTTTCAGGTTTCAACTCAACACTGAGACGTGGAAATGTCACCCATCATGAGTACATTCAAGTGGGAAAGGGACGTGATGTTGGTCTAAATCAAATTTCTTTCTTTGAGGCCAAGGTGGCATGTGGTAATGGAGAGCAAGTTCTTAGCAGAGATATCTACCGCTTGGGTCATCGCTTTGACTTCTTCCGAATGCTCTCATGTTACTTCACAACTGTTGGATTTTATGTCAGCTCAATGGTAACTTACATTCACCTAGTTAGACTGCAAAAGGGACACTTGCATGTATTATATTTATTTTGATTTGCCATCATGCATGTTTTCTGAAGTTCTTGCCTTATTGTTGTGCAGATGGTTGTCATAATTGTCTATGTTTTCTTGTATGGAAGGCTTTATTTAGCACTAAGTGGGCTGGAGTTCGCAATTATGAAGCAAGCACGGATGAGAGGGAACCGTGCTCTTCAGGCAGCTATGGGATCTCAGTCTATTGTGCAGCTAGGTCTTTTCATGGCCTTGCCTATGTTCATGGAGATCGGACTGGAGAGGGGTTTTAGAAGCGCCCTAGGGGATTTCATCATCATGCAGCTTCAGGTCTGTTCAGTGTTTTTCACTTTCTCCCTTGGGACAAAATCACATTATTTTGGCCGCACAATCCTCCATGGTGGTGCGAAATATAGAGCAACTGGCAGGGGCTTCGTTGTTCGCCATGTCAAGTTTAATGAAAATTATAGACTGTACTCCCGGAGCCACTTCGTGAAAGGACTTGAGCTCATGTTACTTCTAGTAGTATATCAGATGTTTGGTGATGTGGCTACAAACTCGGTGGCCTATATACTGCTGACATCGTCAATGTGGTTCTTAGTAATCACGTGGCTGTTTGCCCCATTCCTCTTCAACCCATCAGGATTTGAGTGGCAGAAAATAGTCGACGATTGGGATGACTGGACCAAGTGGATTAGCAGTCGCGGTGGGATCGGTGTGCCAGCAAATAAAGCCTGGGAGTCCTGGTGGGATGAGGAGCAGGAGCATTTGCAGTCTACAGGTCTATTGGGTCGCTTATGGGAGATCATTTTGTCTGTTCGATTCTTCGTCTTCCAGTATGGTATCATGTATCACCTGAATATCTCTGCTGGCAACAAAAGCATATCTGTAAGTCCTTCATTTTATTTGAGCTATTTTACAATTCTACTTGAGTTAAGAGGAGTTCATGAGATCGCAATCACTCCATAATTCTTTTATGTTCTTTAGAAGCACGGCTTACCAATATGATTTTGTAACTGTTACCTCAAAATTCTGATTTTGTGGATTCAGGTTTACGGTCTGTCTTGGCTGGTTATCGTAGCAGTAGTGTTGGTCCTGAAGGTAAATTTCATTTGCTTGCTAATGATGAAATCAAAAGGTATTATGCCGGTTGGCATATACATCTAGTATCTGTCCTTGCTATGTTGCTGATCAGTGTCATTTCTTTAGGTGGTGTCCATGGGAAGAAAAAAATTTAGTTCAGATTTCCAGCTTATGTTCCGGCTTCTTAAACTGTTCTTGTTCATTGTATCTGTTGGAACTCTGGCAGTTCTTTTCACCCTTCTGCATCTTACAGTTGGTGACATATTCTTTAGCTTCCTTGCCTTTGCACCGACAGGATGGGCCATTCTTCAGGTACATCATCAGCTACCAACATTGCCTTTTTGTTTTGTTTTAGCCCCAACTTATCACCTCGGCCTAGGAGTAGTATCAAATTCGTAAAAAGGGACTTTGTCAAATTAAAATGCCTATGAGAAACGATTCTCTTTGCCCACTTATAATTTGCTTCTGCGAGCACTTATCCTCTGCTACTAAATGCTGCTATATTCCTTATAGAACATTTAACATTTTTCACTGGCTTTTAACCCTTTCGGCATCTTTGCAGCAGATATCGCAGGCGAGCAAGCCGGTGATGGCCTTAGGGCTGTGGGGATCTGTCAAGGCTCTCTCGAGGGGGTACGAGTACCTGATGCCCTGATGGGGATTGTCATCTTCGTGCCGGTCGCGGTGTTGGCATGGTTCCCTTTCGTCTCGGAGTTCCAGACGAGGCTGCTATTCAACCAGGCGTTCAGCCGAGGCCTTCAAATCTCCCGCGTCCATAAGATCAACCGTAGGTTAGGGGAGAGAGGAAATTAGCTCCAGGATTGTTGTACGTAGGGATGAAAACGAAACGGAAACGATCGGTAAATGGTTGTTTCGTTTTCGTTTTCATATCTTTTACCGGTAACGGAAACGGAATCGGAAACCCCGGAAACGGATACGAAAACGAATAATGATCGAAACGGATGCGAATGTAACGGAGCGGATATTTAAAACGAAGTGGAAAATTCCACAAGAACGTAATACATGATCACAATATATATGACCACAAAAACAATGTAACTCATTCCATCACAAAGGTGGATACAAGAACAATGTTATGTTCACCGGTATCACTAGAAAGTTTTTTCTCAGGTTTGTCAGTTAAAGGCTCGCTATTTGTCTCCCAGATCAAACCATCATATCCTTCTCCATATCATTATCATCGACATCATCTTGCTCCTCCAACTATAAAAATGTAATGCCCTAAAATTTGCATATTATTGTTCAATATTCATTTATGATTTTCTGAGATTTATCCTGGATTTTCTGGAGTTTATAAATGCCATTTTACTATATTTTTTTAGATTTATATAATTAATTTATTCATAAAAATGAAGCCAAAAATATGCTAGAAATAATTTTCCTAGGTTCAAAATGTTCCAAAGTATTTTTGAGAATTTTTTTTGGAATTTTTGAACTCTATTTGGTCTTTTCTATAAAGCCATTTGTATTTCTGAAATTATTTTGATTCGAAAATAAATGTAAATTCTCCCTTCTCCTTTTTGGGCCAAATGGGTCAAGTTTAAACGGAATTTTCGGTTTTGCTTATACGAATTTCCGATTCGCTTCCGCTTCCGACGGAAATGGCTCTCCCGGTTCCGTTTCCGACAAAAAATTTCCGTTTCCGTACCGATATTTTCCGTTTCCGTTTCCGAAAAAAGGCTTCCGTTTCCGTTTTTCTCCGGAACGGTCGGAAATTCCGTTTCCGTTTTTCACCCCTAGTTGTACGTGAGTATTGTTGGAGGTATCGTACGGCCGCTGGCATGCTGACGCTTTCAGAGTTTCCGTTACATTTGTACATACAGGGCGATTTGTTAGGCATTTTCCATGTATATCTCTGTCATCGACCAGCTACAGTATTATACATATAGAGTATACCGTCTTGCCGGCTATGTGGGCTGAGTAATGTTGGGGCTAAGCCCATGTAAAAGTGGCCCATGCAGTCGTGGTTTGGTGAGTATATAAAGTCGCATGAATGAGAATCGAACACGACACGAGAATGAGATTTCTTGATCCCCAAACATATTCTTCTTCCGAGTTCTTCTGTTTCTCCTCAAATCCCTCAATCCTCTTCCTGCACCCCTTTCCTCTCTTGCATGAGTCTCTGCATTAGAGGTTCGTTACAAACTGTATCGAGCTGGACTTCGGCCGCTCTGCGCCGAGAAAGAAGCCAAACCAGTTCGAGGAGCGGATGGCGAAGGCATCGGCGATCGTGGAGGTGCAAGGAGAAGCGCCAGCAATGATGCTCAAGGAAATCTGCGATCGTTCAAGGGCTGCAGGACTCTCGAATGAAGTCAAAGAAAACCAAAAGAAGTTCCAAGATCGAATGGAGACGCTGAGACGAAGATCGCAGTGGTCGGGCCGCAGGACTCTCACGGCTCGGTTCAACATTTTTCGCAGCAGGTACGACATCGGCGGCTACTGGATCATTATCGCCTATGGCGATAAATGATCATTCATCGGGGCTCAAAGGTCGTCGAGGTGATTCGCTTCATCACGGGGATGCTGATGGGATCCTCCGACTTCCTCAACGTTTCCAACCCGTGGGCGCACCCTTGGCCATGAATCATGCGCTGCAACCATTTGATGAAAGGCGTACAGAGAACATTAACGCAGGTATTATGTCCAACCGATTTAGTCACTGTCATACACCAAAAATGGAATTCCCTAAATTTGATGGTGAGAATCCAAGGCTATGGCAAGAAAGGTGTGAGATATACTTTGAAGTATTTGGAGTACAAGAATGCTTGAAAACACGTTTTGCATCTTTGAATTTCACGGTTCGTGACATTGTGGCTCCGTAAGATGGAAGCCGGGGTAGGATTGAAGACTGGAATGAGTGTGTCATCTAGTTAGTGACAAGTTCACCAAGGATAAATATCGAGCTACCGCAGCACAATTGAGGGCACTAAAGCAGACGGATCGGTATCTGAATACACCGATCGATTTGAGCAATTGAGGCATCATCTATGGTTGTACAATCCCACGCTCGATGAAACATTTTTTGTCCATGAGTATTTAGAAGGGCTGCAGGGTACTATTCGCTCATCCATCTGGCTCCACCGTCCGCCAGATGTGGACACAGCAAGTGCCTTAGCTCTGTTGCAAGAAGAGGAACAAGAAATGGGATTCAAGCGTGGTTCTGGAAAAGTGGAAACTCATAAGGGGTACACTAAATTTAACAATACTTCGGACAGATGGAAGATAGAAGACAAAAATGAAAACATCAAACGGGCAGAGAATCAAAAAAAGCAAGAAAGCAACAAATGGGAAACAAAATTAGCAGGTCTGCAGGCTTATCGCAAGGCTAATGGACTATGTTTTACCTGTGGGGAAAAATGGAGTAAATCGGGACATAGTTGCCCTGATAAGGTGTCTTTGCATGTCATTGAGGAGCTAATGGAAGTCTTGCAATTGAGTTCAAATCAACCCGATGTTGACAGTGATTTAGAAGAAGAGCCCTCTGGAACATTGATGGCGGTCTCAGCAGCTCCTCATTTTAAAACTGGCAAGAGACGTACCTTGCGACTTCCAGGGATGATTGGTAAGCGGGAAGTACTCATTCTGGTGGACTCTGGGGCAGTGAATTCTTTTATCAATGCACAACTTGTTCAGCAGTTGCAGTGGCCAACTCAACATATTGATGAAATATTGTATGTAGTAGCCAATGGAGGGTCTCTAGGATGCACTCAAGTGGTAAAGAACTTGGAATGGTTTAGTCAGGGACACACATTTATGCAGGAAGTTAAAGTGGTACCATTAGGAAGTTATGATCTCATTTTGGGCATCGACTGGTTGGAAGATCATAGCCCTATGTGGATTGATTGGCAGAGCAAACTCATGAAATTCTGGTACAAAGGAAGAAGAATCAGTCTTCAGGGTATTCAAGATACTACAATTCAGTATCAGAAAATTGGAGCTCGTAAACTTCAAGGGCTGATCAAACGCCAAGCATTATCTCATTGTGTTACTATCCAACACACTCCTCGGATCGGAAGTGCAATTTATGGATAATCGTGAAAGTGAAGAAGTTCCGAATGTGTCCAATGCGTAATTCAGCGCTTGATCCCTTGTTCCAGAACCTTGTGGTTTACCACCAAAGACGTCCCAATGACCATACTATTCCTTTAATCTCGTGGGCACAACGGTGAATCTCCGACCTTATCGCTATTCGCCACAACAGAAAGATGAAATTGAACGCCAAGTGCGTGAGATGCTCAAGTCAGGTGTTATCCGGGATAATAGCCCTTTTGCCTCCCCAGTGCTCCTTGTGAAGAAGAAGGACGGCACTTGGAGGCTATGCGTCGATTATAGGCAGCTGAATTTGGTTACTGTCAAGGATAAGCATCCACTACCAATTGTTGATGAGCTCTTGGATGAATTGTCAGGGGCACAATGGTTCTCCAAGCTGGACCTCCGCTCGGGATATCATCGGATTCGCATTGCAATGGGGGATGAACTTAAGACAGCATTTAAAACACATCATGGGCTGTATGAGTTTTTGGTGATGCCATTCGGATTAACCAACGCTCCTGCCACTTTCCAAGGTATCATGAATCAAATTTTTGAGCCTCATTTAAGAAAAGGAGTCCTTGTTTTTATGGATGATATCTTGATCTACACTGCTACTCTGAATGAGCATGTGCAATTACTTCATAAGGTCTTCCAATTGCTTCAACAGAACAAGTTAGTTGTCAAGCGATCCAAATGCTCCTTTGCCCAGAAACACCTAGAGTATTTGGGGCATGTTATCGGTTTTGATGGTGTTTCAACTGACAAATCAAAAGTGGAAGCAGTAAGGGATTGGTCGGTGCCTAGCAATCTGAAAGAGCTGCGAGGGTTTCTAGGCCTCACAGGCTACTACCGAAAGTTTATAAGGCATTATGGGACCATCAGTAAACCTCTCACTGAGTTGCTCAAAAAGGGTGTTTCCTTTTGTTGGCATCCAGATGCTCAACATGCATTTCTTACGTTAAAGCAAGCACTCATCCAAGCCCCAGTTCTTGCCCTCCCAAACTTTCATAAGCAGCTCATCATTGAAACGGATGCTTGCAAGCAAGGTATTGGTCTTTGTTTTGATGCGGGAGGGCCATCCGATTGCTTTCCTCAATAAAGGGTTGAGTAAGAAAACCGCACTCTGTCACGTATGAAAAAGAGTGTTTAGCAATTTTCTTTGGCTATTGAGAAGTGGCGCCCTATGTTCAAAGATAATCGGTTTATTATCCGGACAGATCAAAAAGTCTTACACATTTGGTCGATCGGTGGTGATCTGAGAATCCAAAGACAAGGCATTTGTGAAGCTAATTGGTTTAGACTATTCAATCCATTACAAGAAGGGATCACTAATGCGGCAGCGGATGCCTTATCCAGGCGACAAGAGGAACAGGAACTCCATGCGATTTCTTGCAGCACACCTCAATGGTTGGAAAACTTGGTCACTGGCTACGACGATGATCCCGAAGCTAAACAACTTCTCACTGAATTAAGCTTACCGGGAGCTGAGCACAAACATTTTCAATTACAGGGAGGAATTCTTCGGTACAAGGGTAGAGTATGGATTGGTAGTAACAAGCTGGCCCAAAGTCACATCATGCAAGCATTGCATCACAGTGGGATTGGGGGACATTCCGGCATTCAAGCCACCTATCACCATATCAAAAGTTTATTTGCTTGGCCCAATATGAAGCAATGTGTTCGCACTTTTGTTCAGAGTTGTGAAATATGTCAACAGGCAAAGATAGAGCACGTGAAACTTCACGGGTTGTTACAACCTCTTAGGTTCCTTCTCGGGCACGGACGGTGGTTGGGTTGGATTTTATTGAAGGGCTCCCAAAATCCAATGATTTGATACCATTTTGGTTGTAATTGATAAGTTCACTAAATATGGGCATTTCATCCCACTTGCTCATCCAT
Source organism: Otatea glauca (assembly GCA_036346275.1). Taxonomy (NCBI): domain Eukaryota; kingdom Viridiplantae; phylum Streptophyta; class Magnoliopsida; order Poales; family Poaceae; genus Otatea; species Otatea glauca. The sequence continues at coordinate 6,843,663 of CM070721.1, read as the reverse complement.
TCACAGCATTGCAGGTGGCTCAGGAGTATCTCAACCAAGTGTATAAGTTACATGGTATGCCTCAGATTCTCATCTCCGATCGTGATAAGATCTTCACCAGCAATATCTGGCAGGAGCTTTTCAGGCTGACGGACACTCAATTGCATATGAGTTCTGCTTATCACCCGCAATCTGACGGTCAAACTGAACGCCTCAATTAGTGTCTGGAAGGTTATCTCCGTTGTGCAGTTCATTCTCGACCGACTCACTGGGCGAAATGGCTTCCTTTGGCAGAATTTTGGTATAACACGAACTACCACTCGGCCTTGGGCAGGACTCCTTTTGAAGTGCTATATGGTCATCCAGTCAGACATTTCGGCATAACCCACCTTGAAGCGTGTTCAGTCCCTGATTTAGAAGATTGGCTCAAGGAGCGAGAGTTATTATCCAAACTTCTTGGCAGCAGCTTGTTGCGGCTCAACAACGGATGAAGTGGCAAGTCGATAAAAATCGGCCGGAGCGCTCTTTTGAGGTGGGTGATCTTGTTTACACAAGCTGCACCATACATTGGAGATTGTCGCAACCGACACCATCGGTCGGCTTTCCGGTATTTTGGCCCTTACAAAGTTATTCAGCGTATCGGCGAAGTGGCCTACAAATTAGAGCTTCCTCCAGGCACAAAATCCATCCGTAGTACATGTCTCACAATTGAAGCGCCATGTGGCGGTGACAACCAAGTTAGTGCTTGATTTGGCTGCATTACCACGGAATTACCGGCCTCTATGTCGCCAGCAGCTTGTTCGGACCGAACCACGTGTCTTATGGAGGTCATACTCAAACTCGTGAGCTTGTTCGTTGGAATGGTCTTCCGAGTATCTGTCTACATGGGAACAAAGCGGATGATTTGCGTCGTCGATTTCCCTTCGACGGCTTGAGGTCAAGCCACGTCGAAGGGGAGGAATGTCATCGACCAACTCTGATATATCGTATAGAGTATACCGTCTTGCCGCTATGTGGGTCGAGTAATGTTGGGGCTAAGCCCATGTAAAAGTGGCCCATGCAGTCGTGGTTTGGTGAGTATATAAAGCCGCGATATGTAATCGAACACGACACGAGAATGAGATTTCTTGATCCCCAAACATATTCTTCTTCCTGAGTTCTTCTGTTTCTCCTCAAATCCCCTCAATCCTCTTCCCAGACCCCTTTCCTCTCTTGCGTGAGTCTCAGGCATTAGAGGTTCGTTACAATCTCATACCAACATATGTCCATATTCTTACGTCTGTTAAATAGATCACACATTGTGCTTGTGTAGATGTATGCCCACAAACCTGTGCAACAAAACATTTCAATTATTTTGAATGCAAAGATGAGATTTATTTCTGAACATGAAGATGAAGATGCTCGCTTGTATGCTGTAGCCAGGGTTCAAAAAATCGACGAAAATCGCTCGATTTTCGCCCGTATCGCCACGGCTCGGCTTCTAAAACCGCTCGATAAACCGGTCAATTAAAAAAATTAAAAAAAAAATCAAAAATTCAAAAAAATTTATACGGTGGAAATCGCTCGATTTTTGAAGAAAATCGACGAAAATCGCGGAAAAAATCGACCACCAAATGAGTTCAACTAGTATGTCGATTTTCCATGGAAATTGGGCGATTTTCCATGGAAATCTGGCGATTTTCTATAGAAATGGTCGATTTTTGAAAAAAAATTTCAAAAATTTGATTTTTGACGATTTTTTACCGATTTTCGGCTCGATATTTCCGATTTTCGCTCGAATTTCACCAAATCAAAATTGTTAACCCTGGCTGTAGCAATCAGTTCCTATTTACTTTATGCTTGTGATGTCTAAAATCATCGGATCACTTATTAAGATTTTTTGGTATAATACTGTTGACGTCAAAAACTTGAAGTAGGATTTCTGACAACAGCACACCAGACGAACACCTGGTTCAGAGCGTGCCAGTCGATTTGACCTATATCGACAAGGTAAAATATAAAATTCACTCAAAGCCGATCTCGAAGATCAATCAGTTTAGATTCAATCAGCCCAAAACCGATTAAATTGAGGCAAAAAGGGGTAAGTCCAACTAGCCGATTAAGGCTAATCAGAGGATAAAGGTAGATCGATTCGGAAGAAGGCGATGCGCAGCAAAATCAGAACAAATCAAACCTGAGCGTAATTGATGAAGATCAACAATCGGCGATGCGCAACTTTATTGATCAAAATCGAATTACAGAAAAGATTATAAGTTACAAAAGCTACTCCTAGTCGACAGGAAAAAAGAGAACAATGTAAATTTGTAGATTTGATTGTATTGTTTTTTTTGCGGCTTGCTATTGACCGCCTTTTATACCCGCTAGCCGATAAAGTCCCAGTACGACACGTTTTGGGCATTGTATCCATATCGGCCTCTATTTTGAGGGTGATCTCCTTAATGGTCTGTTTTGTTTCCAAATATCTTGATCCGTTATCCCAATCGTATCTTGCTGATTCTGGACTGTCGGTTTAACCATACTTGCCAAATTTTGGTGCAAACATATGCCCCCATTTTTGAGAGACGACTTGTTATTTTTCAAAAATTGTAACCATCGGCTTTTGCTCCATCGGCTAACTGTTAACCCTCATACAGTAACTGCTGCTTTAATTGCGTCGTAATTTTCTGACATGCACATAGTGTGTTTTAACTACTCGTGACTTTTGAGATCCATTTCACGTCGCTTCAAATTTTCACCGTGCTATAAAATGCAGCCCCCCACACTGTCATTTTCACACGCACAAGCTCTCGAGTTGTCTGCAATTGGCTTTAGCTTCTTCGTTTGACGAATCTTCAGAACAGTTCCTTAGCTCAATCACCCTTTTAAGATCGACTGCAATGGACCCGAGTCAGGTACTCATCCCGATCCCACATAGCACTGACCAATACTTCTTGGGACCCTTAGGAAATTTAGATGTCAACATTGTTACAAATCAAGAAATCCCTCATCTTCCTTTGTCGGCCTCTGGTTATAATATAGAAGGGTGGAATAAAAGTTTCAGAGCTTGGCCGACAGCTCTTAAAGGGTGGAGAAACTGGTTCATTAGAGTGGCAGTCCAAAAGAGGAGTAAATAGGAAAAAATGGGTATAGCTGAGTGCATCCCCCTTTCTTTAGCCGATCCAGAAGCCAACGTGCCCCTAGTGGCCACGGCCTGTTATTTCTGGTCAAATTGCTTCAATGCTTTCTTGTTTCACACCGGTCCCATCGGCCCAACTCTTTTGGACGTAGCTGAACTGTGCTGCCTTAGGCCAGATGGTGAACAAATATCAGCTTTTAGCGGTAAGCCCAAATATAAACTTATAAGATCGAAGGGTGAAGGATGGGCCAAATACATCGAAAATAACAATAAAGTTAATGGGCATGTATCGGATAAAGAACATGATGTCTTCCTTAACCTTTGACTGGATCGCTTCCTATTCTGTGGGGCATCTCTCGGGCCGACCCAAGTTTACCAAGTCATAGTAGAACAGCTCGTTGAAGGTCGTCGGCTGGCTTTAGGGAAAACCTTTCTGGGTGCTGTATATCAAATGTTATATGTAATAAGTCGACTTTTTACTGGTTTTGAACACTTTACTGTTGGCAACGTAAGAGGGCCGATGTGGTTTGTGCAGATTTGGTTGTATTGCTTATTCAATCGCCCTTTCAACTTGAACTTAGCCAATGAGACCCCGTTCCCAAGAGATGACACTCCAGAGGGTGTACCTTTTCAGTGCAGGGAATGCCGATCTTTTGGTGAAAGGTTCATGATGTGCTCCAGTAATAAGACAAAAATCACACCTATCGACTGTAGAAATTTTTTGTCATTCTTCCTACAACTAGACACTAAAGTCTTCAAACAACATGATTTCTTTAGTTACAGTTCCACAGCCAATTTCTCTTGGCCTTCTTTCTTGCATTTGGAAGCCGATAGTTCTTTGATGCCTGATGAGACCCTGGATTTGTATAAACTCTTCGTCTCCCCATGCGTTTTTCATGCCAGTCTTCATACCAGGAATCAAACATTTCAATCATTATATGAATTTTACCATCCTTCAGTCTATACAAGACAGCTAGGTTTTGGTCAAGTGATTCCAAGCCTACCACTTCTTGATCGGCTACAGCCCAGAGCTAGAGTCTGTAATGCTGCTGCAGATGATCTGGTCTTAGAAATAGCCGATGAGCTTCAACTTCGCGGCTTTTCTCACTTCTTTCTAAATGCTCGCCGGGCGAGTGGCTTCACATCATGGTGGTCGGCTATTGCGGAGTCATTATATATGGAAAAAAACTCTGTCAATTATAATCAAGGAATTCTTCCTAGACTTACCAAAGCCGACATTAGTGTCTAACAGCGATTCTAGCAATGAAGCTAGTTCGTTAGGTTACACTAACACGAGTTTAGAAAATATAACGGGCGAGGTATCGGCTTTAATCAACTTCCCCTTGTTCACCTTTATTTTTACCTAAGATAGTTCACTGACCGATCTTTGTTTGCTTCATAGGTCAAGGCTACTGGAAATAAACCCATTACTGGCCAATCGGGCAGCGACCAACAAGGTAAAAGGCCACACCAATCGACTGGCCTCACCGGGTACACTTCAGGTACCCTAGTCATTCAGAGTCCGTCTTTATCAGACATAGAGAAAAAACAACCCAATAAGTATATTATGATTGATTGACATCTCTTTATATCCCTTCTAGTGACTAACTCACAGCCAATTGAAATTTCATAAAAGAAGAAGACTAAGTATACCAAAGCTCCAGCAAAAAGGGGTTCGAAACCTCAGGAGCAAAGCGGCGAGAGCTCGCCACACGCGTCGGCTAATGCTGTGGTAAGTTATCCATTTTAAATGCTTTTATGACATATGCTCTTGAGATATTAGTTCACCCTTTGTCTTTCTATACAGCCGACACCGTCAGTGCAGGTTGCACCAATTCTGGCTGACCTCCCTGGCGCTTCCTTGGGAGTTCTCTCTCCCTCTCTGCCGATGCCACCAGTCACGACAGCTCAAGTACTTCCAGAGTCTTCTGACCCAACCAATTTGTTGGGTTTTTCGTTTGCCGATCTTAACGATCTGGAGATCATGGCCACGGACGATTACGACGCGGAGATCAGAAAAATTCTTGAAGTGTCGAAAGAGGCGTCGGCTGCAGTGACTTCTGCTCCGAGGATGCAAGAGAGGCTCGACAAGCTCTTTGATCTGGTAATGAAGCCGCAATCGGAGATTCTTGCCAATAATCAACCGATTCGTGATGCCATGGCCGCAGTTGAAGCAGATTTGCCCCCAGAGGCAATGGAAGCCCTTCTAAACGTCTACCACTTAGACGAGAAAAAAATCACAAGTGGAAGCAGCTCAAGCGAGAATAGCACAGCGCGAAGCTCAAGAAGCCGATCAGAAACTTTTGGATGAGCTAGTCGCTGATGCCAAGGCAAAGAAGCAGAAATTTGATGCCGACACTGAGCTGCTCAAAGCTTCCAAGGAGTCTATCTCAAAGTTGGAGATGACCAAGAAGTTTCTCTTGGAAGAGTTGGCCAAAACCGAAAAGCAACTCCTGGAGAGCCAACAAATCGTAGAGAAGACTTCGTTGGCTATTAAAGATAAAAAACTGGGTATTGCCATGGCCGTGGTCGGAGTGAAAAAGCAGATGGCCAAGGTGATTCCAGTACCAGGAAGCTCTAAAGAAGACCAACGCTTAATTGATGAAGTGCAAGACGTGATCGCCAAAGCCGCGGGCGCTCTATCGGCTCTGGGCGCAAGGCTTCACGGTTCTAGCCTTCAAGTTTAATCTTCTTTATGTTAAATGCTTGGCTTTGGAATGATACTTTTGTAATACTTTAATTTTATAATCGGCTATTTAACTGATTTAATGCTTATCATGTCTTGTAATTCATCTTTCTAGCCAATTAACAGCATCGAGTTAACTTGGATTTTCAGAGCGATTTTCTTTTTAGCCGACTAAGCTCCAATCCATACGCTAGGATAGTATTTCTTCAAGTACTTCCCATTAATCGCTTTAGGCAAAATAGATCCTTCTAACGTCTCAACTATGTACGAATTTCTATCGACTAGCCGATTAACTTTATACGGTCCTTCCCACGTAGGCGACCATTTTCCAAATCGATTATCTTTAGAACCAACAGGCAGTATGGTTTTCCAAACTAAATCAGCTTCATCAAAAGACTTGGGCACCACCTTTTTATTATATGCCCTCGCAACTCTTATTTTATTGTTCTTAAGTCGATCCAGTGTAGACAAACGTAATTCTGCTAATTCATCCAAGCTATCGATCATTAGATCGTTGTAATTTTGAGCCGACAAACCATTTTGTCTGGCTGTTCGTATAGAATCAATGTTAATCTCCACAGGCAAAACAGCTTCTTGGCCATACACTAACCGATAAGACGAAAACTTTGTTGCTCCGTGATAAGCTAGCCGATACGCCCAAAGTGACTCTGATAGCGTTGAATGACAATTCCTTGGTTTCTCATCGATTTTTCTTTTAATTAACTTAATCAACATTTTATTATATGACACGGCTTGTCCATTAAGCTGAGCGTAATATGGAGATGAATTTAACAACTTGATCCCTAGACTCTTCGTATAATTCTAAAACTCATTAGACATAAATACAGTACCTTGATGGGTCGTGATTGTTTGTGGTATTTCAAACCGATGAATAATGTGTTCATTAACAAACCCGATTGCTTCAACACTCGTAACCTTCTTGAGCGGTATAGCTTCAACCCACTTAGAGAAATAATCGGTCGCGACCAAAATGAACTTATGGCCTTTACTTGAAGCAGAAAATATTTGGCCGATCACATCTATCCCCCATCCCCTGAACGGCCATGGCTTGATAATCGGATGTAAAGCCGATGCCGATGCTAGCTGTACGTTGCCAGACTTTTGAAAAGTCTAACACTCTTTGTAATATCTGAAACAATCTTCTAACATTGTCGGCCAAAAATATCCTGTTTGCCTAAGCATCCATTTCATCTTATGAGCCGATTGATGAGATCCGCAAATACCTTCATGCACTTCACCCATTGCCACCTGCGCCTCTTCGGCTCCAAGTAAACCAAGTAAAAGCTGCTCATGATAATGATAATGTGAACAATCTGATTTTTAGCCCGTCGGACTGAGCTGCTTCACCATATTGTGCGATAAAGCGTCCGATGTGTTCTAATGTCGTAATCGAATCATCGCCAAAGAATTTTGCAAAATCTGGGACTTTAAAATTGTGAGGATAAGGCATACGATCTATGTAATCGAGATATGGTTTTCTATAGCTAATAACATTCCCTTTTGGCTGTATGCCAAATTGATCCCTTAATACAGTGGAAATTTGATTGGTCCAATTCGTACTATCGGCCAACGGAATGGTAGATCCTTGATAATATTGGTCATAATTGGCATTCTGCCCCCCGAGTGCAAACTTGGGCTGCCGATTAGGTTGAGCCGATGGCAGATGAGCGTATTGGTTGTATCCATTGTTTTTCCTATTTTGTGTTTCTGGTAATGGGACAAAAGGTTCTGAATAGGTCACCACCCGGTGTGGAACTGGATTTCTAGACAGGACAGGTTCATGACGTTGTGGGTATCTATCACATTCAATCGGCTGTGGAACCGATTGTGAAAAAGCGTAAAACGGAGCTGACGGCGGTAAATTTGCCGATGCATCTAGCTTAGCAGCATCGGTGTAAGCCTGTTAATGGGTTACTCTACTCGGTCGAGGATCTCTTGGCAGTATAATGGTAGGTTGAGTTGGCATCATGGTTGGGGGTGAGGTTATAACCGATGGTTTAGGATTGGCTAACGTGCCCTGTGTGCTTTGTGCTATTGAGAAGACAAGGTAGCTTGGCAGAGCTTGCATCGGGTCGAGCAGACTCCCGGATGAGGCCAACTCCTGGGCGATAGTTTTAACACTATTTGCGATCATCGGCGTAAGTGTTGTAACAAAAGCCGATGACTGGTTTATCAGAGCATGGTGTACATATTGATTAATTATAGCCGATAGCTCAGCTTGAGCGGGCAAATATCGACTTACCGGTCCTTCTGTAACGCCTGCATCTCCTAGGGCATTGATCGTCGGCAAAGCGATTTTCTGAGTGACGCCACGTCGAGTTTTCTGATAACAATTCAGCATAATCTCTTTAAGAGCAGTTTTTCGATCTTCGATTTCTTTACATTGCTCTCGCGTTAAATAGTCCAGTGTAGGGACAATTATAGCTTCAGCGTTGAGATCAGATGGTAGAATCGACTTCCTTGATGAAGACGTTGTGATCCCATTAGGCATGCCAAGAGTGTGTTGACGTCAAAAACTTGAAGTACGGTTTCTGACAACAACACACCAGACGAACACTTGGTTCAGAGCGTGCCAATCGATTTGACCTATAATCGACAAGATAAAATATAAAATTCACTCAAAGCCGATCCCGAAGATCAATCGGCTTAGATTCAATCAGTCCAAAGCCGATTAAATCGAGGCAAAAAAGGGTAAGTCTAACTAGCCGATTAAGGCTAATCAGAGGATAAAGGTAGATCGATTCGGAAGAAGGCGATGCGCAGTAAAATCAGAACAAATCAAACCTGGGCGTAATTGATGAAGATCAACAATCGGCGATGTGCAACTTTATTGATCAAAATCGAATTACACAAAAGATTATAAGTTACAAAAGCTACTTCTAGTCGACAGGAAAAAAGAGAACAATGTAAATTTGTAGATTTGATTGTGTTTTTTTTTGCGGCTTGCTATTAACCGCCTTTTATATCCGTCGGCCGATAAAGTCCCAGTACGACACGTTTTGGCCGTTGTATCAGTATCGGCCTCTATTTTGAGGGTGATCTTCTTAATGGTCTGTTTTGTTTCCAAATATCTTAATCCGTTATCCCAATCGTATCTTGCTGATTCTGGACTGTCGGTTTAACCACACTTGCCAAATTTTGGTGCAAACAAATACCATATTACTTAAGATAATGTCGTAATATTTCAAATAAAATGCTCTCACTTTCTTAGGCTAATTATGCATTTCTTTGAGGACAGGATCCCTGCAGTCCCTAGGGACTGCAACTTAAGTAGTCTCTATAGGCGCGGGCCGTCCGATCGAGATAACGGACAGTCCAGATCAATTAACAGTGCGATGGTACAATGAAATGCTACAGTACTTACTACAGTGTTTTCTCTTAGTAAATAAAAGTGTTATTTTTGAAAGATCCGAGTCGTCGTTTTTTAATCGAACCGTAAAAAAAACTGCTTAAATTGCGTACCGAGGGTATCCCTGTCCTTTCTTTGGTGTACGACTCATCATCTGAAAACCCGTGGCTGCGTGGGCTTGTACTGTTGCAGCATACCATCAGGTATCCAGTTTGATGACGTTGCGTTGGGTTTCATAAATAGACAAGGATAATGGGGTCAGGCACTAGATTTCGGTAGGCTATGAATTATGCTGGTAGGTAGAACTATTAGGTAAAAAGGCTGAGATTCAGTTTGATTGTTACAGCTCGTCATCGCTCTAGCTTTTAGCAGGCCCAGCCGATCAGTCGCCTCACCGAAAGTAGAACTCTCAAATGGCCTGATTAGTCCTTTCCTCCCTTCCCCGCGGAGGCATTCCCGCGGAAGCAACATCAATTTGCAATCATACCAGACCGGTAACTAACTACGACTTTCAGCTTGCCCATGCCTCATGCTGGCTAATGATCGTCTAAGCGCACATTGCGAATCAAGTACACCTAGAGTTGGTGATTGTTAAGGAACCTCGCTATCGAATAGTCCGGGGTTCCCGAACAGATCTGAAGTGGAGAACAGAAAGAGAGAGAGACACGTGTTTAGGGAGAGCGAAAGCGAAAATTCTTTATTGCTAATGAATTCTGTGTACATGGGGACCCCCTCCTCCTTTATAAGCGCTCTCTAGGGTTTGGCATTAGGGACCACATGGGCCTTGGTGGGCTTTAGGGTTTCTCAACACTCCCCTTGGACCCTTTGCGCGAGATGCATATGCCTCATTAAAACTCGGAAAAACCCGGTGGGAAAAATACTTGGAGAAAGAGTACATAGCATACGCTTACTATGTTGCACGAATTGCCTCGTCAAAACCTTATGCAAGAAAACTTCATGAAAAACTTGCTAAGGAAAAGAGTACAATTCTCCCAACTTCAATTGCTAATCTTGAGATTTATGTTGGGTATTCATAATTCATGCTCGAGATTCATGTGGGAGTATGTGAAATATCTCCCCGAAATCTGCACTTCTCTAAGTCTCATCATCCCAATTCCTTTCACGCACCTTTCAAAGGTAGATCTTTGGGAGTGATTTAGTGAACAAATCTGCAAGATTTTCACATGACTTAGTATGCAATATCTTAATCTCATTCATCTTATGCAATTCATGAGCATAGAAGAACTTGGGGTTGATATGCCGTGAGATTGCTCTTCACATAACCCATTTGTGCTTGGGCAACACAAGTGCATTATCTTCATAAATAATCGTGGGAATTTGCTCAATGTTCAAACCACATGACTTACGGATGTGGTGAACCATTCTTCCGAGCCATGCACATTCACGCGATGCTTCATACTAAGCGATGATTTCCGAGTGGTTTGTCGGCGTCGAGACAAGAGTGCGCTTAGGCGACTTCCAAGAAATTCTTTGTTCCTCCACATAGGAAAACATAGCGGTTTAGGACTTGCCGGTATGCGGTCGATAAATACCAAACATCGGCATAGCCAACCAAATTCAATTCATTATTTCTTACAAAAAGCAGGCCGAGGTCTTTGCTTCCTTGGAGGTAGCGGAAGATGTCCTTGATCCCTTTCCAATGCCTTTTGGTGGGTTACGCCTGCATCTGAGAGCTAGCAAATTCACAGTGACGCAATGTCCGGTCTAGTGCTATTCGCAAGGTACATGGCGCTCAATTGCACTCGGATATGGGAATTCTGCTCCCGGGACTTCCTCCCTCTTCTCTAGGTGCTGTATGGATCTAGGTGCGCTTGGAGTGACCTTGAGCCATTGGAGTCTTCGCAGGATATGCTTTTTCAAATCCAAATCGTTCCAACACTTTACTGCGTGTAGGTTGATTGATGTACCAAGATTCCTCCTTGGACATGTTCAAGCCGCAAGCCTAAACAAAATTTGGTTTTACCCAAATCCTTCATTTCAAACTCGGACTTCAAGTATGAGCATGCCTCTTCAATTTCTTCATCCGTCCCAATGATGTTCAAGTCATCTACATAGACGGAGATTATCTGAGAATCCATTCGGGATCATTGTATAAACACACATAGACAATCTTCATTTGTTTGTGTAGCCTTTCTTGCAGAGAAAGTCACTCAGCGATTGTACCACATTCTTCTGATTGCTTGAATTTCATACAGTGATTTCTCCAATTTCACCGCATCTGATTTCTATTTGCTCCGTCTTGGTTGGGATAGGAATTCCTTAGGTACTTTCATGTATATCTCGAATCCAAGTTTCCATCTGGTATCTTTGTGACAACATCCATCGACTTCATTCTCAACTTCAAGTTGGCGCCATTGAGATCAAATATCTAAAGGTAATTCCTCCCATGGCCGGAGAATAGGTTTCTTCATAATCAACTCCGGGCGTTGAGTGAAACCTTGAGCTACAAGCCTAGCTTTGTACCTTACAACCGTTGTTTTCATTTCTCTTAGAACAAAGACCCATTTGTGACCTACGGGGTTTATATTGGGAGGTGTGCGGCATCTGGCCCAAACACCTCTCTCTTGTTCAGAGAGACTAACTCTGCGATGATTGCCTTTTCCATACTTCCCAATCTAGCCTTTTCTTGCACTCTGCGAAGATGCGAGCTCGGGATCATGATCAATGATCGAGGCAATCTTCTTTGCAGTATGCATCAACGTTGGGTGTTGCTCTATTCAGGATTCTCCTGTTATTACAAAGTTTATGGCCATTTCTTCATGGGGTGCTTCATGCACTTCTACTTGCTCTTATTTGCTTTTCCCTATCGCAGAGCAAGTTCCTTTAGCTTTCATCGCTTATGTGTGCGCACACATTATTTCCGTGGCTTCTGCAGTGGAAGATTCAAGTCTGGAATTGCCTTTCTGTTGGCTTCTTTCAGTGCAGTCTCAACTCGCTCCCCTTCTTTCCTTGGGGCATTTTCGTGATTGGTTGTGGTAAGTCCTCTGCTTGATTTTCTCGGGCGTCTCGGGTACTTTGGGTTTGAGGAGCAGTTGCTGTTCTTTTCTTTGAGGCCTCTGAGCAGGTTGAGGATACCTTCTATTTTCTTTGGTATTTCCACCCTCTCGGTGCATTCCTTACGGGTACATGCGACTTAACCACGCCCTTCAGATCACAAAATGATCGGGCATTTCATTTGCTAAATTACGCAAATCAATTATCTTACGGACTTCTTGATTTGCTTCATTAGTGCGGGGTCATGTGCGGGGATCGGTGGAATGCCATATGATTTCCGGCATTTTCATCCAAAGGTTGATTTCCTCCCTAATGACGGAAAGCGATCCTCGTTAAAGATGCAATCGTGAATCGGGTGTATGCAAATCTCGATCATGGGTTCCAAATACGATTATGGATGCACTCTCATAACCAGCGTATATCCGGACTTGCGGAGAGGGCCCATTGCGTCATTGAGGGGTGGTATAGGTACATATACCATACACCCAAATTTTCTAAGATGGGAGATCTTGGGATGATCCGTGCACAAGTGCATAGGAGAATGGATGTTGTAGGGCGACGGTCTAAAAATGATAAGAGCTGCTGCGTGCAGACTGCGTGTCCCCAACAAGTGTTGGGCAAGTTACAACTCTGCAAAAGCGGTGCGGCAATGAACTTAATCCTCTTTATTAGTGCTTACGCTGGTCCGTTCTGCGTATGAGCGTGCGATGCGGAGTGCTCAAGCGCTATCCTGTTCTTTGTGCAATAATCATCAAATGCCTTTGAAGTAAATTCTCGGCATTGTCCATTCTAATGGACTTCACGCGATGATCGTGGAAAGCATTCTTAATTCTTATGATCTGCGAGATCGACTTTGCAAAAGCATGGTTTCTTGTTGACAACAAGCATACATGCGACCATTTCGAGGAAGCATCGATGAGCACCATAAAGTATCGAAGCGGCCCGACAGGCTGAATCGGACCGCAAATATCCCCACGGATGCGTTCGAGAATGCAGGATTTCACTTTGCACTTTCATGACAGAGGGTCGAGTTATTAATTTCCGGTGGCACATGCAGGCACACAAAATCTTCATGATTCGGAAATTTTTAACATTAATGCCATGACCACGTGAGTTGTTCACTATATTCCTCATCATTCTAAGACCGGGATGACCTAATCTACCATGCCATAAAGAAAATAATTGAGCTTCTAAAAGCAGTCTTCAAGGAAGTATACACTTGGTGCATGAATATTCGTGTAGTACAACCCGATTCATATGAGGGACATTTTCTAATACCATTTTCCACATCTGCGTGCTTCACAATGCACAAGTATTCTTTGCCATTTTCTTCATTGGTTTCTACGTGAAAACCATTGGCGCGGATGTCTTTAAAGCTTAAGAGAGTGCGTGTTGATTCGAGGTACAAAGGGCTTCTTCAATTACCAAAGTTGTACCCATAGGCAATATAATTGTGGCTCTTCCGAGCCGATTACATATGAGTCGCTTCTGCGATCGTAGTAATCTTTCAGCGTTCTTCGTGATCATTGGAAATATTTAGACTCTCTTAAGATGGTATTTGTTATGCCACTATCAACAATGCATACCTCTTCCATTTAGGCGCTACGATTTCTAGATAAAAGAAATATAATTCTAATCAAATAGAGGCAAAACAATCCAAATATTACTTGCAAAATTGAAGAATATTGGAATAAAGAATAAATTGCGTATTTATTCATGAAAGGAGTATGCTCTTCTAGAGCTTACAATCCTTTATTCAAAGAAAATGCTAACAACCATAATCTAAAAGAAATGCATTAAACAGAATCTGTAAAATATGCATTAATTTCTGCTTCTATATCATCTGCAGAAGTTTTCTCTTCATTTGCCATAATCATGGCTGCTGACATCGATGTCTAGGCTATTACGTGAGGATGAGGCAAGTGGGGTGTCTACATCCATGACATCATCTTCACCGATGTTGGCGAAGGCGCCTCTGCGGGCGTTTTCCTTTGCCTTCTTCTTAGCACGATATCGTTGATCGCTTCCTTGGATTCTCGACATATCTTGACCAATGTCCCCAAGTGCCACACTTGAAGCACGTCCAGTTCTGCTGTCCATACGGCTTGGCGTGCGTCTTTTCTTTGTCATCCCTCTTCACGGGGGCTTTGGACTTTCCTTTGGCACAGGGTCTCTCTTTTCCACCCTTGCCCTTCTTTCTATGAGTGGGCTTTCTCACCTTGTAGTGTTGGCATTGACTTGATGCGGTGCCTCGTCGTGTGGCTGCGAGACATAGTTCTTGCGTAGAACATCGTCTTGCGATTCCGCAACTTGCATTACATCAATCGATTCGCTATACTCCTTGTATGCGTCCCGACGATAAGCTGCGTGCACTCTGGATAGCATTAGGGTGGAAGGTAGAGAGTTTTCTCAATCTTCTCCTCATCGGTGATCTTCTTGCCACATAGGAGAGATTGGTACAAATTCGTGCAAGCGGTGTACTCGACCACTGATACGAAGTCACGCAAACCTCGGCGTACCCAATCTTGCTGTGCTTGGGGCAAGATGGTGTACTTGAGCTTTTCGAACCGCTTCTGAAGTGCAGTCCAAAGCTCAAGTGCACTCTCCTCGCCATATATTCATTCTTTAGAGTGGTGAGAGGTGGTGCACGAGAAAAATGCGAGCTTGATCGTTCTGCTCAGCGGTAGGTTTTGCGTCCTGCGAGGACCCTAGACCAATCGCTGAGCGGAGCTTCTTGCCCCCAAGGACGATCTTTACGTCCGATGCCCAAGTGAGGTAGTTCTGACCATGCGGGGCCAGTTCTTCAAACTCACGATTCACAATTCCAGACATCTGCATGATTTCAAAATTCTGGTTTAGATTACTGCGTGTAATCTGATAGAAAATGGTTGCAAAAAGGCATAAGGTGCAGAAAAATAAAATCATATGCATTGCATTATATAAAATAAAGCAAAGAATTCAAAATTCATAAAGAAAATTCATAGAACAGAGAAATAAAGCAGGAAAATTAAAACCAGAGCCAAATAAATCTTCATGATTTTTCGGCAATTTTTTCAAAATTTTCTGCAAATTTTCTCTTTTTTTCTCTCTTTTTTCTTTTCTTCTCTTACGCCGAATCGGCCCATTGCCTTGCCATTTTTTTTTTCTCGCCGAACGGCCATTGGGCCTGCAGCCTTGGCCGTCGGCAGCCCGCACACACGCATGCGGCTAGGGAAAAACCCTAGCCGCCACTTTTTCTTTGCGCCTCTTTTCCGTGCGTCGCTCTTTCTCTCATCGCCACGCCATATTTGCCGCCCGTCGCGCCGTTCCTCTCGCCGCCTCCCATCGCGTGCAACGCGGTGGCGAGTGGTGAAACCGAGGCGGCGCAGGCGATCGTCGGTGGTCTTGTGGCGGCCGACACGCACCAGGCGGAGGCACGCGCGGTGGCCGGGCGGCGGGCGGCCGAGCCTAAAACCGGCGGCGGCGCGCGGCGCGGCGCGGCGGCTACAAGCCGTGGCGGCGGCGACCGAGGCGATCTTGCGCCGTGCGAGCGGCAGCGGTCGAGGCGACGGCGGCGAGCTAGCCGGGCTTCAAGCCGCGGCCGGGACCGTCGCGGCGACACGGCCGGCGTCGGCGACGGCTACAAGCCGTGGCGGCGACTACCGAGGGCGGTCTTGCGCGTGCGGCGCAGCGGTCGAGCGAGACGGCGGCGGGCTAGCGGGCTTCAAGCCGCGGCCGGGACTTCGTCGCGGCGACACGGCGGCGCGGCGGCGACGGCTACAAGCCGTGGCGGCGGCGACCGAGGGCGGTCTTGCGCCATTCTAGCAACGCGCCGAGGCAGAGGTCCGGCGCGGCGCGGCGGCCGGCCGTTGCCGTGCTTGTGCGGCTTCGAGCCGGGCTACCTCGGGCGGCGGCGAGGCACGGCCGAGGTACTGCCGTGGCGGGGCTTCATCCGAGCGATGAGGGCTTCATGCGCGCGGCGGCATTGTTGCGCCGCGGCGCGAAACCGTCGGCCGACGGTGGTGGCGACGTCATACACGGCTGCGCGCTACGAGCGCGAAGACCGAGGTGATGGCGATGCCCTCGGCAATGCGTACAGCAAAGCTTCAAGCCGGCGGCACGCAAGCCGATGTAAAATTTTCTGGGTGAGCAGTACTGTAGCTTCGAGCTTTTGACGTGTAGCTTCGTGCCACGTAAGATAGATGCATGCATAGAAAAGTATCGATTAGATTCAAACGCTAATCCCACCTTTTCTCACCTTTTTCAACCTGATCTCCGGTAGAGCTTCGTGCTGATAACGTGTTAAGGAACCTCGCTATCGAATAGTCCGGGGTTCCCGACAGATCTGAAGTGGAGAAGTAGAGAGAGAGAGACACGTGTTTAGGGAGAGCGAAAGCGAAAATTCTTTATTGCTAATGAATTCTGTGTACATGGGGGGACCCCCCTCCTCCTTTTATAGCGCTCTCTAGGGTTTCGGCATTAGGGACCACATGGGCCTTCGGTGGGCGTTAGGGTTTCTCAACAGTGATCACCACCATCAAATACTCAAATCTCACCACAACAGACGCAACTACAAAGGCAAAACCCAGCACGAATCTTGGCGGGAATTTCCAAGCCGAACGCAGCACAACTTCACAAGTCGATACAGTGAGCTTCCCCTGTTTATACGGCTCCTCATATCGTGCGTTGCGGCGCCGAATTACCTGAGTGGGCCGAGGGCCGAGGCCCCTAATAAACCGAGTAGGGAAACGCCGAGACAGCCTCGCCTCGTCTGAGTCGTCTCGGCCATCCAGCCTAGTGCGAGCCCCGCGGGCGAGCTAGCTAGCCAGTAAAAACACCGTGAACACGGCGCGGAAACGCCGCGCGGGGCGGGTGCGGGGCGTCTCGGCTGACGCGACGTAACGTATGCGCACTGGGCTAATGGCCTCGTCGTCGTCATCGTCCACTTCCTCGGCCGGCTCCACGCCGATGCCTCGGCCTCCGAGGCAGCAGCCGCGCGGCGCCGCGGCGGCGTGCCCCGTCTTCCTCAACGTCTACGACGTCACCCCAGCCAACGGCTACGCCCGCTGGCTCGGCCTCGGCGTCTACCACTCGGGCGTCCAGGTCCACGGGGTGGAGTACGCGTACGGGGCGCACGACGGGGCCGGGAGCGGCATCTTCGAGGTGGCGCCGCGGCGGTGCCCCGGGTACGCGTTCCGGGAGGCGGTGCTGGTGGGGACCACGGAGCTGATGCGGGACGAGGTGCTCGCGCTCATGGCAGAGCTTGCCGCCGACTTCCCCGGCGACGCGTACAACCTCGTCTCCCGCAACTGCAACCACTTCTGCGACGCCGCGTGCCGCCGCCTCGTCCGCGCGCGCATCCCGCGCTGGGTCAACCGCCTAGCCAAGATCGGCGTCGTCTTCACCTGCGTCATCCCGGGCAACGGCAAGCCCGTGTGCCGCAAGGTGGAGCCAGCCGCCGGCGGGAAGGCCGGCATCAGGAGCCGCTCCGCGCGCCAGGCCGCGGAGGCTTCAGCGCCGCCGCGGCCGAGGACCTTCTTCCGCTCCCTCTCCTTCGGGTCGGTGCCTCCAAGAACGTGACGCCCGGACCACTGTCATCCTCTCCGTCGACGCCGCCGGCTCCCGCTTCGACGTCAACGTCTTCCGCCTCCACGTAACGGAGCCATTTCTCTCGTTTTTTTTTACAGTTTTATCTCTTTTTTCCCCCTTAGTAAAAACTTTTGTCCATACTTAATATTAAATTTGATGTTTGCTTGCTAGCACTGGTAACTGCGGTTTATTTGGTTCTTAATTTCGAGTGTTAATTCTTTTCGGCTCCAGTACACACTGGACAGGGCTACTGTCTGGTGCCATTAAGTTTGCTTGTTACGTAAACGTACTATACGTCTATACGTGTAGGTTGTAATTAAAACAGCATTGTACATTTGTGTAGATCCATTTGGGCGAGCGATCAAACAGGAATATATTCTCTTTCTTCTTTCTTTCTTTGCATTCAACTAGGCTACCACTACCAACCAGCATACGAGTAGCAAAGTTGCAGCGCACATATGCTTCGCTAATGCTAAGAATTATCCACGTACTGTGCTTATATACTTATCGCTAGCTTGGCATCGTCGAGGGACGCCTAGTCTATGTTTCTTGTCTTTGCATTGACTTCTGGGCCTACCTCGAAATGAGGACGTGAGAATTTCACAAGAATCCTCAATAGAAACAGTGTGGTTTCAGTTATTCCAGAGATGGGGCAGGATGGTACCGGTGCGTATTGTTCGTGCTCGCCGTCGACGTCGGTGGCAGAGTCCGCCCCACTGGCTTGCGGCGAAGACAGCAACAAGTGCAGACTAACACTCGAGCGTGTGATTTTCGTAGTAAAAGTCGCGGTACAGTACATTGACCACCTTTGATCCGCATGAGTGTACGACGATGATAGCGTTCCTCTTCACTTCACTCGATCTCAGTTCGAATCAGCATTGGAAGTTCGGAATGTGACGCTGCGATATCTTTCGGTGTGTAGGCTGGCATATGACGAGGAGTATCTCACCAGGCTGATAGATAGGTGTATGGACGTTGGAGTGGACAGTGCCCTTTTCCGCTTGTCTCCTTGCCGGATGCTGGAATTATTGGCAGAAGGTTAGGTGAAATCATGGAACGTGCCCCCGTGGAAGAGGGCCTTTTTGGCGGGTGGGGTTGCACGGTGCGCCTAATACCTGCGGGCAATAATTTGCTGCTGGGCCGCGCATCCCTCAGGACATGTAAAATAAAATCATCTCAACTTATTTTTAGTATGTTCACGTTAACTTTCTCCTATGTAGAAGAGTGAGAAAAGAGGAGAGTGAAGAGAGCTAGCTTTTATTTAGTAGTAAGCATTGTACGGGAGTATAGGTAGATTAGTTATGTACAAGAGAGAAGAGATAGTTAATGCATGATATCTAGAGCTAATATTTAGAGATAGCTATTGTACAAACTAGCTTTAGTGTTTACTCTAGATGATATAAATGGGAGATGAAGTAAGCAGTTGATTTTGTTATTGTACTTGTCCTTACAAACTGACGTGTACTCGACCACTGTAGTTAACCTCGGGATTTTTGTATGTAATGGAGAAGCGAAACTGCTATTGGGCGCGCGCGCCTGACAAGTGACAACGCAGCTGTTCCGATCTAGGGATGGCAATGGGCCCCGATCCCCGTTTCTCCGCGGGGAATTCCCCTATTAGGGGACGGGGACGGGGGGAAATCTCTCCTTGCGGGAGGCTTATCGGAGAAAATATTGCTCCCATCGGGGAATCGCGGGGACGGGGACGTTCCATTGTTCCCCGTCCCTATCCCCGTGTTATCACTAATAGGTGGAAGTAAATGATCATTCTCAAAAGAAAAAATATATATGTGAGGTTATTATTAATAAATATGCTAAATATGAATTACTCTAGTGATTCACTCACACTTCAACCACACATACATCATTACTCTAGTGATTCATTCATGTAGCATGTGATCTTTTATATAGTATTTTTGGGGATTAGTCCCCGTCGGGGATCGAGGACGGGGGAGAATTAAGCCCCGTGTACGGAGACGGAAAAATTTTGCTTATCGGAGATCGGGGATGGAAAAGCGCTCCCCGCGGAGATTTTCCCCGTTGCCATCCCTACTCCGATCAAGTGACCCGCATCAAAACGTCTGATCGGGGTGAAGGTGAGCATGGCCGTTCAATCACATGACGGAGGCAGGTAGCACCTCCTCGACTTCCATCTCCCCTCGTGTTCCTCGTCACCCTCGTCCCAAGTCCCAACAGAGGAGCCTTCACTTTTCCTACCCCTCTTTGCACTCTGGACTCACTTTCTTCTTTTTTTAAAAAAATCTAACTTTCTTACGAATAAATTAGCAAAAATATCCTCTTCTCGACTACAGAAGATGTGACAGGTAACACGTGTCATCTACCACTCTCATATTATAGCAAGGTGCTAGCAGCACAGTATAAGAGTGAAAATCGAGTCTTCATTTTTTTGAGCTTTTTTAAATTGATATAGTTTGATTTAATATCATTTTATTTATAGTTTGAAAGTATTTTTAGAATCGAGCTAAGCCGAGCCGAGCCACAACAAAATTCAATCTCATTCGAAATTGACTTATTTCAATGTTTAACCAATGAACAAGTGTAATTTTACCAATTTTGAATCAAGCCAACAAGTCTTACCAATGAGTTTTTTTTCTAACCCTAGCACGATAGGACGGGGCCTATTGGCTTGCCGCGGCCGGCCACGATAGGTTCATGCCGAGCTCCCCTTCCTCGAAAGGAATCGGCGATCAAATTGATTAATGAATCACTTTATTGATTAATTAAACACTTGCTTGATTAAATAAATTAACATTTGAGGGCTAGCCTACTAAGATAGGGTTGCTTAGCAGGTCCTGCCGAGCCATTAGGACACCACAGTTGTGCCGCTGTGCTCTAGTTGTGCAGTAATTGTGTCAGCAGGGTGCCACAGTAGAGAAACGTGATAGATGAAATGTGTCACCTACCGCTGCTTTCGTGATCAAAGATGAAGCTAATTTTGTAAATTCGTTTGCACGGAAACTAGATTTGAAAATTAAATACGTGGAAGAGCTAGAAAAGCTAAGGCTTCACCGCTGCCGTCCTCTCTCCGCTGCCCAGTACCGGCACCGCTGTGAATAAGCCAGTGCCACCGCAGCTCTTGCCGCTTACTACCGTGTGCCACTCGCTGCTAAAACCCTAGATAGTCTTGCCTGTCACATGCTACACTAGGAAGCGTAGCCATGCCGAGACCAAGAGTACTGTTGTCAGATGCCTCGTCGAAGCCGATGACCATATCCTCTCTAGGCCGTCTTCTGCGGCTCCTGGATGACGGATGCAAGCTCAAATTCCATTCGGAAGTTTCCGAATTCTAGCTATAAATTTTGCAACTTCTAGTTGTAAATTGAAAAGTTCATCTTGAAAGTTCCCAACTGAAAGCTTGAAAATACCATTTCAGAGTACCCAAGTTTTAGTTGAAAAAGTTAGATTTTCTTTGAAGATCACGGGTGGTGAGCTTGTCGTCATTGTCCGCCCAATGGGCGAGAGGTAGAAATAAGCATATTCGGCCTGGTCTCATAGCCTGCCGCCCTTGCCTGAGTACTTGGGAAGGCCCGAGGCATGGTTCAGAGCTGGTTTGGGCGTAGGAATTTATGCCTGATCGAAATTTTTCGGCCCAATGGCATATGGATTGTGGCCGGATTTGTAGCCAGTCCAAGCCGTCCGGTGTTTGCGTAGGCCTAGCGTGAGAAGGAAGTTGTGGCCCGAGTTTTTCCTCGTTACACTTCCTCTTTATCTATCTTCAGTGTTATTTACTATTTTGAAAGAGTAAGATACCTTATCTAAAGATATAATAAAAAAGAGTAATGCAGCTTTTCCGTAGATGTGCCTTGATGGAACTATAAGATTCTAGAATGACATCTATTCAGAAATAGAGCGAGTAGCTATTTGGCTGGCACCTAGACCGGAATTAATGATTCCAAAACCAATTCATAGAGGCATGATAAAGATACAAACAATTCTCAGCTTACACCATGTCATTTATTTGGAGTTCACTCTATAAAATTAAGTAAAAGTTCTGTATTTGGAATTTTAACCTCAAGTTCACACCATACAATTTTCATGAAATCAACTAAAATTTATTAGAGATGATTCAATGTACAGAGAAGCTAATTTGTACAAATTGATGAGCCTATGTGCACATGTGGCTCCACAGCCTTGTAGAGAATGATTTCATAAATTTTGGCATTTGGAATTTGGACCTCATGTTCACATTACAATTTTTCACAATTTTGTCTGAAATTTGTCAGGATGATTTAGCGTGTCGAGAAACTACTTTGTGCATATTGGTGGATCTACGTGCACTGGTGCCCCCACAACCTTGTAGAATTCCAAATGACACCCAAACAGAGAAATTGGGTTTTGAATTAAATTCGTTTTCAACAAGAATATGGTTTGGAATCCAATTGAATAATTAAATTAAATTAAATTCTAGCCAGCCAAACGGGGTATAACATTATTTACAAAAGAGTAAATTTTACGAAACCACGCTATGTTTGGTAAAACTACCACAAAATCATACTTTTATGAACAATTTTTAAAAATCACACTTCCCTTTACATAATATTCACAAAACTACGTTTCTAACTATTTTCGTCGCATCCTACGGTCCTGATAGACTGAGTTGACTCGCCAGTCTCATGAGATTATCCCGTTTCCGTTTGCTGACGTAGAGCTAGTGGCGACGCTCCAAATCCCCTCCGGAATCCGGATCCATGCACCGACGCTCTCAAACTGAGAAGTCTGATACTTCTTCTTCCGCAGTGCTCATCAAACGACCCGTCAAGCAACGCATTCTCCCGAAGGTCGGTCAATCGTGCGCACCTCATTGTCCGACGGTCCGACCACGCATGTAACATGTCCAGATCCTCGCCTGTACATCGATCTCAAGCAATAGCAGGGGAAGGCAAAATTTGATGCCATGAACACTTTCTTAATGTCTTTTTACTGGTGATTAAGGTCGACAAGCTGGTCTTGTAAATATCTTCATTTTAGGCTAGACATGTTACCCATGCCAATATCAAGAGGACCGAGCTAGCTAGAAGCCTAGGACAGAAGAAACATGGACTACTAGCTGAAAGCAATGTTGCCCGCGGATGTGGTTAATTGAAGGACACAGTTCATGCCGGCGGATCCCCCTAGCGTGGTGGGAATTGGGCCGACTCGGCTCCGGTGAGGGCCAGGCATGGTCCTATATGCTGTGCCGTGTCGGTTTAAATCTTATCTTGTTAAACGTGTGCATGTCGTTGTTATCGGCCTGTCTCCGTGAACGGTTGAGTCGGCCATCAACGAAGATCCGGTACACATAATTATTTAAGAAAAAAATATTTATTCATTGTGTACAGATACAAAGCTACTGTCTCGTTAAAAATCTTACGCCACAGAGTAGGGTTCCCCTAGTAAGGAAAAAATTACAGTATTAATATGCATACATACTAGTAGCTCCCCAATGTCGAGATTGTTTATGTGTTCCAGGTAAGCGCACACCTGATGGGGTGGTATCGATAGCCGCATGGCAAGCGGAAAGACGGTTGTGCACGACGTCGCCGGGGTGCTTAGCAAGCAGCATGGCGGAGCGTCTGCTCGGTGCATGCACTCGGTGTCGGTAAGCATGCACTCTCTAATCTCCACTCTCTACCTTTTGGCATCTCCATTATCTCTTCTTTCTCTGTATATGAGGACCGCAATTGCACCGGCCACAAGACATTCTGTCGTGTGCCATGTCTGCTTTGAACCCATCGAGTCTGTTTCGTACTGTGCTGGTCCAAGCACGACCCATACACACGTACCGTGCCATTCCTACTGTATCACGGGCCGGTCCCAAAAAAACCTAGCCCAGTGCCCCATGTCTACTTTGAGGGTTAAGGTAAGTCTATGTTTGAAATGCTTGAATTCCACAGAAATTCTCAAGGTTTTAAATCGCGATTTTCGCTGCAAGTTCCTGAGAAAAGCTATAGCAGCTATCAGGGTAGCTATCATTCATTATGTTTTCAATATTTAATTTTGTTTAAAAATGACAATGTTTTTATCTATATGTACTTATCTAGGTTAGCAGAGCTATCGCTGGATACAAGATATGTCGAAATAGTAGAGCTATTATTTGTTATAAAATTTTTGTGTTTAGGTTAAAAAAAAATTTAGCGCACGCTACAGCTGATCAGGAAAAATTTCGAACAGCTGAATAGCTGATGCCGTTCTCGCTTCTCAGGACGAGCGCGGCGCGTTGCGCAGAGCCGTGCGTACGGCCCGCCTCCCCTGCAGACATTGCCGCGTGGGCCGCCTATCCAACGCCTCTCGCCACCCCGCTCAGGCGCGCGCGAGAATGAGACGCAAAGCACGGCCTAACTCATCACCATCAGCCCACAGCTGTGCACAGTGGCAGAGTCAGGATTTTGTAAGTCTCTTCTAAAAACTAAGCGGTAATAACTAACGCCAAATACTACCTACACCGAGGTACAACAAAAACACTACACAAATACACAATTAAAGATAAATTTGAATTCAATGCTTAACATTTCAATAAAATAGATAAAATATGTCAAAACAACATAGCGTAGTGGAGTGATAGAAAAGTTAATACCTAATTAAAGAAGGTTTGATGCATTCGAAACTGTCATATTTTCATTAACAATAGAATAAGAATCTGAACATGTAAAAGAGGAAATTGCACATGTAAAGAGGAAATCGACCTCTTCATCATGTATTTCTATTACATCAAATTGAGTTCAATCAATTAATCACGAAATATATAAATTGTTCAAATCAATATATTCGAATCTAGAAAATAGCAACAAATAGCAAGCAATACCGGAGCAATACAATCATACAACTACCAAGGCATCAAGCAATACCTCGCTGTGTTCAGGCTTCAGCTCCTCAAGTGACGCAGAAGCCCTTGCAACATGGACATCTTCGAAACAAGGTGATTCTGATCCTTCTGCACTACACCCTAAACCAGAACATTCCTCATTATGCACTTCATTTATTGCCTTCAATCCATTTCCCTTGTAGCAATTCAGAATTTAACACTGCCGCCTTAGCTTTTCATACTCTTTCCTGAAACAAAAGCTATGTCAATCAACAAATTCCTAATGAATTAGACAGGATATTAATAACATTAGAAAATCATAGTGTCATTCTCTTTAGGCAATTACAAATTTACAATGTAGTTCTCTTCTGAACTACTCAGGAGTAACAAGTAATGCATACTGCTGCAGTGTTACATCTTGTTTGTTCTAGTCTTGCTTTATGGAATTATGGTACATTGAGCCAAATGTTTATGATTAATACAAAATGGATATTCAACTGAACCTAAAAGCAAAGGCCAATTAAATCGAAGAATAGTCTTTTAGTTTTAGAGTAGTGAATACATTACCTTTTATTGGTCTTGATGATATTCCTTTCCTCTTCAGTCTTCAGAGCTATTTGCGCGGAGGGTTTGGCCGCGTGGGGGGTGAACCGGTCAAGGGCGGAGACGTAGAGTGGAGGCTTGGCCGGAGTCGGGGTGTGGCAGGCCGGCGGCTGAGGTAGCGGCGGCGTCTAGATTTGTGAGTCCGGAGTAGCTGAGCAGGCACAGGCGCAGCCCACATGCGTGGGCAGTCGACAGAGTTGCAGAGGGCGTGGCCGCATGGGGCGAAGGGCGGAGTCGAAGGCTTCAGGCTTGCCCGGAGTCTGGGAGCGGAGACCGGCCGAGGAGCGGCAGGCGGGAGCTGCGGCAGCGTTACCTCGGCAGGCGGGAGGCCGGGAGCGGCGGCGGCGTGACCTTGGCTCGGGCGGGAGGTCGGGAGCGCAGCAGATTGGTACTGGCTAGGGTTTGCAATTTTTTTCTCAACTCAGCTTTCTTCAGTTGCAAGGACGAAGGACGCCAGGCAAGCATGGTCATATGGGCCTTGAAGAGGCAAGACAGGCCTCGGGTCCAAATAGAATATATACATTACTTTGCATTGTTATTTAAGTTAGGCTTCGAGTCCAGGTCCTAGTGGCTCGAGGTCCAGCTCTACTCCTGACTACGCATGCCCCAGCGCGAGGAGGCTCAGGCGTCGCAGTTCGCAAAGCGCCGGTGGCCTTATATCCAAGGAGCAACGGCAGAATGGTCATATCGTGTCACTGTAGACTGTATCGGAAACATCAGGTGTACCCTAGCCTCAGGGGCGAATCCACTATTGGGGCTAGCTAGGCGCCAACCCCACCTCCGATCGGTCGAATCCCCCTCCTCTAGTATCCTCAACACCAGAAAGAAGCAGAGACGTAGTGCCATGACAGCAAATCGGTAGGTTTAGTAACTGTCAAATGGAAGTAAGATGTAATAAGAAAAGTAGAAAACAATACTATCAGGCAAGTGAGTCATCAAAATTAGTCATGGACTCCCTTATTCCCATGGGATTTCATCTGGTACAGTACTCGGCATCTTTTACTGTAGCGCAGCACCAGGAGTTCAAGAGATAAACAGTGTCGGTGTCGTCTCGCAGGCGACAGACCATTGCACGGGCGATCGCGGGCGGAACGTGCATCACCAAAGGAGAGGAATCGGCAGCTCGGAGCGCCATCTAGCCGGCAGCCGAACACGCATCTACAGAGCCTAGAGAGGAACCAAGGCTTACTCCGTCCAGCTGGTGGCCGGACGCGCATCGCCAGAGCCCAGATGGGAACCGAGGCGATCGGCAAGGAAGAGCGACCGAGGACGAGGAGCCTCTCAGCTTCGTATTGATGCTAGGACGAGGACACCAGAGCCAGTCTAATTCGCTAGTGCCACTGATTGCTTTGCTCGGTATAAAAAATTGCCCCAAACCCCAATGCAATGCCTCATGCATGAATGCCTTTTGTTGTGATAACTGATATCTAATTTTTGTATTCTATTGTCTCAAGTCTATATTCTATTGACTTATTGATATTTTTGTCTCTCTGATTTAATATGTATGGATTTGTAATTTGGTTGGCAACATATCGGTAGATGTATTATTAGTATGCGTATATTGAGTTAGAACTTCGACATAGGAGTTCCACCTCTACTTTCATCCTAAATTCGCCACTGCCTACCCTCTGTTCCTTTCTATTTTTTTCGCCCCCAACATGGGACGTCGTCACTGACGTTGACGCCATTCTTACCGGTAGTATTTATATAGATACGCTTAAGATCGGAAAATAGGCCGTATCGTGCATTCACTCTACGTGGTCAGGTCAAACGGCAGAGTCAAAGTAGATACGTACGATACGAGAGCGTCACTCTCGACATATCACATCGCTCAAAAATCTCGATGAGCTTGCCTAGAGGAACCGTAATGACTATGAGCGTACAAGCTTACCTTTTGACTCGGCATTTCATACTTGCTGCTCACTCCGTTTCAAGTTTACGGGTAGTAGTTTTTAGTCATATAAACTAAAGGAATATTAAAAATTACTAGGCTATCCCTAATTATTATTTTTAAACACTATATTTAATGTATGCATGTAGAGAATATTAGATAAATCTGAATATTTATTAGAGGTATAAAGGAACATAACATCAATTTGCATTGAAACATAAAATACATCTTATATTTATAAATAAGAGCATTAAAAAATATGCTATATAAACTTGGATAATTGGAGTATTCAGTAAACATGATTTATCTCAGAGTTCCTTCAGTGAATTTTGTTTCAAACTTTAGCTATTTAGGATTGACTACTTTTTCACCACCCAAGAAACTGCCGTGATCTATTAATACTGACGAACATAGTACCATAGAACACGTTGATGACGAAGATGGTACCAGAGAGCAGGTTGATGACGTATCAATGTTCAAAACTACATCTGCTCAGCGAGAGCAGAAGCGTAGTAGTGTACAAGGTTCAAAATCTCGACAAATTTTGGAAATCTTGGCCGAGATTTCGAATTCGGTCGGGAACGAGATTTCAAATCCTGGCGAAATGAAAAAAAATTTAAAAATGTATATCACAGACGGTTTTAAAGAGAGGTGCTTCAATACTTTTCTTTTTTACAATTGCACAAATATTAAAGTATGAATGAAGGGTAGATGGAGATTACTTACCCCTTCGCTTGCTTCAAAATTTGTGCAACTTGTATTAGGAGAGAAAGCATTGAAGCACTGCTCATTTTTAAATACTAGTAACCTTTATATTATCTCTATAAGCTTAGCTTTGGCTTCTTTTAACTCTGCATTTGTCTTGCGGTTCTTAATGATGAGTGCCGTGTTAAAAGATTAAATATCTTGTAATTTATCATCTATATCTTTCAGTTTTTCTTTTATCTCATAAATCTTTTCTGTTAACTCAGACTTTCCCTTCAGTTGTTCTAATTCTACCTCAAGTTTTTTGTTTTACATCCGATAGCTTTTCCATTTCGTCTATTTACCAAATCAGATTTTAATTAATTTAGATCAGAAATATATAGGAATAAAGAGAGCATCCTACTATGAGAGGAGAGCAATGTTCATCTATCAGGCATATGTTTCTCAACGTAATTGATAACAAGAGGATATGCGTCATATAACTGGAAACTATCATATCAACAAGACGTGATATATGATCTAAGCTTTGCTTGCCATTGGGACTACTTCACATAACATGTACTTAAGTAATGATATGTAATACAAAAAAAGTTGGACCTCTTAAGTGGCACACCCATAGGTTGTACGGAAAAGGAGAAGCCACTAGTACATACGACAAATAAAAATATATTGCAACTACGCACCAAACCTTGAGTTACACTATCCTTCTCAACAACCAACTAACCCCTTGCTGTCCTAATATGCAATTTACCGCGGCTGCATCCAACAGAAATAGATTCTGGACAGCAGAGCTTCAAATGGCCATAACTTTTAAACCGTTTAACCAAATTTCATGTTCTTAATCTCTAATTAAACTTAAGACAATAATCTACAATTTTCATAACATCCAACCCCTCTGAAACTGACCAAAAGTGCCATGAAACGCTACCCTAAAAACACAGTCAGCACTGCTCGAGTCCAGAGACTACCTACAATCAGAGTTTACTCTAACCAATCCAAATCATAGCACCATCTCAGGTAACGACTCAATCATAGCCATGACACAAGAAACGATTCGATCGCAACCCTAACACAGGAACCCAAACACCCAAACAATAGACTTATACCTTAACTCGAAGAATCATTGGGAGGCCAAGGAGCGGCTGGGGCAGAGGTCGCTGTGGGGGAGGACGCCAACGAGGAGGTTGCTGTGGGGGAGGACGTCGAGGGGTGCGATCGAAAGGGCGAGGAAGGAGGTGAACAGCCGACGGGAAGGATGTTGCGGGGGAGGATGCCGACGGGGAGGGCGCAAACGGGGAAGTCGCCGCAGGGGAGCACACCGAGGGGTGTAGCCGAACGGGTGAGGAAGGAGGTGAATGATTTTCAATTTCGTTTGGCTGAGGAGTGTGGCGAGCACAAAATCTAGAACGATATATATACTTAGGAAATGTTATCACAGACGGTTCTATTAAAAAACCGTATGTGATAATCTAATATTATAGATGGTTTTATTTAAAAACCGTCAGTGATGACTCCCATTTACATCACTGACAGTTCTTATTGCCTCTTTGGTCTTTTTTTTGGCCCATTGTTGTATCCGATTCAACAATTGATACATATTTATTCTCCTCTTCTAAAAAATAGAACTTCTAGGCTTTGGTTTGGTGAGTCGGTCGAGATCGTGTTTACAGAGTACTCGTTGCTGAAGGGATTTCAGAATAAAAAAAGTAAAGTCAAGATAATTTAGCTTATTCTCTGAATTTCAATCGTATATCTAATATGAATTGGCGATCAAAACACATATGGATAGAACTTCTAAAAGGTTCTCGAAAAAGAGGTAATTTTTTCTGGGCCTGTATTCTTTTTCTAGGTTCACTAGGTTTCTTATCCGTTGGGGCTTCCAGTTATCTTAGTAAGAATACGATATCTGTACTTCTATCTCAACAAATTCTTTTTTTCCACAGGTGGTGATGTGTTTGAAAACCATGTGTAACGATGCGTCTAATCTAAGCTTTTTTATAGTAGTACTAGTATAGTGCCCGTGCTAACGCTACAACAATAGTACACCCGCTTATCAATTAAATGAGAAGATAAGTATGAATACAACACTTAATAATAAAAGAGAAGTTTAGAATTTTAAACGAATTTAGAAAGAAAAACGGAACTAAATGCAGGTCGAATGAGCGAAAACAGGCTCCCAAAAGATTTTAAATCAAGAAAGAGAAAGAAAAAAGAATTTTCTGATTTTGGATTTTTTTTGCGGCTTCCACAGAGAGCACGGCGTGCTCTGTGGGCAACCAGCGCAAGGAGGAAGGTCGGGGTGGCGGCCGGTCCGCGGGTCGGCACGGTGCGGCGAGATCGCCGACACCGGCGCTGCGAGGAGGAGTCACGGTTGCGGTGAATTTCGCGGGAAAGATGGCGGTGATGACTTGGGTTACCTCAAAATCCGCGATCTTTACAAGAGGAGCACTTGGGGATTTACGCAATGCGATGGAGTGGAGGAGAGCTCACCGGCTTTATAGCCCCGAAACAAGCATATTTATGGAAACCATAATTTGGGGTCAAATCAGTTGGGAGAAATTTTGGCAATAGAGCACGAAATTTAAGGAATTAACACCATAGATGAAAAGAGGAGATTTGGTCTTTGGATTGATGGAGCTTTGGAGCTTCTTTCTTGCTTTAATGGAGGGAGGAAGAGAAGAAGCTTCTACGATCGGGCTCGACTAGAAGAAGTTACTGGTGGGTTGCCTTCATTTTTTTAAATATAGAAGGATTTTTGAAAAGATAGCACATTAGGTTAAAAATTCTAGAAAAATTCTCAAAAAACTTTCGATTATTTTGTACTTAATAAAATTATTTTCAAAAAATTTGAATTATAAATTTGCTTAGAGGCACGTGGCGCGAGGTCGTAGACCAAAGAACCTCACCGTGTCGGCAAAGCCACCGATGGCAACCGTGGAGCCGTTGCGGACTGCGTTCTCCCGCCATGTTGCCCATTGCCGCGTGCAATCTCGGCCACGCTGCTCCATCTCCCGGTTTCTTTTTCCTAGCACGTAATGTATGGTCATTTCCTTTTCTAAGGCGTTTGTTTCCTTTTCTTTGATTCCGGACGTTTGTTTCCTTTTTCTTGTTGATCTTTGGAGGTAGGAAAGGTGCATTATGGGATCTGAGGATGATTTGAAAAAATATGGAAAAATAAAATATGCTAAATCGGCCTGGATCCGCAAGGAAAAAAAGATAAAAATTAAACAGCGCTCGCCGGCCGCTGGTTCCGCGAGAAAAAATTGAAAAAAAGTTAAGCAGCACTCACGGACCATTGGTTAGTGGATAAAAATGAAAACAAAAATTGGCACTCTCCGTATGTTGAAATTAGGCTCTATGGGGCTAGATCCGTAAAAAAGTCTTGAGATGGGTCATATTCGGAAAAAAATACGATCACGATGCCAGGACAATAAAAAATTCAGGTCTTGTTTCCTTGCATGCGGATCCTCCCTGTTTATTTCCTTGTTTGATTCGCTCTCCTTCCAAATATGTAGTACGTACAATTTTGGCAAGTAAAAAATTCAAGTCTGGTTTCCTTGCATGCGGATCCTCCCTGTTTATTTCCTTTTTTGATTCGCTCTCCTTCCAAATATGTAGGTGGGGGAGGTCTGTTGTGGGACACAGGGATGATTAGACACACTAAATAATAGCTATCGGATGTGGGTGAGTAAAGCTGAGGAAAGATCTGAGAGGTTAATTTTGATGGAGGCAAGTTTCTGAGGACGTTTCGCTGGGTGCACGAATGTTGGGCCATCTATAGTGGGATACACTATTTGGGGTGGACATAGAAAAGAATGTTTACGTGCGTTATAAAGGGGTATAGATTACGTAGCTAACTAGATTTCACAGTGCAAACGCAGCATAACGCAGTACAGCTCGCAACTGAAAACCAGCCCTAATTAAGATAATTTTGAGCTCCCCGGCTAATGAAGTTGATCGTGCATTCATATGGTGCATGGATAGCTACTACAGTCTCAAAATTGATCGTAGATTTAGCACCAGAAAAGAGAGAAACAACTCACCATCTTCAAACTTCTCCTTGTGGATTAATTCACGTATTTGAATTAATACGAACAAATCAAAATTGTCCCCTCCAAATTTTCATCTAAGCCGACAAAAAATTTCTTATTAACAAGCCAGTTCTGTTCATACTATCCAGTGCAACGCGATGCACGAACACCATGGATGCATCAGCTAGCATTACCTCCTCTTCTTCCAAAGGTAGACCACGAGAGAGAACCCACCGCCGTCCTTCAACGCCGCCTCCTCCACCGTAGCCCACTCGGCCACCGTCGCCACGTTCCTGGCCGACGACGCCGCGGACGTCGATGCCGCCGACACCGACGGCGACGAGTCCGAGCCCGACCTGAACGCCCCCCGCCTCCATCCCCTCCTCTCGCTGTCGCTGCTGCACCAACTCTCACCGCCGCCGCCTGCGGCGTGGTGGTTCCTGAAAGAACTCTGCCTCACTACGTGCATGCCTGTGTCTTCTTCCACGTCCTTGGAGTCCGCGTCGACCGTCTCGAACCGGAGGACAAAGATGGCGGCGGCGTCCGGAGTGAAGAGCCAGCCGTGAAGGTCCCACGAGACCCGGACGCGGCCGCGCGGGAGGTCGAGACTCTCGCTGCCGCGGAACTTCCAACTGAGGCGGCGGACCTGGAGGGCCTTCTGACCGTCGACGGCAACCCACATGGCCGCGTCCTCCACAGCGAGGGATACCTCGTGCTTCTCGCCCGCGACGGTGACGGAGGTGGTGTACGCGTCGCCGCGGCCGGCGGCGATGGCGTTCTCGCGGCGGGTGAGGAGGATGCCAGCGGACGCTGGTGACGCGAGGTCACCCGCGGCCAGAGCGAGCTCGCCGTCGATCGATACGTACACGAAGTACCGGAAGAGGGGCTCCGGCCGGCGGGCGGCCAGGCGGGCGTTCGACAGGTCCCACGAGAACGTGACGACGTGGCCGGACACGCCGAAGTGCTTGGATCCGCGCCGCCGCCACGGGAGCCACGGCCGGAGCACGAGGCGGGCGGCCGCGGCGTCACCGGTGAGGAGGAGCTCGGCCTCTAGGAGGAGACCAAGCTTCGCGCGCGACCACGTCATGGTGATCGTGCCAAGGTGCGTCCAGTAGACGGATGTCGCCGAGGAGACCGGCGACGGAGAAGGGTCGCCGCCGACGCCAGCTACGGCGAAGCAGGAGAGCGGCATGCGCGGGCGCGCGGTGCACGCTGAACGCGGCAGCGGCGGCTGCTTAGATCGATTGGTTTTTGTGGGCGACTCGGGAGTCGGGAGTAGTTGCATCAGCGCGTACGTAGCGGCGACTTGAGATGGCGCCTGCGAAAGTTGACGGGAACTTTTCCTTTTCTTTTCGTGCGTCGCTGTAGCCTCTAGGGTACTCGACTGCTCGAGGACCGTCGTGTTTTTCTTTTGAATTTAGACTTTAGAGATACTACTAAAAAAAAAAGGGATTTCATACCTATTGCGAGTTGTTAATATCTTCTACTTCCTACTATCATAAATACATATATTTTTAAGAGCAGTGCTTCAATGCTTTCCCTTTTAATACAAGTTGCACAAATCTTGAAGTAAGCGAAAGGGTAAGTAATCTCTATCTACCTTTCATTCATGCTTTAATATTTGTGCAACTGTAAAAAAGAAAAGCATTGAAGCACCTCTCTATTTTTAATCATCGAAATAAAACTATAATATTATAAAAATATTTTTAAGATAAATTTGCACATATGATTATATATCTAATATAAATATTTAAAAATATAGTAATAGCAAAAGTTTTGAAAATTTGACTGTATGTATCCCAAAACTATATGTATTTGTAACGAGAGGGAGTAAAAGATCAAGCACATTTTTGGCAATTTTGGATCTCACGATGGCCACGGTTCAACAAGTCTTTTTTTTTAAAAAAAAAGGAACTTGGACTTCAAGCATCTCCAATTAAGCAAACATTTCCCTACTCTTCTCCTACACGAGTTACTTGATGTGAAGTTACGAGGCCTTCCGTTATATGTCCATAACGCATATGCCTCTAGATGTTTCCTCCGTAAGCCTAGGTCTTATTGTTTGGTGGACTAAGATCCGCACCTCCGTGCCGACGCAGCGTACGAGGGAGGTTGATGGCATTATCATGTTCTCCATGTGGAATCTCTAGAAGGAAAGAAATGACGAGATTCTTACCAACACCTATCGTACAATGGATCTGGTGGTTAATACCATCCTTCAAGATGTTCGCAATCGAAAAGGTGCTTCCGCCGCTATATGATGATTCTGTAGGTCGCGTTGCTTGAGAACCTTGGAACCTTCAGATTTCAATCCCCTTTTCTGGTGGTTGTGAGCCTTCCAATGTGTTCATGTCCTTATAAGTGTACCTAGCCCCTTTTGGCTATCTTTTCGTTTTTCTTCGGACAGAGGCTGTATCTATTCTTATCTTCTAAATGCATTGGCAGAGCTCCTGCCCTTATTTTTAAAAAAGTTACGAGGCCGGACAAATATGGAAAGAGTCCATTGGTAGTCGCTCAATTCTCTTGGTTTAGCTTTCATCCCTCATGCAATACTACGAAAATTTTCAAACAAATGTCAAAATCAGTGCAAATTACATTGCAAGAAGGGTTTTATGGGTAGTTTTGAGTGGCATGGCTACCACATCATCAATTTTACCGTGTCATCTACCAAATCATCAACGCCACGTGTCAACCTCCCCTTTTCCTTACCTCTCCACTTGGTAATGGGCCCCACATTTCAATAGCATTTTCTTCCTCTCTCTGTGTGTGCAACACTAGCACAGTTGCGTATCACCCGTCGCTCCATTACTCCGTCCTCACTACCATCATCATGTTCCTCTCGCCACTGGCACCATAAAATGTGAGGATTGGGATGTAATTTTGAGTAGAGAAGGGTCAACATGTGTGGGGAGGAAACATCGCGTGGCAGGACTGCATAGCGTTGGCTTGTGACAATTGTGGATGACGACGGGGTAGAGCGGCCAAATTTGAGTGTGAAAGTTGTAGTAGGGTGGAAAGGCGATCTCATTCACCATGGGCTCATTCATGGTGTCCACGCGTTGGGGACGCTCTAGCATGTTGCGGTGTGCATTGCGTTCCGCACGTAGGCTTAGGATGGCGACGACAACGCATGGATGCTCCCCCCCCTCCCCCCCGGCTCTCTCAGAATATAGGGTCCAATAGTCAAGTTTGATTTTAAAATTAATGCTTTAGACATGAGCTACTTACACAAGGTCCAATAGACAGTTCTGATTTTTAAATTAATGTTTTAAAAATCACTTGTATGTGAGGGCCGAGATGATGATGTGGTAGCCAACGAGGCAAAAACCACATGCTATCTGCCAAGGGCATGATTTGTATGGTTTTGCTAATTGAAAGATAGGGTTTAAACGGTTTTACATACTAGGGACGAAAATTAAACGAGGAATTGATAACGAACTTTTTTTCAACAAATAACATCCGAGAATTGAGGTTACAATAGAGATTGTCTGAGTCAGGACCGACAAGCCGCAACTCGGAAGCGTGTAAGGTCTAAGATGGTTTTTATTCAGTTTTCACCGGGATATCTCACCGTCGTGTCATCGCAGCTACATACGCCCGTCGAATCAGGACCGTTGACATGGCCACGTGGCCGCTTCCAACTACAAATAGTCATCAGATTAGTTATTGCAAGAATAATGTGTTTAGACATGATTGGACCTCTGTATTCCTCAGCTCTGCCGCCCAATCAAACTGTGGAATGTGTGCATCTTCCTGGAGTCTCAGGAAGACACAAGCAAAGATTGGAGCTCATGTCTTCAGGAAAGGACAATAGAGATATAGAATGCAGTATTCCCAGTCAAATTCTACTCTAGAGTCGAATAGTCGATACGCTGATCGACGACTGCAACACGCAACAGCTGCAAGCTAGCTACTTAGAAACTCTGAATTGAGCCCTTTTAATTCTGAAAAAAGAAAAAAGAAATGTGGTCAGTCAATCAAAGCCTTGATTTGAACCATTGATTCACACAATCCGACGGCCGAGAACACACACAACCCTGCCACAAGTTGACAACAGTCGCCACATACAGATAGAACGAACGGCTACTCCATGTATGTAAGAAAGAACAAAGTTGTACCACGTTCCAAAAGAGTATTGCGGATTTGCATACCAGTCCAGTCGTATGTAGAATGTAGTGGCGAAGGTAGCCAAGTGACGGTGATGAACTGATGATGCCCATTCCATTGGTGTGAATATGTGAAGTTTTTGTGCGAGTTGCGGTCAAAACAAGGGGGTTGGAGCCTTGGAGGTCTGACCTCACCAGTTTGGTCTTGGCCAATGTCTACGCTTAACTTCACATCACGCGTGGAACACGTAGTACCTAGCTAGTACTAGTCAATAGTCAAATTACCAACTTCAACTCCAGGTAAGCACGTCAGAGTACTAAATTGTTGAAATCTTTTTTAAAATAATACATTTTTAAATAATTTTATAAAAATAATACATCGAGAAAAATTACAAAAGTACACCTCTATCGCCATTCTGTTTTGTTACAGATTAGATTGACCAACGGATTATTTTGTCGTAGTTCATTTGGTCGATAAGATTAAAGCTTATGTCGCCAATTGAGACATGGCGGCAATGGTGTATTTTTATAAATTTTTTGGCGAATTATTTTTTGCAAAATTATATTAAAAAATGTATTGTAAAAAAAATCCTAAATTGTTACTGTGACGGTATAGGATTCAAACCGCGCAAGTCTGGGAAATAGTTTTGGATTTTTTTTTTCATCTATTAGTTTCAAAGGTAGGACACTGCTCTATATATCGGTTTATCTAATTCATTTTGATTTTATTTGGCTGGATTTGTGTAACGACCCTCCTTTTTTGGTATAGAATACCAAGAAGGATGATCTATATGTATACAGACTATTCCCATAATCGGTAGCTAGTATGCACGTTTAAAACATTGGTAGTACATCCATACACAATATATTTATTACTTATATTAGAGGAAGCTGTTTGTACAGTAAAATCTTACAATTCAGAGTATATTGCAACAGAAAGAAGCTAAAGTCTTGTAGTGTGCCCATTCAACCCTTAGGCAATCGATAAGGTATAAACTCTATAAAAACTTGTTAATATAATTCCCGCAACCTACGTCAAAGTATATGTTGTCTGAAAATTTGCTATCTTCATATAAACTAACAAATAAGTAAGGGTGAGTACTTTCGTACTCAGCAAGACTTAAGCTGTATCGCAAAAATGTAGTAAATACAGGCTATGTCAAAGGAGGCTTCTACGGTTACTTTGCGTAAAGCGAAATTGAACTTGTAAATCGAGTAGTAATTTGCAAAACCGAATGTGTAAAAGCAAGTTTGACTGATATGAAAATAACAAGTATATAAGCATAAATTTAGCAACTCACAGTCCTCCATGACGTAAGCAGCACTTCGAATCATTCTCTGCCAACACATAGCATAAAACCAGTCCTTGCCAACACATGGCATAACAGCTAAAACCAATCCTTGGCAACATATGGCATTGAATTGAATCATTGAAGGGTAAGCATTCCAACACATATTTCCAAATCATCCATTTTTAAAAATACCAAAACTTCTAACTAGTGTCAGTTCACCAAGTCTCTCATAACCGCAGGCACGGCTTTTTGAAAAGATTTAAACTCTGCAGAGGTGTACAACTTTACCCATAAGAAATGATCAACTCTGTTTGCAAGCTATTAGCACACTTCCTTTGGTGTGCCGCAGAGAGATCATAATATAACCGTTACATTACTTAGACATAACTTTGCACCAGCTCCAGTAACGACAAACCCATATTATGACGACAGAAGATATTTGTACAATCATTATACAACAAATGGTTATACACCCCATTGTCCCACTTCTCCTCATAGTATAACGTACATCGTTGTATCGACAGGTGTTATTCCCAACACCTCGGTGAGGACACCCCTTCGAGCAACCCATCCCAGAAAGCTCATACTACTCTAGCCTTCCAATGTGCAAAGCTAAATCTAAGTAACTTAATAGGTTAAGGCCGTCCCATACTAGCACTTGGGGTTCTACGGGTATCCCTTATATCATATAACACTACGTTCAGTCCTTAATTCGACACAGGCGATAATCTCCCCCTATATTACGTGCAAGTCCCATGCACATATGGCTATTAACAATAATCGTCCGTGTCAAATCATAAGTTTATTTTGAGTCTTTATACCAAAATACCACTAACCATATCAAGTCTCAAAATTTCAAAGTTTTATCTGAACAATATGTCCAACTTGTTCATCCCAAATCTAAAAAATGGCTAAGCATGATTATGAATCATCGCATATCCCAAATTATATATTGTCTAACCTTAATTCTAGGGTTACCAAGGTTCACAGGTCAATGTTTATTAAGGAAGTTCCATGAGATAGGGTTATAACTACCAGTACCACAATATAGCAAATTTGCTGAAAATACGCGCATGTATAAATAGATTTGACAAAACAAAACAAAATTAAAACACTAGGATCAATATGATCAAAGGAGATGCTTGCCTTGCTCGTTGATTTCAGTCATGACTCGTGAAGTCAGAGTCGGCAGTCGCGGCCTCTGGAATGTCGGAGTCTACACGTCGTTCGTGACAAGGCAATAGCAATAAGAAGCAAAAAGAGTCAAATAATATCAATTTGAAATGCAATTATAGAATTAAGTTACTCTAGATTTTATAGATTTAAGATTTGGTTTTGCGATTTTTGGAGGTTATTCGCTATAGTTATGTTGAGAGAAATTCTAAATTTTTAGTTAGGTTTTGTTCATGCAAATTTTAGTTGTTAAATGTTGGAATTGTTAATTTAAACATGTTTTAATATTTTAAAGTTTGAATTAATTTAGGGAAAAGCAAAGAGAAAAACAAGAGGAAAAGAAAAATAAAATTTGAATTTATTTTCCTCTGCTCTTTCTCTCTCTCTCGGCCATTTTCATGTTCTTTTAATTTTGGCTTAGTTTGAAATATATATTATTTTTTGGATTTTATTTTATTATATATATATATGTGTGTATTTAATTTTTAGTCCTTTTTTGATTTTATTTTATTTATTTATTTTAGTATATATATATATATATATATATGTGTGTGTGTGTGTGTATTTAATTTTTAGGCCCAAGCTAGCCCATTACTTCAGCCCAGCAGCTCGGTCGGCTCCCCACTCCCTAACCCTAATCTACCTAACCCTTATCCCATTCTTTTCTCTTCCTCTCTTTCATCCGTTCCACTTCATTTCCCAGTCGTCGCCTCCTGCTCCTCTCTCTCGCGTCTCACGCTCGAGCCCCAGCTCTTCTCCTCCTCCTCCCTAGTGCCGCCTCCCTTAGCGACACCATTGGCCTCTGGCCTCCTTCCTCGGCTTCCCTCTCTCCTTCCCTCATGCACTGTCGCCTCGCCTCCTCCACTGGGAACGGAGCCGGCCCTCAGCCCCCTTTCACCGCCACCGGTCTTCCCCGACACCGGTCGACTCCCCCTCGCCAGATCCGACCGCTCTTCACCGGATCTAGCGTTTCCCCCCACTCGGTGACATCCATTCCACAAAATCCTCTGGGAGCCACCGCCGATCCATGGGATTTGGCTGTCTCCTTCAACACCGACAGCCCCTCGGTCGTCCCAGGCTAAGTGACTTACTCCCCCTTTCTTTCTCCTCTCCCTCTCTTCTCTCATTCCTCCCATATTCCCTTTTCTCCAGGTTGCTCTAGCCCGGCCGGCGTCTTGCTCGGTGCTTCCGATCAGCTCCACCGCCAAATCTGGTTGGTGGTGGGAGCCCGAGCCCTCGGGGCCGCATGCGCGAGTCTCCCCTCGGCCATGGTGAGCCAAGGCCACCACAACGTCCACGGCTACTATTACTAGTACTCAAGCTAAGATCTAATTGCACTCCCTTCCACTGCTAGTGCTACTTATAGTCCACACCGTTTTGTTACTAGTATGTCATTTGCTTGATACCATTCATGACACATTTGATTATGAAATTAAGGTTAGAGAACGGCAATTGTGGGTGTATTGGATTCCTAGTTGTTTTAGTTTGCTTGT
Organism: Otatea glauca; assembly: GCA_036346275.1. NCBI lineage: Eukaryota > Viridiplantae > Streptophyta > Magnoliopsida > Poales > Poaceae > Otatea > Otatea glauca. The sequence continues at coordinate 6,803,834 of CM070721.1, read as the reverse complement.
ATCAGTGTTTGTCCCTTCTCTCTTGTGATCATCAGAGGTATACATATGTCTTAGAGTGTCTTATATGTATTGGCATGGCTGATTCACAGGGCAAATTATGATTTTTCGGTTAATGGAATTAGCTCAACTATCATATGTATTTGTGTATGGATCTGAATTCTTGTGATTGAGATGCGTATTATTCGAAAGATTGACCTTCTGTGTGATGTGGTTAGTACAAGTATACATATACTTCTATTTTGTATTCTAGGGACGAGGAGTAGTGTATGTAACTGAAGTTAGGCATGTCCATGTTCAGAACAGAAGAGTGCTTGATTTTGCATTATTTCTTTTGTGTGATGTGGTTAGTACAAGTATACATATATTGCTATTTTGTATTCTAGGGACGAGGAGTAGTGTATGTAACTGAAGTTTGGCATGTCCATGTTCAGAACAGAAGAGTGCTTGATTTTGCATTATTTCTTTTGAGAATGCAGAAATGGGGAGTTATTTATATCTAAAAGGGATATATGGCTAATGTTGATAAAACTAAGATGTTATCTAAGTATACGATCATGTTATTTTTGTATCTTGATGTCTCTTTGACTACTACCTTATGTTACTTCACACACTGATGTGTTTTGTGAACTTAATTGGGTGGAATTGTATGTGTGTGTTTTAGTTCATACCTTCTTTGTTTCTAGGAGAGTCATGTGAGTGCTGAGTCTATAAATATCCTTGATGTTTAATCATGTATTACTATCTTCAGATTGATGAACCTGCCACTGACTAATCAAAATCCTTGATTTATAACCATCTTGTAAAGTGCAAGATAATGTTCTTGGTTTCGTCTGATTTCTTTGTATTAAATGAATTGGAAATCTTTTAATACCACGATAAGTATGGCTAATATTGATATATTACACATGCTATTGGGGTATAGACCATGATGGTGTAGCAATCCAAGGTTTCTTCAAGTACCACATGATGCTTAACTCATTATTCCATCCATTGCATTCAGAAGTTTAAATATTCTTGTAACTATGTGTCATCATCATCTATTGTTCAAGCCAAGAGAAGAAAAATATAATTATATCTAATGATTAGCACCTTCTTTGGTTGCAGTGAGAGAGGAAAGGGTTGGTGGGGAGGAGAGAGATTGGTGGTTGTCCTTCTCCCTTTCTCTTCTTGGTCAGCTTCTTTTTCTCTCAGCAGAGAAGGACTAATGACTTGGGTAGCAAAGGACATATGTGGGTGGTGAAAGCGGTGGGTGTAACATCCCAAAACTCAATGCCATTAAAAATATAAATGGTTGAATTGATTTTTGGTTTGCATCAATTTGAATATTTTCTGGAATTTCTGGGTTTTCTGATATTATCAAAAGCATTTCAAATATCTCAAACAAGGGCTATAAAATTTCGAACTCAAAATATCCAATTGCAAAAAATCCTGTAATTAATATTTTTAAAACACTAAATACTCTCTTTAGCATCTCTGAAAATTTCTATGAAATCTTTAACTCAATTATCATTATATAGAAAAAAACAGCAAGTGGAATTTTATAACAGAAGCAATGTCAAAATTTTATAAACATAATTATGCAATATGTTGATCTTAAAATTTTACATAATTATCCATTAAAAGTTTCAGAATATTTTGATGTAGTTTGGTACCTTTAGGAAATCAATATCAGAGAGCCCAATAATCAATCTGTCTGCTTGTCAGAATTTTATAAAATTCCTCGAGTCAGATATCAAGTTGAACTTTTTATGGAAACATAAGTATCTCATCAGGTTTCTATGTCAAAAGTTTCAAAAATCTTCACCTCGTTTTGGGTGCTCCATTAAATCTGAAACCGAACTGCTGCCAAAATTCAGCAAATCAGTTTCTTTCTTTTCTTGCTGCGTTTCCCGCCAGGTGGGCCCCTTGCCATTTCCTTGCCTCGCTGCCTCCCCTGCCTGCTGGCAGCCGCAGAAATGCCCGGCCCCGCCTGTCAGTGGTCAACTCTCCTGCTCCTTCTTCTTCCTCGCACGCTCGCTCGAGCCTCTGTCCAATCCTTGCCGTGGCAGCCTCCTCGCAGCCGAAAGCTTGCCGTGGCAGGATTTTGGTAGCTCCGCGTTAGGCCGCACCGCCCTCCTCTGCCAATCGGCTGCCGCGACACGCCCTAGCCACTGCCAACGATTGTCGTGGCAAGCAACTCAAGCCAGAAACCCCGTCGTGACAGGGTGTGGACCAGCACTTCGGCAGCTTCACATCAGAGCTCCACCGCCCTCGTCGACCAATCCTTCGCCGCAACAAGCTCTGACTAAACTTATCCCCGCCATGGCTTGGTCATGTCGTCCTGGACTTGCGCCACCGGCCGACCGCCGCCTTGTTTGTGCAGGCCAAGCCTCTCTGGCGCCCATCACTTTCGTTCTCCTGCCAGAATCTGCGCTCACTCAAAACCACCGAGTTACCAGGTGCAACGCCCATTCCGTCGTGCCGCATTTGGTCAAGTCTCCAGTCACGTCGCTGAAGGACCATGTGGAGGTCCATCCATGTTTGTGATGAGTATTTGACTTTATTTGAGCAAGGTGTGCTCAAGTTTGAGTTTGATTTGGATTGATTTTCAAAATGAAGCAATTTGAGTTGTCTCTGCGGGAGTGGCGATCTGCAGTCGTATGGACGCGGTAGTGATGAGTTGGATGGTTTATATTGCATATCATTGTGGGCATTGCTATGTGAAAGGTTTTTCCTTGTCTTTGATGGTTGCAGGACGACGGTGCTAGGTCATGGTGAGGCGAAGGATGATCGGGACTAGGCAAAGAGCGTCGGAGGTCCAAACGGTTGGGAGATCGCCGGAAGATGATCGGAGACGGAGTCCGGGCAAGTAAATAATACAAGGAAAGGAGTTGATGCTAGCTAGATACCGCGTGGATCAATGAGGGCCATCGGATTGAGGTCTAGTTGATAGGTTAGCGGGTCTAGGTAGTATGCTTTGAAAACCGTGCAAGAAAACACGGTATGTGTGTGGGTTTTGGGTTAGCCCTTGCATGGCTGTGTGTGTGGGTTAATCTTAGCCCTTAGATGAGTGCTCTAGGGTTGAGGGACTCATCCAAGGGTGGTAGGTGGCCCAAGAGTAGTATAAATAGGGGTGTAGGGGTAGCCTCCTTTCCCTTGAAGGTTTTGAGGTTTGTGAATGCTCCTTTGAGCTTTGCCCACATGAAAGTGAGGCTTTGTAACCTCTCCTTCCAGAAATGAAAGTTTTATCCATCCACCTCTAAATTTATTTTGCGCATTTACATTATGTCTTTACTTTACGCAATTTAAATTCAGCATTTACTTTCCCGCAATTAAATTCTCGCAATTTACTTTCATGTAATTTAGATTTGCCTCCCCTCCTTCTAGATGCTTCTGATCTTGGATGTTTTGAGTGTGTTAATATGGTTTTACATCTCTTTTGCACTCTTGGATTGAGTAGATAACATCTTTTCTTTCAAGTTCCAACTTTGTTCAGAACTTGCTCTTCGCGCAGCAGTCAGTGTTTGATTTCTATAAACATATAGAAAAATCTTTTTCAAGTGATTCTTATTGGAGTAGGTGCGGGACTCTGACATCCACTTGCATAAAAATTTTGGAGTTCATTTGTTGCACCGTTTGGGCGCCATGAGGTGAAAACCGAGCCCCAAACTTTCTGCTCGAAGTTCTTGACCAGACTGTGTTCTTAAATTTTTCCTGTTTTTTCTGTAAGTCTTTTTGAGGAGAAATTTGATAGAGTTCTTCACGACTCTGATTATCATAGGGAGAAAAAGTCTCAAAATTTTTTGAACTGCAGAAACCCACCAACCTCCTGTGCAAATTGAGGACAAGTTCTGGAAATTCTGCTTTTGCTTTTCTTAAAGTGACTTTTGTGATTTGAATTGATGTCCTTTCTAAAAGCAAGAGTTTGAATTGATTCCTCTTTATCTTGAACACTAGACAACCAGTATTGTGATTCAAAAATCCCCACATATTTTATGGTACTTATCCATGCAAGCTTAGGGTACACATAGTTGTCTAGTTTTTCGGGTTTTCACGATTTCCTTTGGCGATCTTGTCGAGGTTTTTGTTGGAGTATTTTGGGGAAAATTTATTTGCGACCATTCACCCCCTCTGTTCGCCATCTCGGTCCTTCAATAGGTATCGAGCGGTTTTGCTCTTCCATAGATCTTGGCCGGCCTCAAGAGTCATGGCGACGGACAAATATTCCACCAAGCTTCCCATCTTTAATGGAGTTGATTTTCCTTTTGGAAGTCCGGATGGAGTCATACATCACGCCGGGGCTACGATATGGCGAAGGTAAAACTCCGTGTGAGGTTCTGGCGATGAAAATGTCACGGCCATCAATATGGTTGGCGTTGAGGCGAATGCTAAGGCAAGGAACATTCTCATCGAGGTCTTAGCGCGGTGAGTATGATAGGATTTCTCACCTTCGCTCGCTTACAATATTTGGGTAACCCTCGATGCTTACCATGAGGGTCTACTCAAATCAAGGCGTGAGGCAGAGGACGGTTCAAGCGCGAGTACAACAAATTTGATCAACGCTTGGTGAGTGTCTCGGCGAGTGTTTTGGTCGGTTTACAAAGATTTTGGCGACCTCCGCGTAGTTGGTTGCATATACCACGACTCGGACAATGCTCGGCATTTCTTGACCGCACTCGACCTTGGGTTTAGGAGATGAAGGTGACCACCATCAAGGACACCACCGACTTATCGACTATGACTCTTGGCGGGCTTTATTCCGCCTCAAGACTCATGAGATCGATGTCGTCTCTCGGAAGACGAAATCTTAGTCGATGGCTTTAGTCACCGATCCCATTGGATCTTCTTCTTGATCCTTCTATTGGTTTCTCTCTTTCGCCCTTTGCGAGCTAGCGATGACCAATGGAAAAATTTCAGAAAATGAGCTTGCTCTTCTCGCCGCAAGTTTTCTTATGCATACAAGAGGGTGAGAGAGAGAAGAGAGGTGGCATGATCACGCTTGAGTGTGGTGGCCCCAACCACATTGGTGAACTATCCCAAGGCGGAGAAGGGCAAGAACGGCGTTGGCGGTTCGGGCAAGAATGACTACACCGATAAGAACCGCGACAAGAATCCTCGGTTCGTGAACCGGCACACGAGAAGAAGTACCACAACTTCTCCAAGAACAAGAAGCTCTTCCACGCGTCCTCGCGCGCAGATGACATCAACCTCTCCGACACGGAGACATGGAGCGGCGAGGCGAGGATGATCCGCAATAGAAGAAGAGCGGCGACGACTTCTCGGCATGTGCTTCATGGCCGACACCAGCGACATCGGCGACTCCGAACTCTCTGACTCGGATGAGGTACCCTCCTATGACCAGCTCAGCGAAGCTTTACGCAAATTAGGAAAATTTCATGCTAGAGCTAGAGCTAGGTGTCACGGAGCTTGAGAAGGAAGTAGGTACCTTGACTCGGGAGTTAGCTTCACTTAGATCTTCTCCTCCGAGTTCTTGATGATTGCTCTTTGTGTGATGCTATTCTTGTGGAGTTGGAGAACCTAAGGACCATACATGATAGTGTGCTTGCTGAACTTGATGGTCTTAGGTTGAAGAATGCTAGCACTAGTTCTGTTGATGCTATTCCTGTTGAGGCTAGTTTTCTTCATGCTCACTTCACTCCATCTTGTGCTAATTGCCCTAAATTGCTTGCCGAAATTGATGCCATGAGCGAACACCTTAGAAAGTTTTTTGCTAGAAATGATGAACTTGAATTGCATGCTTCTAAGGACCCAGTCAGCTCATGTGAGGGCTGTAGGCAACTAAAACTTGACAATGATGCTTAGAATTCTTGATTCATCAGGAGGGTTAGTTTGCGGGATTTCTAGATTTGGGAGAGTCTTTCGTGCTGATTTTTCTGCTTCTTTGTCGGGACCCGAATATGCAAATCCGGACCCTCTGTGTATACTGCACTAGTCCAGGATCACGCTAGTGCACACAGGCTCAACATAAGTAAATATCACAATCATACATAGCGAAAGCATTAGGAAAGACATCATATGATATATACTACTAATTGAATGACCTTAGGGTCCACTTACATGACTCGCCTGCAAGGTGAACAACATATTAAAGCTGCGGCGGAATGAAAGCGTAGACAACCCCTCGGTATACCACGGGCAGCGACAAGGCTTGCGCCCTAAACATTCGTCTCCTCTTGGAATCTTTCCTCCGGCATTGATGTAGACTCTTCAAGCTGGTGAGGTTATTGTTGGCAAGGGTGAGTACTTAAAGCACTCAACAAGTTGTGCACAGAATGCGGTTCTAACATAACTATATGCAAGGCTTATTCCAAAGGATAGGCTATCATGGCTATTTTGCAACAAGCGACATTTATGAACAAATACAATAAATAGATTGGAAAGCGTAAAACAAATAACAATAATAGCTAGATTGACATTTCTCAAGTAAACCAAGTTTCCAATCCTAAGTCAAATTCCATCTTCCATATGGCATTCGCCATCCCAACCAAGTTGTCCAATTAATTAAACTAACCCTTAACTGTAATTCCCGAGCATTGCTCAATACCGCGAGCACGGCTATCCGAATAGTTTCACACTCTGCAGAGGTTATGCACTTTACCCACACGACATGATCGTCTTTTGGTGCCATGCAATTAACACACTTCCTTTGGTGTGTCGTGAAGAGATCATGACAAAGCCTTTACAATGCTACGGCAATCTAGTACTACCGCTAAGGTTTCAACACTGGCGGGTCTGTAAACCACAACCAGGGCCCCCCTCTTGCGCCATGTGAATTACACCCTGACCCGGGAACTCACACCACCAATGATAGTACCAAGTTAAGACATTACAATTTAATCAGCTAGGCTGGCCCATACCAGACATGTGGTTGCATGATTGACTCAGGTCAAAGGCTTGCAAGGTTAAGTCCTTAGAGTGATCAGGGCAAGACATCCACATACCCTCTGCCCATTGGGCCCACCTTGGCATACTCGCCCCTTGTCACTTGCCCCAATCTAAATTATTATCACCCAGTTGATTACCAAGCACCACGTGCCATCAACAATTCAACATCGTTGCGTGACATGACTCGCCACAACAACTCAATCTCATCGTGTGATTCCACATGACACACAAGTTCATAACATTGTTCCATATTCCATTAATCAAAATTAATTATCAATGATTCTGATACATGTGATGACGTGGCAAGGCTAAGCAACTAATACGAACTAATCCTCCAATGTTGATTATAGTTATTAACCAACTATATTTAACCAATCTAGGGTGACAATGGATCATGGCATACAATGACAAGGTAGGGTGTAGATCAATCTGGTATTTTAGCTAAGCCCAAACTAATTTGAAACAGTTGTATATTTGAAATATATGCAATAGCGTAAATCAAACATAGCAATTTTATAAACATGGGTTCAACATGATCAAAGCACAACTTGCCTTGGAATAGGTCCTGATCTTGATCTGAAGCTTGCTCTTGGGTTGCTTGATCTTCCTCCAAGCGTCGCACAATTCAAGCGTCTCAGCGTCTGCAGAAAGAGAAAAGCAAATAAATACCAAAACAGAGAGCAATTGAACTCCAAAATCAAATAAAATTCACCATTAAATAGATCTCAATTTTACAAATTTTTAGAAATTGGAATCACTCAAATCCGAGTTACGATGCAAAAGTTATAGCCTTTTGAAGTTTGAAATAAATCTGAAATCGAGAAAATCGAATTAACAGATTTATTTTGGAATTGAAAATAGATTTATTGCGTCGGCATGACGTCACAAAGCCGGACCAATCGGACACCGACCGTGTTCGGTCCATAGACTCGGTCCACGGGACCTCCACAGTCCACCGTGGGCGAGTCCACGGCGCCTCGCATTCTGGCGACACGCAGCGCATAACCCGATTGGTCCCTCTGCGGCGCCAAAATCTACCGCACATAACGCATCTAACGGCTCTGATCCGAGCTTACGTGGCTAAATCGACCGCCAACCACGATCTAACGGCTGGCGCTTCACGGAGAGGTTCACTTTGTTCACGCGGCGGCGTGCACGATCTCAACCCTTCACGAGATCGATGGCTCCGAAGCTTCAACACGGCGATGGCGGTGCGGCGGCGTAGCTCCACCGGACTTAGGCGGCGACCTTGGCGATGGCGTTCGGCGGCAAACGGCGAGCGCTTCCTCGCTGCCGAGCGCCCACGACACAGCGGTCTCGGTCCGGATCGGCGGCGGCGGCTAAACCACGGCGCAAAGGCACGAAACAAGCGGCGGCGCGTACAGCGACCCACGGTGAGCTCCGAGCACGATCTACGAGGTTTCTCGCAGAACAACTCCGATCAATCGCTGCGGCACACAAAGATCATCCTCGGGAAAGCTGCGGCCCCTTAAATAGCCCTCGGCGGCGCGTCGGCGCTAGGAATCCCAACCGACGCGGCGGCGGTGTCCTTCTCGGACACGTGGCGGCGCTGAGACCCGCAGAGGCGACACATGGGAACCGTCCACGTGGCACGATGAGCGGACCGGATCCACTCGATGCGATCTAATCGGCCCGTCGCTTGGATCAGCTGCGCGATCGGCTAGGGTTTTGTGAGGAGGCCGGGCCCGCGGTATGTCTGGATCGCATATTGTGGGCCCGCCGCTCTTGTTCACCGCTTTTAAAGCGAATTTTGATTTAAAGCGATTCGAAATTCATTTAATTAGTTTTAGGCAAATAAATTATCGGGAAAAATCCGGAAAAATCCCAAAAATACTTTGAGACATTACGGACTTAAATAAAATATTTTTGGCAAAACTTTATTTTAACTTTGCATAAATTTAAATAAATTTGAGCGAAAGGTCAATATTCTTAATTTAAAATTAATTCAATTAAATCCCAGAAAAATTCAAATAAATTCCAGAAAATCATAAATGCACTTTTAAGAAATAAAAACTTAGTTAAGCCAAATTTTGGGATGTTACAAACCTCCCCATATATGAATCTCGGCAGAGATTCGGGGCTAACTAGAGAATAGGTTGATAATTCGACTTGAGATCTTCTTCTCGCTCCCAAGTGGCTTCACTTTCGAATGATTGCTCCTTGAACTCTGTAAAATCGAATAGACTTGTTTACGGTCTTGCGCTCCATAACATCCAAAATTACATTTGGTTGCTCTTTGTACGCCAAATCTTCTTGTAGCTCTATTGCATCTAACGAGGTTTGCTCTGTTGGCACTCTGAGACATTTCTTGAGCTGTGACACATGGAATACATCATGCGCTCCTGCCAAGGAGGCGAGGCAACTCTAAGCGATAAGCTACCTCTCTCGGCGGCTCGAATCTTGAGCGGACCAATATATCTTGGCGCGAGCTTCCTTTAACGTGAAATCTTTTAACGCCCTTAAGAGGGTAACCACGAGGTACACATGATCTTCGGTCCAAAACTCAAATCTCGGCGACGGTTATCTGCGTAAATCTTCTGTCTTGAGTGTGCTATCTTCAACCTTTCTCTGATCATAGCGACTTGACTTTCGGCTTCCTCGAGAATGTCTGGCCCAAAAACCAAACGTTCTCTTGTTTCGTTCCAATTCAACGGAGTACGACAAGCACGCCCATACAACGCTTCAAATGGTGACATCGCAAGCTAGCTTGATAGCTAATATTATGTGCGAACTGCATATGGCAAACCTTTATCCTGACGTAGCATAAGCTAGAGCACAAGCTCTCAACATATCCTCTAAAATCGATTTACTCTTTCGATCGACCATCATGCTGCGGGTGATATCTTTGTCTTGCAATTGAGACGAGTCCCCATTGCTTCATGCAACTTGTTCCAAAATCTTGAGGTGAATTGGGTACCTCTGTCGACACAATCTTCTTGGGCACTCCATGCAAGCATACAATCCTTGACATGTACAACTCCGCTAAACGATCTCACGAATAAATGGTCTTTCTTGGGATAAAATGGCGACCTTGGTTAGGCGATCCACAATAACCCAAATGGAATCGTAGCCTCTCGAGTCTTAGGTAAACCGGTGATAAAGTCCATTCGATTTCCTCCACTTCCATTCCGAATTTTCACTACGCAATAAACGGTGGGTCTTTGATGCATGGCTTTACTCTCGACATCGTCGCATAAAGCAACATGCTCGGCTACTTCACGCTTCATGTTAGGCCACCAAAATCTCTCTTTCAAATCTGGTACATCTTAGCACTTTCGGATGAATTGAGTACTTGGAATTGTGAGCTTCCTAAGAATCATTGTTGCAATTCCTTTTTATCCAGTACACAAATTGGCCTTTGAAGAACATGGTTCCTTGCTCATCTAGAGTGAAATCCACGGCTAGGCCTTCCTCCTTTTAGCCTTGATCTTAGAAATCTTATCATCATCTTTACGGCCTTCTCTAATCGATCCTCGGTGTTGGCCTCACTTCGGTCTGACTACCATTCCTTGAGCGACTTCCAACCTTAACCGACATTCCTTGCAGCTCTGGTTGATCCTCCATTGACACGTATTTGCGCTATGGCTCTTCCGACTCGAGTATCTGCTACCACATTGGCTTTTAGGGATGATAAGGAATTCCACATTATAATCCTTAATTAGCTCTAGCCACCCTTGTCTCATATTGGATCGCTTGAGTGAATATGTATTTCCGGCTCTTATGGTACGTATATATCTCACATCTATTTCCTATGAGATAATGGCGCCATATCTTCAAAGCATGCACTCGGCGACTAACTCCAAATCATGCGTTGGATAATTCACTTCATGCGGTCTTAAGCTGTCTCGGCGCATAAGCAGCGACTTTGCCTTCTTGCATTAACACGCATCCCAATAAATATCAAATCCATTATGCACATCTGGCAACACTAATACGGGGGCTGTCGTCAAACGTTTCCTCAATCACAGAAAACTCTTTTTGCACTGCGGCGTCCATGCAAACTTCTTCTCCTAATTGCCTAAGCGGTCTCGGTTGCTCCCACGCAACATCGCTTTTAGTTGGATCCACGATAACTCCTTTAGCGATCATCTCATGACAAGAAATTCAACTTTCTCCTTCCAAAAGTCACTTTTGCTAAACTTAGCATACAACCATTGGTCTAGCAACCTTTCCAAAACTAATCCCAACTTGTTCGCATACTTTCCTTTTGACTTGAAGTAAACAAAAACATCCCACCTATACACCATAACAGCTTGACCAATTTCCCATGGAACTCCATTCGTCATGTCCATAAATTTTGTAATAGCATTGATCATTCTAGCGGACCTGCGTAAACTCACTTTGTCCATAATCGTGAAAACTCGACCTAAGAACATTCTCTCGCATGATTCTTTACTAATGATAACTTGATCGAAGATCTATCCTTGAGAACACTCCGGTCCCTTTTGGTGATCAAACAAATTACGATCTGGCGTGAATACTTACCCTTTTGATCATCACCTCATTAAACTCTCGACGATCGATACACATTCTGAGCTCCCATTTTTAAGCAGGTGCTCCCTATGGTGACAATTTGGTTCTAGCGAACCACCTTTCCAAAGCAACTCTTGATGCGCTTCTTCATCTCAACTAGCTCATCAATAGGCATTCGATGAGGTCTCTTTACTTTGGCGTTGTACGGGGACTAACTCCATCACACACTTGATCTCTCGATCGGTGGGATTCTTGAAACACATCTTGATACTCTCTAACAAGCGATACCTCTTCAAAGCGACAACTTCCACACTATTGACCTTCCGTGACCAACACGAAGCGTAGTCATTTGAAATTCCATTTTCCGCTTTCGGGGCTTTTAGCGGACACAATTCTTTGACCAAACTCGGGACGACCTTATGTCCGGACGACCAATTCATTTCAAGAGTAGCATCTCGGGTTTGATATCAATATCGCTCACTAAAAACTTTTCTCGACAACTCCATCACATTCTAGGTTAAATCAAGCAATAGCGTACTTTCGACCATGATAATTCCTCGGTGACAATCTTTACAAACACCATGAGGCGATCATCGTTACTGCGCAACATCTTCAAGTGAACCGTCAACATAGGGAATACTCGAAACATCCTTTATCATTAATGCTTTTATTCCAACACTTCGCATATCAACCTCTCAACCATCTTTACTTTATTTATTTAGGCACGAAAATCTTTACGAATTCACCTCTAGTCACTTTTCTTTTACAAGCGAGGGTATGACACTTGCATAGGCTAAAATCATCGATCTAAACTTCCTCGATTGGTATTGGTATTGAAGTTTTTGGTGGAGCAATTGAGATTGACTTGCTTTGGTGCGATCACTTCCTTATGAGGGCAATTGTTAGCAAAATGCCGGGCTTGTTGCAGTGTAACAAAGCTTAGGTCCACCTCTCTTCCTTGAGCATTTGTCGACTAAGCGGTGTCTTCATTCGGATGCCTCTTCTTCGTGATTCTCCGTACAAACTTCTCTTGCGACTTTCTTGCTCACTCTTGGCGTTATGAACTTGGTGAGGTAACCACGGAAGGACCGCGTCATAGGAGACTCTAGATTCTTTCGCGGGCATTTCTTAACAAAATGGCCTTCCTCATGTGATTATAACACACCCGTGTTATTTGTTGTGCGACTACAGTACATTGTTGTCTTCTTGTTGCGTCGAGCTGGTTGCTTCATAGGGCATTCACTAGCCCAATGGCCTTCTTCATCGCATACGGAAACATCTTTGTTGGTGGCGCAATTACTTCTTTCTTGATGAGGGTCAGCGGGATTAAGGTATTGTGTCCTTAGCTCTTGAGTGGCACCACTTTTGCAAGCGACGTTCCGCCTCTTCTTGGCGACTCTGGAGCAACTACGGCTCGAAGATTCTTTTCGCGATCTTTGAATTACAGCGGTGACTATTGGATTCAGAGGACATTGAGTGGACCATGATCTCGGCCTTCACAAAGGTAACATGTGATGTCACTCATAGGACATTCTCCCGAGAATGACTTCCTTCTGGTGGAGCAATTAATCGCATGCTCGTCGTGGTATGTCCTATTTCTCCACAGCGAATGCATGCACGATCCTCGACTTGTTTGGTTGTGACACTTTAGAAACAGCGCAAATGTTGAACAAGGTGCAGGATAGTATTACGCTCCGTATTTACCGTGACCATCTTGTCTCCGGTGGGGCAAAGAGATTACAACAACAACAAATTCATTCCAAGTGATATTCGCGGGGTTTCATGAACAACGGCACAATATTTCTTCCACCATTCAAAGTGATTCCTTATGGCGATAAGAAGCATACGGGACTTTCTCATCGTCTTCACCTTTGAGCAATGGCGACTTCCTCTCAATGGTCTTGAGCCAATCATCTACTACGAGGGTAACTCATTTCGAAAGCGTCGGCGGACGAGTCCTTATGAATTTCGATAACCTTAAGTAGGAGCGAATTCATTGGTAGCGACAGGACACTTGGTTGACATTAGTTGGGTCGGTCATATTCGCATCTGCTTCATCATTGCATGCATCAAGCGAGTGCGAGCGGTCAAGAACTCTCTGAAACTCTGCATATCCATCATCTTGACGGTTGAAGAACTAATCCACTATTGAGATTCTCCTTGGATTGATTTTTTCGCCATCGATTATGTTGTTTCCACGAATCTGAACCATCGCTTGACCGCTTCACTTGGGTTAGGGAAGAGGGAATAGCATAGGTAAGCGAGGATCCTAAAGCAGGGAAGATAGGTTTAACCCAATAACTAAAGCAAACAATATTACTAACTTGGTATGGTTGCTTTTATAAGCCTAAAAGCTCTACAACACATACTGCACACTCAGCAATCAAGGAAGAACCAATTCAACCTATACACACAAAACTACCGCCTACAAGGGTAACACTTCTATCTTAAGCGACGCGACTCCACACATGAGTCTCAGCGGCTATTTGAAGCGTAGGTCTTTTAACTTCGGAACACTTCACGATCTACTCCTTCCTTGAGCTCGATGATTCCTCCTTGATCTTGAGGTTGACAAATAACATTTGATGCTTTCTTCTATGATGTGGCACGTCAACTACCAAGACAACTCGGATAAGGTTTTTAACTCGATCCAGCAAGGGAGAGAGAAAGAAATTCAGCAGGGGAAAAGAGAGAAATTTTGACGAGGGAAGGAATAGAAGAATAAGATAAGTGAAGAACATATTATTCTTCCAAGTTAATTCTTTTCTTTTAGAAAATAATTTTGAAGTTCCTATAGAGACGACCAGACTATCTAGGGTCAAGGCCTACAGTCAGTATGGCTCACGATACCATACTGTCGGGACCGAATATGCAAATCCGGACCCTGTGTATCTTGCACTAGTCGAGGATCACGCTAGTGCACACGAGCTCAACATAAGTAAATATCACAATCATACATAGCGAAAGCATTAGGAAAGACATCATATGATATATACTACTAATTGAATGACCTTAGGGTCCACTTACATGACTACGCCTGCAAGGTGAACAACATATTAAAACTGCCGCGGGATGAAAAACGTAGACAACCCCTCAGTATACCACAGGCAACTGACAAGGCTTGCGCCCTAAACATTCGTCTCCTCCTGGAATCTTTCCTCCAGCATTGATGTAGACTCTTCAACTGGTGAGGTTATTGTTGGCAAGGGTGAGTACTTAAAGCACTCAACAAGTTGTGCACAGAATGCAGTTCTAACATAACTATATGCAAGGCTTATTCCAAAGGATAGGCTATCATGGCTATTTTGCAACAAAGCGACATTTATGAACAAATACAATAAATAGATTGGAAAGCGTAAAACAAATAACAATAATAGCTAGATTGACATTTCTCAAGTAAACCAAGTTTCCAATCCTAAGTCAAATTCCATCTTCCATATGGCATTCCGCCATCCCAACCAAGTTGTCCAATTAATTAAACTAACCCTTAAGCGTAATTCCGAGCATTGCTCAATACATGAACACGGCTATCAGAATAGTTTCACACTCTGCAGAGGTTATGCACTTTACCCACACGACATGATCGTCTTTTGGTGCCATGCAATTAACACACTTCCTTTGGTGTGTCGGCGAAGAGATCATGACAAAGCCTTTACAATGCTCTGGCTTAATCTAGTACTACCCGCTAAGGTTTCAACACTGGCGGGTCTGTAAACCACAACCAGGGCCCCCCTCTTGCGCCATGTGAATTACACCCTGACCCGGGAACTCACACCACCAATGATAGTACCAAGTTAAGACATTACAATTTAATCAGCTAGGCTGGCCCATACCAGACATGTGGTTGCATGATTGACTCAGGTCAAAGGCTTGCAAGGTTAAGTCCTTAGAGTGATCGAGGCAAGACATCCACATACCCTCCGCCCATTGGGCCCACCTTAGCATACTCGCCTTGTCACTTGCCCCAATCTAAATTATTATCACCCGGTTGATTACCAAGCACCACGTGCCATCAACAATTCAACATCGTTGCGTGACATGACTCGCCACAACAACTCAATCTCATCGTGTGATTCCACATGACACACAAGTTCATAACATTGTTCCATATTCCATTAATCAAAATTAATTATCAATGATTCTGATACATGTGATGACGTGGCAAGGCTAAGCAACTAATACGAACTAATCCTCCAATGTTGATTATAGTTATTAACCAACTATATTTAACCAATCTAGGGTGACAATGGATCATGGCATACAATGACAAGGTAGGGTGTAGATCAATCTGGTATTTTAGCTAAGCCCAAACTAATTTGAAACAGTTGTATATTTGAAATATATGCAATAGCGTAAATCAAACATAGCAATTTTATAAACATGGGTTCAACATGATCAAAGCACAACTTGCCTTGGAATAGGTCCTGATCTTGATCTGAAGCTTGCTCTTGGGTTGCTTGATCTTCCTCGAGCGTCGCACAATTCAACGTCTCACAGCGCTGCATGAAAGAGAAAAGCAAATAAATACCAAAACAGAGAGCAATTGAACTCCAAAAATCAAATAAAATTCACCATTAAATAGATCTCAATTTTACAAATTTTTAGAAATTGGAATCACTCAAATCCGAGTTACGATGCAAAAGTTATAGCCTTTTGAAGTTTGAAATAAATACTGAAATCAGAAAATCAGAATTAACAGATTTATTTTGGAATTGAAAATAGATTTATTGCGTCAGCATGACGTCAGCAAAAGCCCAGACCAATCAGACACCGACACGTGTTCCGGTCCATAGACTCGGTCCACAGGACCTCCCCTGGTCCACCGTGGACAGAGTCCACGGCGCCTCGCATTACGCGCCGACACGCGTCGCAACCCGATTGGTCCCTCTCTGCGGCGCAAAATCTACCGCACATAACGCATCTAACGGCTCTGATCCGAGCTTACGTGGCTAAATCGACCGCCAACCACGATCTAGCGGCTGGCGCCAGGAGAGGTTCACTGCTCACACGGCGACGCGGCACGATCTCAACCCTTCACGGAGATCGATGGCTCCGAAGCTTCAACACGGCGATGGCGGTGCGGCGGCGTAGCTCCACCGGACTTGGAGGCGGCGACCTTGGCGATGGCGTTCGGCGACAAGCGGCGACGCCGCTTCCCGCGACCGACGCCGCGCCCACGACACAGCGGTCTCGATCCGGATCCCGGCGGCGGCGGCTAAACCACGGCGCAAAGGCACGAAACAAGCGGCGGCGCGTACAGCGACCCACGGTGAGCTCCGAGCACGATCTACGAGGTTTCTCGCGAACAACTCCGATCAATCGCTGCGGCACACAAAGATCATCCTCGGGAAAGCTGCGGCCCCCTTAAATAGCCCTCGACGGCCGCGTACGGCGCTAGGAATCCCAACCGACGCGGCGGCGGTGTCCTTCTCGGACACGGCGGCGGCGCCTGAGACCCGCTTGGAGACGACACATGGGAACCGTCCACGTGGCACGATGAACGGACCGGATCCACTCGATGCGATCTAATCTGGCCCGTCGCTTGGATCAGCTACTGCGATCGGCTAGGGTTTCGCAGAGGAGGTGGGCCACGGTTATGTCTGGATCGCATGACTGTGGGCCGGCCCGCTACTGTTCACCCGCTTTTAAAACGAATTTTGATTTAAAACGATTCCAGAAATTCATTTAATTAGTTTTAGGCAAATAAATTATCAGGAAAAATCCAGGAAAAATCCCAAAAATACTTTGAGACATTCTGGACTTAAATAAAATATTTTTGGCAAAACTTTATTTTAACTTTGCATAAATTTAAATAAATTTGAACGAAAGGTCAATATTCTTAATTTAAAATTAATTCAATTAAATCCCAGAAAAATTCAAATAAATTCCAGAAAATCATAAATGCACTTTTAAGAAATAAAAACTTAGTTAAGCCAAATTTTGGGATGTTACATTCTTCTGGAGACTCTCTTCGATGTTTGATTGCTTCTGAGTCCCGTGATCTCTCCTTCTGGCATAGGAGACTTGGTCACATTGGTTTTGATCATTTGACCGAGTTAGCGACCACGATCTCATTCGGGTTTGCCCAAACTCAAGATGGTCAAAGACTTAGTTTGCTCTCCTTGCCGACATGGCAAGATGGTTCTTGCTTCTCATCCTCCGATCCAGTAGTGATGGTGATGCACCGGGCAGACTTTTACATATGGACCTTTGTTGGTCGGCTAGAGTCTGCGATCGGCGGGAGGGAAGTGGTATGTTCTTGTCATCGTTGATGATTTTCTAGATACTCTTGGGTATTCTTCATGGCCTCGAAGGATGAGACTTTTCTCACTTGAGGGTTTGGTCGATGGGTTGTCTATTGAGCTCCCGGTGCATTACGAGCTATCTGCAGTGATAATGGCACTAAGTTCAAGAATTCCTACTTTGAGAGTTTACGTGTGGAGTGCGGTTTAGAGCATCAGTTCTCTTCTCCCTCGCCCCTCGGTGAGAATGGCGTAGTGGAAAGGTAGAAACAGGACCTTGGTTGAGATGGCGGGGCGATGCTAGAGGCAGTCTGATACTCCTAGGAAGTTTTGGGGTGAGGCTATAGCTCTTGCTTGCCATGTTTCTAATCGCGTGTTTTTGAGAGCACATCTGCATCACACTTCTTATGAGTTGAGGTATGGACGAAAGCCCAGTGTGTCTTATTTTCGCGATTTCGGTTGCAAGTGTTTTATCTTGAAGTCTAGTAACCTAGATAAGTTTGAGTCTCGCTCTTCTGATGGTATCTTTCTAGGTTACTCGACTTCTTCTCGTAGTTATAAGTGCAGGTGTTGATGCGCATAGGATCATAGAGACACGTGATGTGACCTTTGATGAGGCTAGCCAGGAGCTAGACACGATGTTTGAGCTCTTCTTATCCCTTGAGACCATCTTTGTAGAAGATGAGGATGATGGAGATGATGGTGTTCCACCGGATCCAGTTCCCTCTACACCTAAGGTGCCTCTGTTTCTATTTACGCACCTCGGGAGACCCACCCTTGCCTTGAGCTCTCCTTGGTGAGTGGCTCTGCTCCTACCTCTTACATGCATGAGGTAGAGGCCATACGCTACGGTCCTCCCGACATATCCAGAAAGCTCATCCACCTGATCAGATCAATGGTGATCTGTTTGAGCGGGTCACTCACTCAAAATTAGGTTTGTTCAGTTTCTGCCTCCACTGTGCCTTCGTTGCCTCCTTTGAGCCGAACGATGTTTCTCATGCATTATCCGATGAATCGTGGATTAATGCTATGCATGAGGAACTTGAGAACATTGAGAGGAATAAGGTATGGCAGCTTGTCGAGCCCCCATCTGGTCATAATGTCATTGGGACCAAGTGGGTGTTCAAAAACAAGCAGAGTGAGGATGGGGTTGTCATTCGCAACAAGGCTAGGCTAGTTGCACAGGACTTTCTCGAGTTGAGGTCTTGACTTTGAGGAGACCTTTGCCCCTGTAGCTAGACTAGAGGCTATTAAGATCCTGCTTGCATTCTCTGCATCCCAGGGCTTCAAGCTCTATCAAATGGATGTCAAGAGTGCATTCCTCAATTGCTATATTGAGGAAGAGGTTTATGTCAAACAACCTCCAGGATTCGAGAACCCCAAGTTTCCGAGTCATGTATACAAGCTCTCCAAAGCTTTGTATGGACTCAAGCAGGCCCCCAGAGCATGGTATGAGAGGCTCAAGTCTTATCTTCTCAGCCATGACTTCAAAATGGGTATAGTAGATAAAACTCTGTTCATCAGACACCATGAGTCTCATTTTCTTCTTGTCCAGATATATGTGGACGATATCATTTTTGGTGGCTCATCTCATTCGCTTGTGTCTCAGTTTTACGAGGTGATGAGCCTGAGTTTGAGATGAGTATGATGGGCGAGTTGAGCTACTTTCTTTGCTTCCAAATCAAGCGGACTCGGGAGGTACTTTCTTGCATCAAGGCAAGTATACCCGTGACCTCTGAGGCGCTTGATATGTCGATGGGAAGCCGGTGATGACTCCTATGGCCACCATCGCTGTCCTCGAGCCCGATGAGGATGGTGAGCCTCTTGATCAAAAGGAGTTTTGGAGCATGATCGGCTCCCTCTTGTACCTCATTTGCGAGGTCGGACATACATTTCATTTGTGTGTCTGTGCGCTCGATTTCAAGCTTCTCCTCGCGCCTCTCACCGCCAGGTGGTCAAGCGCATCTTCAGGTACCTTCGTGCTACCACTGATTATGGTATTTGGTACTCTTCGTCTCTTAGAGCCTTTTCCGATGCCGACTTTGCTGGCTGTAGGATAGATAGGAAGAGCACTGCCGGCACTTGCCAATTCATTGGCATTTCTCTTGTTTCTTGGTCATCTAGGAAGCGATGCAGGGTTGCCTGATCCACGGCGAGGCGAGTATATTCTTGCTGCCAGATTGCTATAGCAGTGCTTTGGATGAGATCGACCTTACGGGACTATGGGTCGAGAGATAGAGAGTGTGCCACTTTTCTGTGACAACACTTCAGCTATTTGCATTGCTAAAAACCCAGTGCAACATTCCCGGACCAAACACATTGATATTAGATATCACTTCCTTAGAGACCATGTGGAGAAGGGAGATATCGCGCTTCAGTTCGTAGAGAGTGACCTTCAATTAGCCGATATCTTCACCAAGCCTTTGGATAGCTCCAGATTTGTTGCCTTGAGGAGTGAGCTTGGAGTCGTGAGCCCTTACGGCCTTTCGTGAGGGGAGCTGGTTTGTATATTATGTATTATATGTTTTTCTTCCAGCTTTTCTTTTCTTTGTATTTCTTTTGGGTGACTTTGGGCTTGTTTTCTTGAGTTGAGTTCACTCACTTAGACTTCTGGCATGCCTTCCATGGACCTCTTATCTTGTGCTTTAGGTTGCTATCATGCGTGATTAGCTGTTCTCTCTTCTCTCTAGGTTGAGTTCCCTCACAGTCTTATAAGTCTAGCAGGTATTGGGCCTCCTAGGTAGACAGGGTCTGTGTGCACTCCTTAGTTGGGATCTAGAGTCGCTTCCTATGTGGATCCTTTGGGAAGATAAGAGCGAGTCTAAGCCGTAGTGAGTCTCTTATATCTTTTCTATGCTCTATAGCCATCTAGTTTTGCAGTTTCTCGACTTCTTCTCCTCATTCTGTTTTTCTGGTTGTTATTGAGTTCATTCGGGTTTTCTTTATGCCTAATATTGATAATAACTCAACTTTAACCAGATTTGAGCTTAAAATTGATTCATTTGTTGAGGGGGAGTTTGAGAATCTGTTCGTGCATTGCATATAGACTGCATTTCCTGTTTAATGAGCTTTGTCTATTATGCAATTGATATCTTCTTCATGCTATACACCATGCTGCATCATATGGAGGAAATCACTAGCTCAGATATGTCCAAGTTCATTTAACTTGCTAAGGTTTAAAATGAAAAAAAAGCCTTAAATGAAAAACTTGATGAAACTTGTTGCTTTTACTTGCTAGGTTTCTTCTCTAGAGGTTTGTGCCATAATTTGAGAAATTTTGGAGTTCTCTAGAGTCCCTATAGCAACTTGGGTGAAACTAGTTTGATCCATGCTAGAGTCCTTCAATTGCTCATGAATCATTGTGCTAAAAATGAAAATTAAACAAAATTGACTCTTCTTGTGCACATACGACTCAACACCTTGCATTCACAAGACCGCTTCCCATTGCACTTGGGATGAACTTGGAATACATCGTGTTTGACCTAGACCATCCTCTTAAGAGTTCACCTTGAGATGGTCGCATATGGCTTGAGTTAATTGGTTGTCAAAAGAAAATGCAAATAAATTAAAAACAAAGACATATGTGGGTAGAGAATGCAAATAATGTCAAACATTTGCACCCCTCTATGTCTTGTATGATGATAAATCAAAATTTGTATTAAGTGATAAATGAGCCTGAAGGACCTTGTATGCTCTTCTAGATTCCCCAAAGTGTTGAGCAGGTTGAACTCTAGGTTTTCCTTTTGATACTTAGAGTGGCTATTCTTCTATTTTTGAAACTAAAGCTAAGTGTTGCACTCGTCAAATCTTGCTAAAAATGAAATATTCAAAACTAAGCTCGTATTTGCACTTGGACATGTCTTAGTTTAGTCATCTTCTGAAATTGACAAGCTTGGTGTAATATCCTTCCATTTTGATCAATTGGATAATCTTCAAAGCTCTTTCGATTGCATTTCATGCATACATAAAAAATTGATGCCTATATTGCCAAAGGGGAGAAAACGTAGAAAAGGCATCACTAAAAGATAAAAATGTGAATGCTTATTTGGTTATTATGATCTTTGTAAAACTATGCTACTACTTCTGTTGGATCATAATCTCATAATCACATTTGACATGCTTAGTTGGATTTTAGAGTTTTTGTTGAAAACTTGCTCTTTCTTAAATTTAACTCTAAAATCTAAATTCCTCTTCGTCAACTTGGTCATGGTTCTAATTTCCATCTTTGGACCAAGTTTGACTTTACAACTAAAAATTGCTTTCTTCTTCATTTTCTTCAAACTCAAATTTATGCCTTTTTGTGTGGTTTGTCAATATACTCATCAAGGGGGAGATTGAAGGCCCATGTGGAGGTCCATCCATGTTTGTGATGAGTATTTGACTTTATTTGAGCAATGTGTGCTCATGTTTGAGTTTGATTTGGATTGATTTTCAAAATGAAGCAATTTGAGTTGTCTCTGCTAGGAGTGGCAGTACCGGTTGTATGGACGCGGTAGTGATGAGTTGGATGGTTTATATTGCATATCATTGTGGGCATTGCTATGTGAAAGGTTTTTTCCTTGTCTTTGATGGTTGCAGGACGACGGTGCTAGGTCATGGTGAGGCGAAGGATGACCGGGACTAGGCGAGGAGCGTTGGAGGTCCAGACGGTTGGGAGATCGTCGGAAGATGATCGGAGACGGAGTTCGGGCAAGTAAATAAGAAAAGGAAAGGAGTTGATGCTAGCTAGATGCCGCGTGGATCAATGAGGGCCGTCGGATTGAGGTTTAGTTGATAGGTTAGCGAATCTAGGTAGTATGCTTTGAAAACCGTGCAAGAAAACCCGGTATGTGTGTGGGTTTTGGGTTAGCCCTTGCATGGCTGCGTGGGTGGGTTAATCCTAGCCCTTAGATGAGTGCTCTAGGGTTGAGGGACTCATCCAAGGGTGGTAGGTGGCCCAAGAGTAGTATAAATAGGGGTGGAGGGGTAGCCTCCTTCCCTTGATGGTTTTGAGGTTTGTGAATGCTCCTTTGAGCTTTGCCCACATGAAAGTGAGGCTTTGTAACCTCTCCTTCTAGAAATGAAAGTTTTATCCATCCACCTTTGAATTTATTTTGCGCATTTACATTATGTCTTTACTTTACGCAATTTAAATTCAGCATTTACTTTCCCACAATTACATTATCGCAATTTACTTTCATGTAATTTGGATTTGCCTCCCCTCCTTCTAAATGCTGCTGATCTTCGATGTTTTGAGTGTGTTCATATGGTTTTACATCTCTTTTGCACTCTTGGATTGAGTAGAGAATATCTTTTCTTTCAAGTTCCAACTTTGTTCAGAACTTGTTCTTCGCGCAGCAGTCAGTGTTTGATTTCTATAAAAATGTAGAAAAATCTTTTTCAAGTGTTTCTTGTTAGAGGAGGTGCGGGAGTCTGACATCCACTTGCAGAACAATTTTGGAGTTCATTTGTTGCACCGTTTGGGCGCCATGAGGTGAAAACCGAGCCCCAAACTTTCTACTCGAAGTTCTTGACCAGACTGTGTTCTTAGATTTTTCCTGTTTTTTCTGTAAGTCTTTTTGAGGAGAAATTTGGTGGAGTTCTTCAAAGCTCTGATGCTCATAGGGAGAAAAAGTCTCAAAATTTTGTGAGCTTCATAAACCCACCAACCTCCTGTGCAAATTGAGGACAAGTTCTGAAAATTCTGCTTTTGCTTTTCTGAAAGTGACTTAGGCTATTAGACAACCAAAAAAGAAAAACAAACTTAGGCTATTTGACTTGAAACATCTCCCAAGTCATAAACTAAAAACTGAAAGCCTTAATCTTGTTATCCCAACTTGTTCCATCATAGATTCCATCTTACTTTATTCAACTCTTTGAGTATTACTAACTTAGTCATCAATACCAAAACCATAATAATACAGAAATAAAATTTAGGGGTGGTTAGATGCTATCAATCTCCCCCTTTTTGGTAATTGATGACAACATATCTTTTAGTTAGTAATATCTCACTTATTCTGCAAAATAGAGTTAGCTGAATGTACTGACATCAGAAATAATGAGTGAATATTTCTCCCCATTAATGAATGCATTTATATCATAGTAGAGAATCCGAGCATATAGCATCTAAACAGTTTAAATATGAACAATATATAAACAAAGCACATAAAAATTGCACACAACAGGACAAATACACATACTATTCATATAGTTAAGCCAGTCTACAGAACAGAACTTAAGAGACTAAGGCTAAGGCTATGAGGTTTTTCTCCCCCTTTGGCAACAATAACCAAAAAGGGGCCCTATTGGCGCCTTGAGAAGATTCTTTTGAGCTGGCCCTGAGCTTTGCTTTTCTTTGAAGGAGAGACAGGTGGATCATCAGTGGCTTCTTGGCTTGGATTATCTGGCCCTTGAGACATAGCTTGTTCATGCCAACTTGGATAGTCTGGGTCTCCTGGCTGGATAGTCAGTAGTTGAAGATCTGACTGAATATGATCCAAAGATTCATTCATATTTCGAGTCTCAGCAAGGACGTCGCCCACATCATACATGCAGTCATGTGCCAAGCGAGTATAGTCGAGCAAGGCATCTTCAGTGAATTCTGAAAGATGATCTAATTGATGCCTCATCCATAAATGATTGCTTGTATGAGATATATTTCCAGCCTCCACTTGATTTCTTAGTTTCTTGTAGTGATCATCCAATTTTTGATTCATGTCATACAGTCTGTCCTTGATCAGATTTTGATTAGTATCGAGCTGTTGGACATGCTGTCTAAGATTTTCCTGATTTCTACTTAGGTGGTCAAATCTTGACATGACTTCATTTTGGAACTTTATTTCTTCCTCATATCTTAGAGCTGCTGTATTCTGATCTTCCATGTATCTTGCTTGGAAACCTCTTTGATCAGCATGATATTGTTGCTCAAAGTTTGAAAACCAGGAAGGCTGAGAGTCAAAGATATTTTCTTGAGCCTGAGATGTATTAACTTGTGCTTGCTCATCATACTTTGGAGAAGATGGTATGGGATACTGACAGTCAAACAGACTTTCCCAACCAGGAAACGTGTCCCTTTGATCATGCTCAGGATGAGCTGACATTGAAGGATAGTAGGTTTCAAATTGCTGGGGCATGATGGCATCCCAGATCCTCTGCTTCATTTTCATTTTCTCTCGTGCGAAAGTTTGTGCCTCCATGAACCTTTCTGCAGCTGCTGACTCTTGAAGATGATATAATTGTTGCTCTTCATCCAAGGTTCTATCAACTGAGCTTGAAAGCTTTTGAGTAGCAGCATCATCCATTTCCCATGATTCACTTCCATGAATTACTTGATTTATACGGAGAATGGTGGCTCGAGTCTCCCCTTTTCCTCTTTGAACACTAGGTTCTCTGTTATTTCTACTCTGATCAGACATATGATGACTCTCATAGGTTTGATGATAACTTTCATAAGATTGATGCCAGGAGTCATTTTGTTGTGCCTGGGAAAGATCTTTAAAGCTGTTTCTGTCAAATTCATTTTCAGCCTCTGCCCTTTCTTCACTTTCTTCTTTATCCTGTATTGGTTGATTTTCGGCCACTCTTTGAAGAAACCCAAAAATCCTTAAACTTTGTCCAGTAGCTTGATGCATACTATATTTCTTTTGAAAGCACTTGAATTCTTTATTTAAATCGTTTTGAGAGATAATGCCTTGAGCCAATAGGACTTCAGTGATTAACTGGGCAAAGGCAAAGAGCTACTAAACTTTTTGTAGATGGCTTCCTCCATCTGCCCAAAGAAGTAGTCAACTAGATCTACAGGCTATCTTGATAAAATGAGATGTAGTAACCAAGCTAATACTGAGGTTACTCCTTCCTTATATCCAGACTTGGGATATATTGTATGCCTCAATATTAAAAGCAGAACCTTAGCTTCTTCAGACAGGCAGGACACTCTATTCGGATTAAAATCCTCACTGGAGGTGTCTTTGTATATGTGTCCCGACACTTGCACATCCGCATGTCCCCACTCGTCTCCACCTCTCATGAGGATACATCTTTTCAAAGATTCTTGTCTTGTTTGCAGTGGACTAGAAGCTCCAATTCTTGATTCAAACGGGATGACTTGATTTTTCTTATTTTTCCATTCAGAGTAAATATGATATATTTTCTTTGTTTGTTCACTAGTAAAGATGCATAAAACTCTAGAGTCCTTGATACACTTCATGGAATTGTTTTGTTTGACATGATTCTTATCATCCAGAGTTGAGTTTATGCAATCAAGCAATCCAGATTGAACCAATGATATTATTCACTTGATCCCATTCTACATATTGGTGATTTGACAGAGCCGAAATCAACTTTTCTTTTCCATATCTTCTGTTCAGATAGGCATGGTATATATTTTTGTGTAACAAGGACACAAAATTTTCACCCAGGGCTGGCCTTGACTCTAGAAACCAGGCCTTTTCACTTACTAACCGAACTGCTCTCAACTTCTTAGTACTAAGGTTTGCCAGTTCTTCACTGCTAAGCATGTCAATTTCAGAGACGATTCGATACTCTCGAGGAAGATTCACTGTTGGGTTCATAGGGACAATCCTCAGAGGATGACTCAGAATCAACTATTTGCTTTCTTTTCTTGGATGAGAGGTTACTACTTTCCGGTTTGCTCGAGCAGCATTATGAACATCTGGGATTAGTATTGGTCCATGAGGTTGTTCAGGCAGATTTGTTTCAGAGGTTGAACTGGATCTTCTTTGCTTCTTACTCTTAACTCTATCAATAATTTTTCCAATCAAACCCCTTTTATCAGGATTCTTTGACCTCATTTTGATTTCTGACTTTAAACACAGACTTATTGCTCAGACTCAGGACCAGGCCCTCTTCAAACAAAAGAACAGACCTAAAAGGAAGAACTATATCTAAGCACCAGGTCTAGGGTTCGAGATTTTGAAGAGAAAGAGAGAAGTTCTAAGGAACTTACTGAGCTTGAAGAAGATTCTTGCGCAAAAAGTCACAGGATCACCGTCGCCAAGACCCGATCAGGATTTGCTTCGTTGTAGAGAAGAAGGAAACTTCTGGTTCAGAGAAGTTTTGTGCAAGCAAGGAAATAACAAAGAGGTTTTTGATGGAAGAAGTTACTGCATTGAATGTATTGGCAGAAGTAAATGGGCATTGGGAACTGACACCTTTAACCAGGGTAGTTGAAAAGGAATGGGAGTTCTGGCAAGGTGGTGGGACCTCCTTTTTGAAGCGGTTTGAACAAGCACAGAGAGTCCCAAATATAAGGTCAGGTTAACAATGGGTAAGACCTAAAGCAATAGGTAAGATTTTAAACAAATTTTGAAATCTTGAGAGAAGAAGAAGAAAATTAAAAAAAATGACTTTAGAAATATTTGATCATGAGGTAGAATTGATTCAGACGGATTTAGACAGATTACTAATTGGGCCGGACCAAAAAGCTTTATACTCAGCCAAGACCAGTTTTAGTCCGTTTGTAGAGGAGTTTTTAGTCTTGCTTGGTGTTAAGACCAAAACTTTCATTAGCGTCGGACTAAAAAATTTAGTCCGACGAGCATTGAAAGTTTGTTTGAGATTAGTCCGATCCAAGTAGGAACCTATAACTTTAAGTTGTTCTCTGTCTGCATCATATCTATATTTCTGAAGATTTTGAATATAAGAGATATATCTAAGATCGACAAAAAAATCAACAAAGACAACAAAATTTTTTTTAGTAAATGTTTGAGTTTGATAATCAAGTAAGCTTAAGTATTTCTTTAAACTAAGCTTATCTGAGAAACTCAAGTACTTTAATATGGACACTTTGCTGAAAAAGTCAGATGATAACTTGGTTTCTTTAATTTGTGATTATATAAGAAAGAGCATAGAAAGATGAGTATTATAGCAGCATTTTTATTATTAAAAGGAACTTTATTCAAAGAGTTATTTTAACTTGACATTATTACTTTATCCATATCGTGTAGTCGAAACAGTAATCTGTCGAACTAGAGCCGCGAATGATACTAGCAGAAAGTATTGTGCGACTAGTCGAAGTTATGTTTAGCGACGTACGCTTATGAATAGTCATTCAATTTAGAAAACACACAAGATTCAGAGAGCACATTGGAACACCATATTTTTATTTATATACAACATCCCGGCTTACATGATTAGAGGGAACGGGACAAGACAAGAACAAGAACTTAGTTTTCTCCCCTACGCGCGCGCCCTAGAGCCTCTATGAGCGCATCTCTGGCCCTGAGGAGAGAGGGGAAAGCTTCAAGAAAGGCGTCCACGGCAGCACTATCTCTGACAACTGCCCTTTCTTCGGCCAACACTGCTAGAGTGCGATCAAATTCCCTCCAGAGCTCTGCAAGCTCTGGATCGTCCCGATCATCGTAGAAAGGTCTTTTAGGCATGATGAAGAACTCAGAAAGAAGCTAAGAGATGGATTGCATCCTCAGAGCTTTGGTTCACCTTTTATAGCCATTTCGACAGGAAAGAAATGAATGCCTCATAATCCGAAGCGGCTTGAAGTTAGAGAAGATACGGAAAACTAGGAGGTTACTAAACCAAGAGATTTTTAACTGAAAGTCACACAAAGCTGGGGTAAGAAATCAAGGGATATGAGCTTTCAGGATAAGTAAGTGAGCAAACTTGCTCCCCCTTAATCAGATATTATTGAGCAACATTTGAAAAGGCAATAATATTTAGTTCATTTCTTAATTTCGAAAATTTGGCCTCATCAAGCGGCTTAGTGAAAATATCAGCCAATTGGTCCTCAGTTCTTACATGACTAAGCATAACATTTCCTTTAGCAACATGATCACGAATAAAGTGATGTCGAATTTCAATATGCTTAGTTCTGGAATGTTGGACCGGATTGTTTGCTATTTTCACTGCACTTTCATTATCGCACAATAGAGGCACATTTTCAAATTTTATACCAAAATCTAAGAATGTTTGTTTGATGAATAAAATTTGAGCACAACAACTTCCTGCATCCACATATTCGGCTTCGGCAGTGGATAGTGCTACTGAATTTTGCTTTTTAGAAAACCAAGAAACTAAAGACCTTCCAAGCAAATGACAACTCCCTGAGGTGCTCTTACGATCAATCTTGCATCCGGCATAGTCAGAATCTGAGTAGCCTAGAAGCTCAAAGGGGGCACCTTTGGGGTACCATAAACCCATACTTGAAGTAAACTTAAGATATCTAAATATTCTTTTTACAGCACTCAAGTGAATTTCTTTAGGAGCAGCTTGAAATCTAGCACACATACACACACTAAACATGATATCAGGCCTAGATGCTGTCAAGTATAGTAAAGAGCCTATCATGGATCTAAAAAGCTTTTGATCAACAGACTTACCTCTCACATCTTGATCAAGATGTGTGTTAGTAGCCATGGGAGTCTTTATAATCTTGCATTCTTCCATTTTGAAGCGTTTGAGAAGATCCTTAGTATATTTTTCTTGAGAAATAAAAGTTCCTTCCTTCAACTGCTTGATTTGAAATCCCAGAAAGAATGACAGTTCTCCAATCATAGACATCTCGAATTCTTTGGCCATCATGTCACCAAACTCTTTACAGAGAGAAATATTAGTACAGCCAAAGATAATATCATCTACATATATTTGACAAATCATTAATGTTCCATTGATGTCTTTTAGAAACAGTGTTGGATCAACCTTTCCAGTTTTGAAGTTCTTATTGAGTAGAAAATCTCTAAGACGCTCATACCAAGCTCTAGGAGCTTGTTTTAGACCATAGAGTGCCTTAGATAATTTATACACATGATTTGGCGAATTTTGATCTTCAAAACCAGGTGGTTGTTCAATATAGACAGTTTCATCAATGAATCCATTTAGAAATGCACTTTTTACATCCATTTGAAATAGAGTGATATTAAAATGAGTAGCAAAGGCAAGAAGAAACCGAATAGCTTCAAGGCGAGCCACTTGGGCATAAGTCTCTCCATAGTCCGATCCTTCTATTTGAGTAAATCCTTGAGCTACAAGTCCGGCTTTATTCCTTATCACCACTCCATTTTCATCTTGCTTATTTCGAACACCCATTTTGTACCAATAACATTGTGATCCTTTGGGCGATTTGTTAAACTCCAGACTTTGTTTCTTTCAAAATTGTTAAGTTCTTCTTCCATAGCAATTATCCAATCGGTATCTTCTAGTGCTTCTTCCACTGTTTTAGGTTCAATACGAGACAAAAGAGTAATGTTCACAAAAGAAGCTTGTCTAGAACGAGTTTGAACACCCTTCTTGAATTCACCAATGATTTGATCGAGGATGATCCTTCGCAATGGTATGATGGCTTTTGATGAGGATTGGACGATTTTGTTCTTTTCTTCTTCTTCTTCTTGAGTTCCAGCATGAGGCACCATTGATTGAGTGGGGAGTTCATCCTTGTCTTCCTTTGGTCGAATATCACCCACTTCCATCTTCTTCATTGCTTGTGCCAAGTCATCATCTCCTACATCATCTAAATTTTCGTGCTCACCTTGTGAGCCATTAGATTCATCAAACTTTACATCATAAGTTTCTTCTACCAGCCCAGTGGTATTATTAAAGACTCTATATGCTTTGGACTTAGAGGAATATCCTAGCATGAAGCCAGTGTCACATCTAGTTTGAAATTTTCCCAAATGAGTTCTCTTTTTATAGATATAAACTTTGCAACCAAACACACGAAAATATGATACATTTGGTCTTCTTCCTACCAAAAGTTCATAAAGCAATCTATGAAGATAAAGTCTATTTACAGCATGACAAGTAGTATTGATAGCTTCGGCCCAAAAAGTATCAGAGGTTTCATATTCATCTAGCATAGATCTAGCCATTTCAATCAAGGTTCGATTTTTCCTTTCAACAACACCATTTTGCTGAGGAGTATAAGTAGCTAAGAGTTCATGCTTAATTCCTAATTCATCACAGTATTCAATGATATTTGTGTTAACAAACTCAGATCCATTGTCACTTCTTATTTTCTTGATGGGACAATCAAATTCATTTTGAGCCCTTTTTGCAAAAGTTTTGAAGATTTTTCCAACTTCACTTTTATTTGGCAAAAAGAATACCCAAGTAAATCTGGAAAAATCATCAACAATTACTAAACAATAAGAGTTACCACCAATGCTAGCATGAGGTGGGACCAAACACATCCATATGCAGAAGCTCAAGTGGCCTAGTGGTGGACATGATACTTTTAATTGGGTGGGAATTAGCTACTTGTTTGCCTGCTTGACAAGCACTACATAGCTTATTCTTTTCAAATTTGACATCTTTCAAACCCACCACAAGCTCATTTTTGAACAGCTTCTTCAGATTGGACATACCTACATGCCCAAGACGCCTATGCCAAAGCCATCCAAGGGAAACTTTAGCTAACAGGCATGTTGAGATACATGAGGAGTTAGATTTGAAATCTACTAAATAGAGATTTTGAAATCAAACCTTTGAAAATAAACTTTTCATTTTGTCAAATCTGATTACCCCATCGAAGTGAAGTTGCAATGGAATCCAAGATCACATAATTGAGCAACAGACAATAAATTGAAGTTTAAGGAATCAACGAGAAGAACATTGTCAATAGAGTGATCATTTGATATGGCAATCTTACCAAGACCTTTTACCTTTCTTTTGCTGTTGTCTCCAAAGGTGATTTTGTGACTTGGATCACTTTCTCCTTCAATTGAAGTGAACATTCTTGAGGTATCGGTCATGTGTTGAGTGCAGCCACTGTCAATGACCCAATGTCTGCCTCCACTCTTATAATTTACTTACAAGTTTATTTTTTCACTTTAGGTACCCAAATACTTTTGGGTCCTTTGATGTTAGTTACAACCATTTTAGGTTTGAAAGGATTTATCAACATAGCCTTAGGTACCCAGACAGCTTTAAGTTTCTTATTTAGATTTGAGGGACCTACATATTTCACATTTGCTTTGCCCCTGAAATCTTTGAATAACATGTAATGGGCATCTACCATGCAATTCCTTTTAGCATGAGAAACATTTGCAAGATAGCAATTTTTAGATTCATGATTTGATTCATGACAATAATAACATTGAGTGCTTTTCCTGACAAAAATTTGTTTAATATGACCTGAAGCATTTTTATTTTGCAACCTGTTGGGTTTATATCCCAAGCCCTTTTTGCCCAAATTTTGTCTCTGTCCAACTAGAATTTTGTCAAGAGTAGCACTTCCTAGAAAAGATTTTTCTAAGCCTTTATCAAATGTGGCTATTTGAGCTTTTAGTTCTTTATTTTCGGTTTCAAGCTCCTTGACACAGGAAGCATATTTGCAATTTCCTTTGCAAGCATCAGAAGAACCATAAGTCAAGATCTCTTCTGTTGAAGAGACACATGAGATAGATACATTACTTAAAGAGACATGACTGGATTTGTTAGACACCATTTCATTTTCAATTTCTAGCTCACAGTAGTTAATTTGCAAGTCTTCATAATTTTTAACAAGCAAAGCATGACTTGTAACTAGATCATAATGAATTTGTACAGACTTTTCATGTTCATGCATAAGTTTTTCATACTTGTCTGTTAGCATCCTTTGATCATTAAGCAAGCTAGAGATAGTCTTCTTAAGAGTTCTAGTTGAATTTGTTTTATCATGAAAGGCATTATTTAGTTCTTCAACTAGTTCTACAAGCTCATCATAAGAAGGAGAGTCACTAACCTTTTCCTCATCTGATCTTGCCATGAGACACAGAGGAAATGAGGGTGGTGGTGGAGTTGACTCATCTAGAGCGAGTCCAGCTAGCCCCTTTGACTTTGGATTTTCTTCATCTGAGGATGAGTCTTCACTTTCACTTTCGTCATCAGTAACCCATTCTCCTATGTGAGCTTCTCCTTTTCCTTTCTTCACAAATCTCTTGGAGTAGTTCTTCTTGAAAAACTTCTTCTTTGGTTTTTCCTGAGTCTTTTCCTCATCCTCATCATCCTTATATTTGTACTTGCTCTTCTTCTTGATTTTGTTGGGACACCGAGCAGCTATGTGCCCTTTTTCATTGCATTCAAAGCATACAACATTAGAAAAAGGATTTTTCTTTGAGTAAGAATTTGACCTTTCTCTGTCTTTGAAATTAACTCTTCTCATGAGTTTGTTGGCTCTTCTCATGAGTAAAGCTAATTTCTTTACATCTTCATCCTCATCTTCACTTGACTCATCATTATCTTCGTTAGATGAGTCTTGTATAACTTCTTTGGCTTTTAATGCGATGGATTTCTTCCTTGGAGCATCTTCATCAGCCAATGTGAGTTCATGAGCAGATATCTTGCCCAATAGCTCGGTTGGAGTGAGCCTTTTAAGATCATCACTGTTGGACAGATATGTGATCAAGCCGTGATATGCCCGAGGAAGCACTCTGATCATCTTCCTGCATACTTCAACATCTGAAATTTTAGTTCCTAGGCCTTTTAGTTGATTGACAATAGGATTTAGCCTAGAGAATATGTCATTAGCATTTTCTTGAGAAAGCATTTTGAATTGATCAAATTTTTCTTGGACAACATAATATTTTTCTTCTTTTACATCAGGAATTTCTTGTAATGTTCTCCATATATCATAAGCAGATGTAAGATTACTTACTCTATCAAAAACTTCTAAATTAAGATAGGAAAATATGGCATTTCTAGCTTGAGCATCATATTGCATATTTTAAATTTCACCAGGAGTGGGTTCTCCATATGCAGATTGCCCTTCGGGTATGACACGAGAAGGCATAGGCTTCTCTGTAACCCTCCACACATCATACCCGACAGCTTCTAAATAGCATCTCATCCTAATTTTCCAATAAGCATAGTTTGTGCCATCAAAAACAGGTACTCTACCAATACTAACAGTTGCAGAACCATTTCCCTCAGCCATTTACCAAAGCTAGTTAGGCTAGACAAGCAAAACTAGGCTCTGATACCACTTGAAGGATCGAGATGGCCTAGAGGGGGGGTGAATAGGCAATTTTAACAATTTCTAACTATTTTAAATAACTAACTATTAACAGAGAGCAACTTACTGTAAGAATAACACAGAAAATAAACAACTAATAAACACACCGAAAGCAATAAACAAAATGGCACAGGAGAGACAGAGATTTATCCCGTGGTTCAGAGCAACACTCCTAATCCACGTTGAAGCACTTCTTTCGAAGTTCTGCTTCTCCAAAGCTAGTCGTAGTAGCTCTGGCGATCACTCAGGTAACTCTTTCACTACTCCAGTGAGGCGAGTTCCAAACCTCTCACAAATACAGTTGCCTTCCACAAGCTCCTTTGGACAGGTCACACTGTTCACTTCCTCCAAGTCGCTCACGATCGCCAAGATCCAAGAGTAATAAACTTTGCACAAGTTCTTTCTCTTGGTTCACTTTGCAATTCACACAACTAGACACTGACTTGGAGCTAAAACACATAGAGATGTATGGGAAGTTTTTGTATGAAGATGAAGCACAGACTCCTTTTGAGAATGAGAGCTATATTTCAATACCAAAGTGTAAGGAGTTCATCTATCTTTTTGGTAGATGGCTTAGATAATGCTTATATAGCCATTTGGAGTGAAAATAGCCGTTACACCTGCTATAGTAGCCGTTGGACGTGTCAGATGTCAGAAACAACAGAAATATACACGTACAACGGACTTAGTATCAGTGCTTAGCGATACTGGATATGTGTATGTCGGACCAAATTTGAGAGATTGCGACGGACCAAATATTTTGGTCCGTAGTACATGGGTTGATTATGGAAGATGGTCTGGCATACCACTGAGAGACATACATGAGTATCAGTCCAAAAACTTTGGTTCGTTACACATGGATTTCAAAAGATTTAGCTTAGGTAATGAGACCTATGTACGTCGGACCAAATTTTTGGTCCGTTATACATGGATAAAGCAAGAGTTTTGCCAGGAGTAGAGACACATGTACTTCGGACTAAATTTTCGGTCCGTCATACATAGACTTCACAGAAGATAGGTTTGGCATGGAAACACATGTACTTCGGACCAAAATTTGGTCCGTCATACATGGTCTTTTCAGAAGATTGGTGCCAAGGACCTTTTTCAACAAAGATAAATTTTATCTAAGCTTTTTATTTTAGCCACGGACTAAAAAATAATTAAACACAAATGCTTGGTCCATTTTCTGAGAAAAGGTTCTTTTTGAAGATAGAAAATATTCATTTTAGGTTTCAATTGAAAGTACATCAAAGATTTAGTCCAGCTAAAAACTTATACACTGACAGGGGTGCCGGACCAAAAATTTGGTCTGCTGAAGATGAGAAACCTAAGATATTTTGGTCCATCACAGAGGAGAGAATATTGCATGTATGCCGGACTAAGTATTTTTGGTCCGTCATTCATAGGTAAACCTTTGGCTATCAAGAAGATTTTCAAAGAAGGTTTTGATCAAGGATATGTGAATATGAAAGCGAATATTTTAATCTGATGATCAGATATTCAAAGGAAGTTTTGACGTAGAATAGTTTCAAGGTATGCAACGGACTGAAGAAAAAATTGATAGGTAAAGATTTGTCCGTTGTACTAAGAGGTATGTTTTCATCAAGGTAAAGACTAAGTGTCTTTTGCTCCGAGTGATCTAGTTTTGCCTTTGCCTAAACAAACTATTTCTTTGTGCAAAGTCCCTCTTTTAGACAACCAAAAAAAACAAACAAACTTAGGCTATTTGACTTGAAACATCTCCCAAGTCATAAACTAAAAACTGAAAGCCTTAATCTTGTTATCCCAACTTGTTCCATCATAGATTCCAGCTTACTTTATTCAACGCTTTGAGTATTACTAACTTAGTCATCAATACCAAAACCATAATAATACAGAAATAAAATTGAGGGGTGCCTAGATGCTATCAATATCTGGGCCCGGTAAGTCAGTCTCTACCCCCTCGCGCGTGTCACTGCCTGCCCGGACCCACGCGTCAGCATCTTCTATGCACCAGTGGCTCACTAACGAATGGGACCCAGTAGTCAGTGACCGATTTACTCAAGAAATGCCTGAAAAATCTGGAAGAAATGGAAAAGGCGCTTCCCTAACCCTGAAAGCGCATTTTCCATTTTTCTCAGCATTTTTCCAAACCGACAGGATTCAAACTTGAATATCTTCCACATTTTTAATCCAAATTTAGTCAAAAAATTTATATATACATATAAAATGATGATATTTCTTAATATCCAAAAATATTAAAATCTTTATCTCTGTTTTGATTTATGAATTTAAAATTTGATTAGAACCTAGTATAAGTGCTAAAACAAAATTTTACAACCTAACTCAAAATTTGATGGGACAAATTTCTGTAGACTCCAGAGACACCAAAGACTCCATTTCTTCAAAAACTTTTAAATTTGAACCTCATTTGATCTAAGCTTTAAATAGGTTTAGCCATCAATGTAGTCAATTCAATAACTTGTGCAAACTAACTCAGAAATTGGTAAAACCAGTGCCTAAAACTCAAAAAAAATCATGATCTTGTATCTCTGTAAAGATGAGCAAAAAAATATGTTTTTCACCTATTATTCAATAAGTAAGTTTGATACCCCTGTTTATGCAAAAATAATTCATGTTGGGTTAAGTTTGAATTAAGTTGTATATAACCTTGCTTTAATTCATGTGTGAGTAGAATATAGCTTAATCTCAAAAATAAGTATATGTAAAACCTGTTTTATATGATCTATAGGACAGGACCCCTTTTAATGCTGCTAGAATGATTAGATCTGATCCTAGTCTGCATTAGTTTCTATTCATAAGTTAGATTCTAGTCATAAAGATTCATATAGTTAGTATGCAGCCATGTAGCACAAATAAATGTTTATGTAAAAGAAACCAAATTGTGATCATGCTATAGGTCCAGATTAGCTAACTTTGCAAAAATAAATAATGTTTAGTATGGTTTGAACCAAGTCCCTTTATAGCTTTGCTTTCGAATGTGAAAGATTATCATATGCATAAGTATCGCAAATAAATATTAGGTCTTGTAAGTTTAGTTTCAAAACATTCCTTAGGTCAAGCCATCTCAATATGTAAAAAGGCTTTAATGTTTGATTTAGTTTAGGTTCATAAAAGACTTCATTTTTCATATGCATGAAAACTATCTCGGATAAAAGCAAAATATCTCAAAACTAGCTTTAAAGCACTCTTAGAGACATCCCCTGCTAATGCCAGAAAAATAGTTGCATAATCTTATAAGGTGCAGTCACAAACTTAAAACGAAAACTGAACATTTATTGTGTAGATTTTAGAAACGTTTAAGCCTCTTCGACAGCTCGTAAAATATCTCGTCTAAATAAAATTTTTGTTAAGATCAGCCTAGAAATGTTCTTTAGTATATGGACTACCATATTCTCGAAAAATATTTTTATTACAACTTGGTTTGCATCTAAATCCTGCTAATGCAATAACACTAAGTGTTATGGTCGCTAAAGCCCTTTATATGAATAGTTGAGCCTAAGAAGCATTTAGCTAAAGTACTTGTATGGTAAGAATTATTATATAACCATGTGTATGCAGCCAGTAGCCTTAGTTTGTAAACCCAACATGTATAAATCATCTTTTGTGCAAAATATACTTAGGGCTAAATACTATTCACCCATAACACTTTAACTAATGTCTTAATTCTATTAATCCAAATAATTTTAGCATCTTGAATTCAAAATTATAAATATGAAAATACATAATTTTAGCCTCTTGATTTAAAAAAAATAAAATAAGAATAGATAGTCTATAAAAAGAAACGGTATCATCGCTTAACCTAAAACTACTAGCAATATATATATATGTGTATATATAAAGATCAACTAAAAACGTGAATACATGAATCGTATAACTCGAAACCACCATATTCTTATTGGGTAAGTTTCTATTTGGTTTTCCATCTGACTTCTTTTGCCCTTATTGAAAGTTTGTTATTTGCTATATTTCCATTGAACGACGTGTAGAACCCGACGTCACTGATTTCGTCATCGACTATGCCGACTGCGACCACAACTTCGTCGTAAACAACAACTAAGCAAGGCAAGCACCCCTTTGATCATATCGATCCCAACGTTTTATCTTCATTTTGTTTTATCAAATCAATTTATGCATGCGTGTATTTTTTGTAAATTCGCTATATTGTGGTACTGGTAGATATACCTGTTATCTCATGAAACTTCCTTAATAAGTATTGACATGTGAACCTTGATAACCCTAGAATAAGGTTAGACAATATATAATGTCAATTTGGGGTATATTCGATTTAATAATCATGCTTAGCCATGCTTCAGATTTGGGATGAACAAATTGGATAAACTAATCAGATGAAACTTGAAGATATTGAGACACGATGATGGTTGCTGGTATTTGTCTTAAAAACTCAAAATAAAACTATGTTTTGACGCAAGCGAGTTATGGCAATAGCCGTTTGTGCATGGATCTTGCATGTAGTGTAGGGGAGTATTCTCGCCCGGGTCAGTTAAGAACCGAACTACTGTGTTGTTTTCAAGCCAAGAAACACGTACAACCACAAGTGCTAGTATAGAACGGTCTTAACCTATTAAGTTATTTAAAACTGGTTTTGCACATTGGTAGGCTGTAATAGTACGGGCTGTTCCATTATGGATTTCTCGAAGGGGCGCCCACACCACGATGTTGGGAATAACGTTTCCTGATATAAGGGTGTACGCCATGCTATGGGGAGATCCATCATATTTATGCTCTGAGTTCTGCTGCCATAGTATGGGTTTGTCGTCACTGGGCTGGTGCAAAGTTAGGATTAAATAATGTAACGGTTATGTCATGACTCTCTGCGGCACACTAAAGGAAGTGTGCTAATGATCTGCACAAAGAGTCAGTCATGTCTTGTGGGTAAAGCTGTACATCTCTGCAGAGTGAAATTCTTTTCGAAAAGCCGCACCCGAGGCCATGGGCAATTGATAAAGTCATCACATAGTTAGATGTTTCATTATTTCTAAAAAGGTATGTTTTGGAAAGATTACCCTACAGATGATTCAATACTAAACTATGTGTTGGCAAGTATTGGTATCAGCTGTTATGCCATGTGTTGGCAAGAACTGGATATATGCCATGTGATGGCAATGAACGAATTGAAGCTCACGTTATGGATGACAGTGAGTTATTACTTATACTTTACTTATTACTTTCATATCAGTTAAACTTGCTTTTACAAATTCCGTTTCTAAATTGCAACTTGATTTATAAATCAATATCGCTTTATGCAAATTAACCGTAGAAGCTTCCTTTGACATAGCCTGCATTACTACATGTTGCAAATACTACCTTAAGTCTTGCTGAGTACGAAAGTACTCAACCTTGCTTAATATGTTGTTTTTAGGTGGAAAAGAAAATGAGGCTCTGAAGATTACTATTCATCACAGGATACGGGGACTTCAATAAAGCGATCTTTCTAAGGATTATGCCTTGTTAGTTGCCTGAGGGTTGGATGGGCACACTACAAGATTTTTGCTTCTTTTATCGCTATCTACTCTGAATTGTAAGAATATATTGTATAAATAGCTTCTGTTTTAATAATATGATGTATGGTTGTGATTCCAATGTTGTAAATGTGCATACTAGCCACTGATTATGGGACTAGTACTGTATGCACATAGATTCTCATTTTCGCATTGTATGCCGAAAATAGGGGTTGCTACAGTGGGTGTAAATGCTATGACTAGTTTTTATACGGCAGTTAGCATAGTCCGTTCTGGCTGAAACCAGGGTCTTGGGAGGTCTCAAACCAAGGGCTGGGAGTGCTAGCTGAGGCCATGCAGCCCCCCTCTCCTCCACCTGCCTGGGCAGCTGGCAGAAAGTTGTGGGTGTAGAAGTATTCGACTGGTGAGGTGCAAAACTAGAGAAGGTGAGGCTGTAGGTTGGTTTGGGTAGAGGTGTGACTAGAATTGCATTTCTTTTGTAAGCTTTAGGGACTCAGATATAATTAGTGTTGTATGAAATGTGGATTATAGCTTGTATAAAATGTTTGAGAGCATAAACCCTTATGTATACTCTGACATTTCATATTTGTGCTAAAGTCTCTTATCTTTATTTGTTGGATAACTAGGACGTGTTGGCATGGGTGTAATATTCTCTCGAAGAATGATATTTAAACTTGAATGTTAATTATGTAGTTTGTGAAATGTGTTTTGATTGAATTGAGATTGTGTGGAGATATGTATTTATATTTGATGCTGAAATTTGGGTAACTGTTTGTATGTGTGAATTGATGATGTTGGATGGTAAGCACTTGTGTGGATATGCTATTGTGTTTTGGCTGCTTTAAAACTTGGGACGAATGCATTAGGAGATATGAGTATGGCTTAAATATTTGGGTTTGAGTGGGTTTTTACAGGACTGAGATGTAATTGTCTATAAGAATTGAATTGTAAATTTAATTATTGCTTTTAGTTTTTTTGTTAATAATATTTGTGATTGATTTTATGTTTGCTTGATTTTGAGATTTTAAAATTGAGACTTCACTTCTTTAACCATTAAATTTTTTTTTAATGGCAAGAGTCCAGAAAAAATGTAATAACTAGTGAAAATTCAACTCAAGGCCAAAATTCAAATTTAAATTTTAAATTCCGCTTTCTTTTTATTTTGAGGCTGTTACAATTTGCTACGAGAGGATGGCTTGGAATCCTATTTTGGGAGACAACCTTTCTATTTGACTGTTGTTCTCAATAGAAAGTTCCAAACGTTGTGAACAAAGTTAGATTTTCTCTGGCCCATAACTATAATTTTTGGGCCAAGAAATCTCCACATTGTTTATCAAATAGTCAAATAATGGTTGGACCATCAAATAGACTCCCTGATACATACCCAATAGAACCCTAGTTATAGAAGTTGCCGGCTCAAATGTGTTCTGATCGGGACTGCGTTATACTCTGCGGTAGGTACGGTCGAACAGAGGATCGTCCTACCTTTCCCTTGCTAGTTCTGTAGGGGTGTGTCATCCATTGTATTTAAAATAATGTGTTTCAATTGAGTTGGTTAGTCTGTAAGTAGGTTACGGAAAAAACTCTTTTAAGGCTCGAATCAAAATTGCTTTGATCATAGAAGTTGATCAGTTTAAAATTAAAATGAGTCCATTTCGAACGAAAAAATGTTAATAAGGCTTAGTTTGATAGTGACTCGTTAACTTGAATTTGAAATAACAATTTAAATGATAAATAAAATAATTTTATATCAAATTATGTTAATTTTGAAAAAAAAACCTTGATAATAGCTCATTAAACTTTGGTCCAACCAAGGATTTCCTACGTTTCCACTGGATGAGTCCATTTCGAACGAAAAAATGTTAATAAGGCTTGACTTGATAGTGACTCGTTAACTCGAATTTAAAATAACAATTTAAATGATAAATAAAATAATTTTATATCAAATTATGTTAATTTTGAAGAAAAAAAAACTCGATAATAGTTGTTAAACTTCGGTCCAACCAAGGATTTCCTATGTTTCCACTGGCTACTAGTTCACCCACTTGCTAGTGTTGGGACTTGGGTCGTATGTGTGGGGTGTGGGAGCGCAGATCTCCGTTGCACTCTAAAAAAATATGTTTCGGTCGTGTTGGTTAGCTTGTGAGACTCTATGCTCACTGTTTGATGATTGACAACTTGACTCAACGAGCATGAGGCCATGAATGTCAGATCAAAGTTTTGAAAATCCACAAACAAACCAGATAACATGTACTTAGCATGACCAAAACTATGGCATTTAGCCACACAATACTATCTACTTTTCTTTTTTACTTCCACAATACTATTTACTAGTGTTATAGCGATTCGGCACCGTTTGAAATAGATGATTAATACAGGAATTTGCAAGGATTTGTACTAGATTCCTATGAAATTACTCGGGAATTCCTGTACGACTGTAATGATGAAGACTGAAGAAAGACAGCCGTCGATTGAACTCGTTCCCATCTTCCGATGCCCTCGTATAGAGGTGGGCATCGAGCCAGATTATTTGGGGCCGGCCTGAGGCACGGTGGACACGGCCTAGCTCAAGACCTGACCCAGCACGTAGTAGGCCGTGCCGTGCCAGCACGGTAGTGTTGCTCAGGCCATGCCGGGCCCGAGAACCGGGCATGGTGGGCGGCACGGCCTGGTATAGCTATTTGGGTCGGGTTCGTATTGGCACAGCACGTCGGGGGCACGGTGGCACACAGGAGGGGGGTTGTAATTGCGATGGCCGCACTGCAGAGGGGAAAGGGGGTGCCCACGCTGCCGTGCCCACGCCTGGGCCCCTCCGCTCCATCCCGCCTATGCTGCCTCGCCTCGGTGACTCCGTCACCTCCCACCATGGCCACCACCCACCACCCACCGTGGCCCCTCTGCTCTACCAATCGTGCCTGTGCCTCAACGCCTCCGCTCCACCCCGCTGTACCACCTCCTCACCTCAAAGCGCCATCGTCGTGGCCGCCTTGGCCACGCAGCCCGCCTCGATATTGCTTTCGCCTAGCCTCCCACCATGCCCGCCGTCACCTCGCCTCCCGCCATGGCCACGCCTCAGCCCCTCCACCCGAGCTCGCCCACTAGGCCGATCGTTGTGCGCCCACCTGCATGCCTGAGACCGCTCACCATGCACCCGAGCTCACCTGAGGTCGTCGGCTAGCCCGATGCGTTAGGTGGGGGGAGTCAAAGGGGGCGGAGCCGCTCGGGTGGGCTGGGACGCTAGGTGGGGAGAGAGGGGGAGGGGATCGATCAAAAATAGAGGGAAAATGTGAGGAAGGGAAAATATGTGGAAAAAAGGGGAAAAGAGGAGAGGAGAAAGAAAGAAAAGGAAGAAAACAAAATAAATTATAAAATTCAAGTAATTAAGGAAAATTATGGACACTTAAGTATTTGGGATACTCAGGAGGAGAACTAGTTAGGGTGTTTGAGGGTGTGCTTGCTTGTGCCGTGGAGGGGAAGAAAAACGTTGCATCACCTTTTGCTTGTTTGCATTTAGTTGTTGCCTTTTGACTCTAGAAAAAGTTGCATCGCTCGTATGTAAATCCTCCATGACCGTTGCTTATCTCCCTCTGACTCTCTATGTCACTCTCTCTGACTCACTCTCACTCTCTAAGATCCTCTCTCTCGTTCTCTCCTTGGCCGACAGTGCTCCCCACTCTCTGCACCCCTCTCACTGCCTCGCTCGCTCATCGCTGAGAGAGATTGAGAGAGAGTGACGAGCGAAAGAGAACTGAGGGAGATTGAGAGAGATGGGCGAGAGAGAGAGTGAAAGACATGCAGGAGAGATTGAGAGAGATGGGCAAGAGAAAGGGAGAGTTGAGAGAGATGGATGAGAGAGAGGGTTGAGAGAGACGGATGGGAGAGAGAGTTGAGAGAGACGGGTGAGACAGAGAGCTAAGAGATTGAGAGACGGGTGAGAGGGAGAGAGAGATTGAGAGAGATGGGCAAGAGAGATCAACTTCTTGCAATGTACAAATCTTTATACTAAGGAGCATCGTGTACTCATGTAAGCACTCCAATGTTACTATGTACGTAGAATAAATAAAATTTAGTTCTTTTTTCTAATGTTTGTGTCCACTACTTTAGCTTCGTGCGTCTCCGACTCCTTTCCTCTCGTCGCAGTAGTGCAAATGGGCCGAGACGGAGCCAGCATGGCATGAAGCAGACACGAAGTGCAAATGGGCCCTGCCTAGACTCGCTGAAGGCAAACTGGGCCTGCACAGCGAGCACAACAAGAAGTCGCGGCCCAACACGGTTCAAACACGAAGCACGACGAATCCATACCGGGCCGCACGGCATGGCACGATGACCACCACTATCCTCGTACGACAAGCCCATCCATCCTCCATGAGTGCTAGCCCTGAAACCAAGAAAAGCAGCTGATTTTTTTGACAAACACGGCGAAACGCATGGTGATGTCTCTTGCATCGCAAGTCTCAAGGGCCAGGCCCGCAAAGCAAAGCGGGGGAGCCGACGCCGGAGCAGCATAATTGGGCAAAGGGCATGTGCCTCCACATGCCATGATGAACTTAATCCTCCTAGATACCACACCAATCGGCAGAATACCTCGCCAATCCCTCCCTCCCTTGGCTTGGCTAGTACTCACCGTCATGTCATCGATGACGCACTACGCAGCAGCGACAATTACCCCGGTATCTGTTCCTCAGATCGCCACGGCCCTGCCATGGCGCAGCGAATCCGGCTAATAAGACACATGAAGCATTGCAATGCGACCCAAGGTTCCTCATGGTCATGGATCTGCTAGTCAGGCTTGGTGGCCAAAACGGCCGTTCTGTTCTGTCCTTTGGGTGCCAAGATTCGTGTTACGTATCCCAGTTGCTGTCTGATTCGTTGCGTGGTCAGAAAACTGGGAGTTTTACCGTGCGTGCAAGTCGATCTTGATTTTGCGCGGTAATTGGTAGACAGGTTCAGTGCATAGGTAGAAATTCAGGAGGCTTGTCTCTAGTTTCTGTCAGTTAGGAACGCGAGAATTTTACGGTTTTCTATGGAATTACTGCAAAATTGTTGCATTCCAAATGTCCCAGTTGATGCCCATGGTGACATTACTAGATTCACACATGGCGAGTCCAAAGGCCTTTCCCCTAGATTCACCCTTCTTGCGAATAGTGAGTAGTGTTACAAATACTTTCAACAATTATGTTTGAAATGTTACAGTAGAATGTAAGTGTGTAACTAAAATGGGCAGCATTTTTGTTTTCAAGGTCACAAGAAAATAGAAAATTTCCCTATATCTTGATATTGTTCATATCAGCTCAATATGCCATTAACTCTAAATTTGCTCAATTTGTTCAATTAAAAAAACTTGATCACCGTGATTAAGGGGCAGTTTGCGGTTGTTGCGTAGTGCTGTGCTACGCTGTAGAATCTAGGTAGCTAAAGTAATCTTTACTAATTCCAGTAAGATGTTGTTATAGCTCCAAAAAAAGATACTTTCAACTAGCTATTACATCAAAAAGTAAAAATAAAATGAGTGCTTTTGCAAAGCCAATGCAGTGTCAAAGAGAGCCTAAAGATCAAAACCCAGGACACTAATTTCGACATTAAGAGTGGTACAAAAAATGAAGGTCCAACTTTACTATGGTTTAACGATGCTACTGACCTACTGTATACAAAAGCTATTCGAGAACTCGTCTGGCCAAACTAACCTCGAGTTCTTCCTGACATAGCTTACTACAAACTGAAAAAGAAACAGAGAGCGGAAACAGAACAAACAAGGCAGAGAAAGAAAGGCATGGAGTATACAACTAGCAGGAGATCTCCATGGAGAAGTTGGAATCTAGCAGCTCCTCAATCATCTGCTCCACGTACTGCTCCTCAAGAAACCCCCCGCTCCACTCCGCTGCCACCGCTGCCGACGGCGCATTGTCCGTGGCGCCATTGCCGGCGGGCAGCGGCGTGCG
Source organism: Otatea glauca (assembly GCA_036346275.1). NCBI lineage: Eukaryota > Viridiplantae > Streptophyta > Magnoliopsida > Poales > Poaceae > Otatea > Otatea glauca. The sequence goes on along the minus strand of CM070721.1, from coordinate 6,758,851 downwards.
CGGCACCACGGACGCGGAGGGGGCCGTCGAGGCATCCTTGCTCCGCTGCGCCGTTTGCACGGACGCGAGGTTGAAGCGGTGGAGCTTGGCGACGAGCGCCGCGGAGAGGAACAACGACGAGGCGGGTGGCCCGGCGTCGGCGTCGTGGGGGAAGTTGGTGCGCACCTGCGGGCCGCACATGATGCGCGCCGCCTCGTCGTAGGCGCGCGCCGCGTCCACGGCCGTCTCGAAGGTGCCCAGCCAGATCCTCGTCTTCCTGCAACAAAACGCGCGACAGTCCAAGAACCGCCATGGTCAGAGCACGCCAAGATTCGATGCAAGGAAAGCAAACAATCGGAAGGCATTTAGATCAATCGGATAGTTGAATTACAGGAGGGGATGGCGGATCTCGGAGACCCAGGAGCCCCAGTGGCGCTGCCGCACGCCGCGATACCGCTGCTGCGGCCGTGCCATTGGAGACGGCGACGTTCTTGCTTGCTCGATCGGCGAGACCGCCGCCTTGCTGTTGCTCTGTGCGCGTGTGTGACGGTTTGAGGCGGCGATGGCGATCAGTGTGGTGTGGCGAGCCATGGCCATGGGGGACTATAAATAGAGGGAATTGCAGGAGTTCTTCAATTCGCGGCTTTGTTTGAAAGGCTTCTCAGTGGGGCCCACCAGTGTTTGCCGTGTTTGTCTCTGGTTCCACGGCCCCACTTGGGTTTCTTTAAGAATTCTAAAGATTTAGTAGTATCCATGTAAGATCATGTCATCCGAGTACATTGGTATGCATCTACGATTTAGTAGTATCCATTTAAGATCATGTCATCCGAGTACATTGGTATGCTATGCATTGATACACAGCTTCTTGATGAGAGGAATTGCATCGTAGTGCAATCGATACGTCAGGAGGTACAGTAGTTGACCGTTGAATGGCCGCGGCCAGATCATCATGTAGTCTCTTCGATGCTCGCCGGTTGATGGTCGCCGGCGAGCCCCCGGCGATCTTTCCGGAACGTGCGTTCACTCGCATATCTTGCTGCCTAGCCGCTGAGGATGTTGAAGGAAAGAAAATGGTAAGGGGGTCACGCAAGCGCTTATCCTTGTTAAGCTAGGAAAAAGAAAATTGTAAGATCCTAGAATGGTTGAAACGTAAGACATGATTTGCACGGTCAACAAAAATTAAACTCTTTTATTTATAGAGAAACACGGAATTAAAAGTGGAGTAATCTTACCAGCTTATCTACTAACTAATTTGTTTGTCATTTTTCAACCTTTGCTACTCCCTCAATTTAAGAATATGATGTTTTGAATATTGCACGGTCTCTAACTTAGACCTTTACTTTGTACATAGTATATTATTGAAAATTATAAAATAATAATTATATCACGTAAATATTTTTTACAACAAATTTAGTGATATTATATTCAGGTAGCCAATCTAAATATCATTTCTTATATTGGTGGTATTGTAGTCAAAATAATGAAACTAACTATATATTTTCTAAAACGTCATGTATTTCTGATAAGATGGAGTAACATTTTTTTATGCAAGAGGATATCAAGAAGTCAAGAACTAGCGTGGACAATATTCCCATAGAACATGTGACAGCCCCATCTGACCAGACCCTGACATTATGTTATTCAGTGAAAGTTATCTACCTAATCCCGTGACCAAAGAGGGAAATAAAGAGGTAATCTAGAGCTAGTCTAGGGCATGTACAATAGTACAACATCAGCTGTCTATAACTTTTGATATGTAAGACTTTGATAAGCAAGAGAGTGTGTGTAGATGTCTCTTCGTAAAGAGACAACCATGTAGAGACCATAAAATACCATTATATGAGTTATTATTTATAATAAACACTTTTTCATTTCATAATTAAAAGATTGCGAGATCCTATAAAGACAAACTTAAAAGACAATTTATTGTAGAAATTGTCTTTAATTTTATCCGTAGATAATATAGAGGAGTATATAGACAATAGTCGTTTCTACTGTTGTACACGCTCTTAGGCCTAACTAGCCCCTACAGTACCATCCATGATAGATCAGCCATATGGTAGGTAATCAGATAAGTTTAATATGTGCTCTCTAAAGAGAGAGAGTTCAGAGAGACTGATAAAATAAAAGTAGCATGTGTAGTTCAGAAATCAGAACTTCGGACACAAGCTAGTCCACAGTTGCCCTCATGGTACATATTGTGCAACTGGCGTGGCAGTACAATTTTACTGCATGGGATGGGGCTCTATTTTCCTTCTAAGCACAACTAGGGTAACATAGTTAAATCAAATTGCCAGAATTTTCATTGGTTCATGCATGCATCATATCACTACTACGGAAAGACCTATATTAGACACCTCATCACAGAAAGACCTATATATGGTAGGTAATCAGATAAGTTTAATATATGCTCTCTACAAATAGAGAGAGAGACTTCAGAACGCCGGGTTCAGAGGTTCAGCCATATGGTAGGTGTTGGTGCCAAAAAAACGTGAAGAGGGTTAATCGGCCGTAACACACCGCACGAACGCCGAGTTCAGAGGTTCGAGGCGTGCCAACCGATTTGATCCTGCAATCGGTAAGATAGTCGTGAAATATGCTCGAAGCCGATCTAGTAAAACGAACGGCTAAGATCTAAAACAGCCAAGAAACCGATTAGATCAAAAGGTAACAATAAGTCTAATTAGTCTGGTTAGAGCTAATTAGATGGCAAAGGTAGATCTTTCCGAAGAAGGCGATGCGCAACAAAATCGGAGAAAATTGAACCTGATTGGCATAATTGATGAAGATCAACAATCGGCGATGCGCAACTTTATTGATCAAAATCGAATTACAGAGAAGAAGTCTAAATTACAGAAGCTACTCCTAATCGATAGGAAAAGTAAGCAAAAGTAATGTGTTGTTTGATTGGGTTGTGTCGTTTTTCTGCCTGCCCTTGACCATCTTTTATAGCTGCCAGCCGATCGTGTCCTATCCCAACACTGCGAAAGCTTGATTCGTATCGGCCTTAATCTGGACGGCTCTTCCCAAAACATCGATTTTTACCAAAAATATCGGACACCTTTTCCTAGCTAGAATATCAGCTATAATAAGTCAACCTTTAGCCTGACAATTTTTTACCATGCCTTGCCAAAATCTGGTGCAAACATATGCCCCCTATTTTTGGGAGATAACTTGTTATCTTCTAAAAATCTCAACCATCGGCTTGATCATCATTGGCTTAATAGGACTTCTCCACTAGTAACTGATGCGTTAATGGCGCTGTAAAAATCTTGATATGCGTATCGTGCATTTTAACTGCGTGCATCGCATCGAAATCATTCTCGTCGTTTCACTTTTTCACCATGCTATTAATATACAGCCCCTACACTGTCATTCTCATGCCCTCGAGCTCTCTGATCATCTATTATCGGCTTCTTCACCCTTGCTGACAAGTCTTCAAGCCCACCATCCGCCTTTCAACACCAATCGGCTTTTCTTCAGATCGACTGAAATGGATCCAAGTCAGGTACTCATCCCAATCCCAAATAGCATCGACCAATACTACCTACTCCTGGTAGGAAATCTAGATGCCGACACAGTTACAAATGAAAAAGTTCCTCGCCTCCCTTTGTCGGCTGCTGGGTATAACATAGAGGGATGGAGCAAAAGTTTTAGAGCATGGTCGACAGCGCTTAAGGGGTGGAAGCGATGGTACAACCGGGTAGCAGCCCAGAAGAGGGAAATATGGGAAAGAATGGGAATAGCCAAGTGTCTCCCTCTTTCTTTAGCCGATCCAGAGGCCAACGAGCCCTTAATGGACACGACCTATTATTTCTGGTCGGACATATTCAACGCTTTCATGTTCCGCACAGGCCCCGTCGGCTCGACTTTGTTGGACGTAGCCCAGTTGTGTTATCTAAGGCCGTATGGAGAACAAGTATCGGCTTACAGCGACAAGCCCAAATACAAGCTCATTAGGTCCAAAGGCGAAGGCTGGGCTAAGTACATCAGCAATAATAACAAAGTGCATGGGCCAGTATCGGATGAAGAACACGCTGCTTTCCTCAACCTCTGGCTAGATTGGTATTTGTTCTGCGGCGCCTCTCTTGGGCCAACCCAAGCATACTAGACCATAGCAGAACAACTAGTAGAGGGTCATCGGCTAGCTCTTGGAAAAATGCTGCTAGGGGCAGTTTACCAGATGATGTATATCATAAGAAGTCGGCTATTTACCGGTTTTGCAAACTTTACTGTTGGCAATGTGGGAGGACCCCTCTGGTTTATTCAAAGCTGGTTGTATTGTTTATTTAGCCGATCGTTTGCCTTGAACCCAATTGAAGACATAGCATTCTCGTGTGAAGATACTCCAGAGGGTGCAATACCACAATTCAGAGCCAGCCGATCTTATGGAGAGAGGTTCATAATGTGCTCCGGGAATGCGACAAAAGTCACACCTATCAGCTCAAAGAAGTATTTAACATTCTTCTTACAGCTCGATAGTGATGATTTCCAACAGAATGACTTCTTCAGTTACACAAATACAGCCGATTTTCCATGGTCTTCTTTTCTTCATTTAGATGTCGACAGTGCTTTGATGCCTCAAGAGACATTGGATTTTTCAAGCTCTTTACCTCGCTAAGCATATTACATGTTGGCCTTCACACAAGAAATCGGACTTTTCAGCCTTCATATGAATTCTATCACCCATCCGTTTATGCTAGGCAGTTAGGCTTTGGCCAAGTTGTTCCAAGCCTCCCATTCCTCGATCGGCTTCAGCTAAGAGCCAGAGTTCGTAATGCAGCCGTAGCCAATATCGTTCTTGAAATAGCCGATGAGCTTCAGATTGAAAACTTGCCACATTTCATATTGAATACACGTCGGGCAGGACGCTTTTCTTCCTGGTGGTCAGCAATTGCAGAGGCGCTTTATTCCGAGAAGACACCGTCAGCATTTGTTAATGAATTTTTTCCAAATCTACCTAAGCCGACGGTAGTTACTAACAGCGACTCAAGCGACAAGACTAGTTCTTTGGGGTATACTAATACAAGCCTCGTAGACATTACTGGCGAGGTATCGTCTTGAATAATTTTTTCATTACATATTTTAACTACTCAAATGCCCCTATTAACCAATTTTACTTATTTTGCAGACCAAGGCAGCTGGCAAGAAACTAACCTCTGGCCCATCGGGTAGTGGCCATCAAACCAAAAGGTCGCATCAGTCGATCGGCATCACAGGGTACACTTATGGTACCTTGGGCATCCAAAGCCCATCTTTATCGGACATTGAGAAGCAGCAGCAACCAAGTAAGCATTTTCGATCAGCTATTTTCCCTTTTATCTCCCCTTTCAAAGACTTATTTGCAGCCGATCATCTTTCAGAGAAGAAACGTGTCAAGACCACCAAGGTCCCCGCCAAAAGAGGCCTGAAACCTATGGAACAAAGTGGTGAAAGCTCTCCACACTCTCCGCATGCATCGGCCACTAGCGAGGTAAACTCTTTTGTAAACTACCTTGTGATGTGTTAAGATATCGGCTTCTCTAACATTGAATCCCTTTTCATTTTAGCCAACTGCGTCAGTACAAGTCGCCAATGTCTTGGCAGATTTAAAGACTGCATCGCTGGATCCTCCTCCGCCATCTTCTCAACCGACACCACTGGTCCCCATTGCTACCGCCGATACTACCGCTCCTGCATCGTCAAATCCCACTAACTTACAAGGATCTTCCTTAGCCGATTTTGACGACCCAGAGATAATTGCCACGGACGATTACCCTACAAAAATCTGCAAGATCCTTGAGGTATCTCTACAGGCATCGACTGCAGTGACATCGGCTCTGGGGATGTAAGAGCGAGTTGACAAGCTCTTCAACCTGGTGATGAAGCCACAAGCAGAGATTTTAAACAACAATCAGCCGATTCGGGATGCTATGGCTGCAGTCGAGGCTGATTTGCCTCGAGAGGCAATGGCTACGTTGCTTGATGTCTGCCATTTAGATGACGAGAAGGCAACAGTAGAAGCAGCCTACGCCCTGATTGCTCTAAGGGAGGCTCAAGAAGCCGACCAAAAAATTTTGGATGAACTGGTGTCCAACGCTAAGGACAAGAAGAAGAAATTTGACATGGACGCCCAAGCCTTCAAAGTAAACAAGGAGACGGTCCAGAAGCTTGAGTCGACAAAGAAACTTCTCGAAAAGGAGTTGGCCAAGTTAAACAAGCAAAACTCCGTTGACCAACAAATCGTAGAGAAGTCTGCATCGGCCATTAAGAACCAAAAGCTTGGAATAGCTTTGGTTGTGGCCGATGTTAAGAAGCAGTCGACCAAGATCGTCCCTATGCTCAGAAGTGCTAAAGAAGATGAGATGATCTTGGGCTGGGTACAAGAGACAATAGCGAAGGCGGCGGGAGCTCTGTCGGCTTTAGGTGCAAGGCTTCATGGCTCTGGATTTTAATCGGCTTCTCATGCTACAAGCTACTGGAACTTGTTTAATGCAATGATCCTTTTGAAGTATTTAAATTTTCAATCGGTTGTTTAACCGATTTTTATTAATGTCTTCACTATCTGCAATTTTGACTTGTGCGTTTGTACTTTTAGCCATAATTAAGTGCACCGAGTTAATTTGGCTATTCAAGTAATGAACATTTATAGTCGATTAAGAGTCAACCCAAACGCTAGGATAGTATTTCTTTAAGTATTTTATATTAATCGCCTTGAGAAATATTATGCCTTCCAAAGTCTCCAATATGTAAGAGTTTTCACCAATAAGCCGATTTATCTTATACAGCCCTTCCCATGTAGGAGACCACTTACCAAATCGGTTATCCCTAGAGCCAATAGGTAGTATAGTTTTCCATACTAAATCCGCTTCGTAAAAAGACTTAGTCATTACTTTCTTGTTGTAAGCCTTAGCAACCTTTTCTTTGTTTTTCTTAAGCCGATCCAATGTACATAAACGCAATTCTGGTAATTCGTCCAAGTTATCGATCATTAGATCATTGTAGTCTTGAGCCGACAAACCATTTTGTCTGGCTACTCGTATAGAATCAATGTTAATCTCCACAGGTAAAATAGCTTCCTGACCATAAACTAACTGATAGGGCGAAAGCTTCGTTGCCCCGTGATAGGCTAGCCGATATGCCCATAGTGACTCCGATAACGTTGAATGTCAATTCCTTGGTTTTTCATCAATCTTTCTTTTGATCAGCTTGATCAACGTCTTGTTAGACGATTTAGCTTGACCATTAGCTTGGGCATAATAAGGTGATGAATTTAGTAGCTTGATACCTAAACTGTTAGCAAAGTCTTGAAATTCCTTAGACATGAACACAGTACCTTGATCGGTCGTAATAGTCTACAGAATTCCAAACTGATGGATAATATGCTCATTGACAAATCCGATGGCTTCAACACTTGTAACCTTTTTGATTGGTATAGTTTCAACCCATTTAGAAAAATAATCAGTTGCAGTCAAAATGAACTTATGACCTTTGCTCGAAGCAGAAAATATTTGTCCGATTGTATCTATACCCTAGCCTCTAAATGGCCAAGGTTTAATAATGGGGTGCAAAGCCGACGCTGGAGCCAACTGTACATTACCAAATTTTTGACAAGTCTGGCACCCTTTATAATATTTAAAGCAATCCTCCAACATGTCAGTCAAAAATACCCCGTACACCTAAGCATCCACTTCATCTTATAAGTCGATTGATGAGATCCACAAATTCCTTTGTGTACTTCACCCATTACCACCTTAGCTTCGTCGGCTCCAAGACATCTTAACAGCAATCCTTCCAATGTCCTATAGTATAAGGTATCATCGAGAACCACATACTTGAGAGCTTGTTGTCTAACTTTCCTCTCCGTCGGCTTTGAAGGATAGACTAAATAATCCCTTATTTTCAACCCCCAATTGACGACATCTGCACACATTACAACTTTCTCAATCGGCTCATACTCCTCAATTTGACCAAAAATTTTATAGCCTGATGCTTGTTGAGCTAGTAGATTCGCTCTGTAATTCATCTCTTGAGGAATATGACAAATAGTGAATTCTGTAAATGAGTCGATTACAGCAAGACATTGCTGTAAGTATTTAAGCAAAACTTCATCGTAGCAATTATATTCTCCTTTAATTTGCTGCACAACTAATAGAGAGTCGCCATAGGCCTCAACAGTATTTACTCTGACATTTTTGAGCAATTGTAGGCCTCTAGCAATGCTTCATATTCTGCTTGATTATTTGAATATCGGCAATTCAAACGGAATGCAAATTCAAATTTTTGTCCTTTGGGAGAAACAAGTACTATCCCAATACCATCACCCTCTCGACATACTGATCCATCAAAATAAAGTTGCCAAGAGGCTACAGAAATTAAATCGACGGTAGTCTCATATCCTGTTATGAAATCGGCTATCACTTGTCCTTTAACTGTCTTAGCCGATTCATAAGTTAGGTCGAACTCGATGAGCGCATAAACCCATTTACCAAGTCAACCACGCAAAATCGAAGCTGACAGCATATACTTTATAACATCGTCTTTACAGACGACCTTACAAACCGATGCTAAAATATAATGCCTTAGCTTTGTACAGGTGAAATACAGAGACAAACAAAGTTTCTCTATAAAAGGATACCTGGTTTCAGCATCAAACAGGCGTCGGCTCAAATAGAAGATAACCCGCTCTTTTTCGCCAACATCTTGCGCCAATAAAGCTCTGATAGTTTCCTCTTCAACCGATAGAGATAATTTAAAAGGTATACCCTTTTGTGGCACGGCTAAAACCGGAGGATTCGTTAAATACTCCTTGATATATTCAAAGGCTTTTTGTTGATCAGTTCCCCATACAAACTCTTGGTTATCTCTTAATTTCAAAAATGGGGTAAATGCACGAATACATCCAGAAAGATTTAAAATAAATTGCCGTAAATAATTGATTTTACCGATCAACTTTTGTAACTCATTTTTGTTTGTGGGCGGCTTTGTTTTGTCTATAGCTTTAACCCTTTCTTGGTTGACTTTAATTCCCCCTTCATGGACCATGAAGCCTTAAAAATTGCCCAACCGATACTCCAAACACGCATTTGAAAAGATTCATCTTGAGGCCCTGCGCCCTTGTACTCTTAAAAACTATCTATAAATCGGCCAAATGTTGCAGATCATTTTTTGATTTCACAACAACATCGTCAATATAGATTTCGACAATATGGCAGATTAAATCATGAAAGATTAAATTCATAGCCCGCTGATAAGTTGCACCAGCATTTTTTAAGCCGAACGTCATCATTGTCCACTCAAATAACCCCAGCGCACTAGGGCACCTGAAGGGGGTCTTTGGTATATCGGCTTCTGCCATGAATATTTGGTTATATCCGGCATTCTCATCAAGAAAGATGATAATCTTGTTTCCTGATGCAGCATCGATAAGCATATTGGCTATAGGTATCGGGTATTCATCTTTAGGTGTAGCTTTGTTCAAATCTCTGAAATCGACACATACCCTGAGTTTGCCATTTTTCTTCATAACTGGGACAATATTAGAAACCCACTCAGCGTATCAGCAAGGCCTAATAAACTTGGCTTCTAGCAATTGCTCAATTTCTTCTTTTATAATATTGTACAGGGTCGGATTAAACCTTCGACGGTGTTGTTTAAACGGCCGATACCCTGACTTTATAGGTAGCCGATATTCGACAAGATGTCGGCTCAAACTAAGCATCACATGATATTCTCAAGCAAAACAATCTTTATAATTTCTAAGAAATTTTACCAACATTTCTTTATATTCCCCATCTAATTTTGCACTAATAAAAGTAGGCCTCTTCCTATCACCATCTCCTACATCGACTTCTTCAAGCAAATCGGTCGATGTGAACCATTGGCCTAACTTTTCGATTTCTTGAAAATCTTCGATGGCCTCATAGCTATCCATCATTTGTCGATAGCTTTGTATCTTGTTTTGCAGGGTTTTCATTGTTTGCTCGGACCCCATCTACGCAAAATTTCACTTGTCCGATCAAACGTACTGGGCCTAACATTGATCGGCATAAATCTCGCCTTGCTGATGCAAATAAAATCACAATCGTCCAGCACTTTGCCTGATATGCACTCGGCTTCTTCATGCTGCCAATTCGCATCCGAACTATCCATGTCAATATGAGCCGATATATCAGCTGGAACGACCTCAACCTTATCTCTGTTCCATTGGACAAGCAGCTGGTGCATAGTCGACAGAATGCAACAAATGTCATGTATCCAGTCCTGTCCGAGTAACACACTGTAGCTGCCTTTGGCGTCGATTACAAAGAAAGCAGTCGGCAATGTTTTACTGCCGACAGTCAATTCTGTGACCATGATGCCCTTAGCTTCGGTGGGATCACCCGTGAAATCATTCAAACCCATATTAGTTTTGATTAAGTCTTCATCGGATTTACCTAGCTTCTTGCATATGGTGTATGGCATCAGGTTAACCGTTGCTCCTCCATCCACCAACATCCTTGAGATCGGCTTGCCATTTATATGCCCCTTCAAGTATAGAGGCTTGAGATGCCGATGAACATCACGGGGTTTTTCTAAGACTGCGTCTTGAGCACCTAAACACAGCTGAGCGAAGGTTTCTTTAGCTGACCCAGTTTTTATTTTGAACTCGGTTGGTAGCGTGAAAACCATATTGATGTCCATTGTAGGAGTGTCATCTCGTATCATTGGAGACTCCAGATCATCGGCTGAATCAAAATCCTCCTCAATCGGCTCTTCCTTCCTCCACTCCCTTCTAACAGTTTTAATCGACTGAAGCTCATTGAACGCCTGGTCCCTTTGTTTCTCTTCATCAACCTCTCTGATCTCTTGGGTTCTTAACCTTTGCAACCATCTGCGTTGTGATCGGCTAAGGCCAAGTGGACACCATCTTGGTTTTGGCTCGATCGGCATACGTATTTTGCCAGCCAGATCTTTCTGTATTGCATAACCTGGTTCTCCCGTCTGGATCTTGGCCTGATCCGGTAAAGAAATTCTCTCCTGAATCGGCCTCCTATAAGTCCTGTTAGGATGATCCCATATTGGCCCAGACAACCTGTCTTTGGCCGATCATCTAGGCCAATCGTTCTGGGGGTAATGTTCCATCGGGCACGTATACGGTGATGGCAGTGCTACTCCTCTCTCCCAGCAAAACTGCCAAAAGTGGCACCTTTGATGAGCTCTTTCCAAGTTCTCAAACCAATATAAATTGTTCGACTGACGCTGAGTGTATCGCGATCAATTGTTCATTCCTTCGTACTTTTCCAGAAACTGAGAAAACGTTATCTTAGGCCTACTAGCTGGTCTTCGTGATGGTGATTTTTCTTCTTTATACCATTTTTCAACTTGCGGATCTTCTTTAGGCTTAGCGATCCTTGAATTCTCGCCCTCATTAGGCTTAGCGGTCCTTGATTTTTCTTCTTTATACTATTTGTCAACTTGCGGATCTTCTTTATACCATTTGTCAACTTGCGGATCTTCTTTATACTCGTGTGTTTTAACTGCGTGCATCGCTTCGAAATCATTCCCGCCGTTTCACTTTTTCACCATAGGGTAACATAGTAAATCAAATTGCCAGAATTTCCTTTGGTTCATGCATGCATCATATCACTGCTACAGAAAGACCTATATAAGACACCTTATCACAGAAAGACCTATATATGGTAGGTAATCAGATAAGTTTAATATATGCTCTCTACAGAGAGAGAGAGAGGGAGTTCAGAGAGACTAATAAAATAAAACTAGCATGTGTAGTTCAGAACTAATGGTGGACATCATGCCGTGCTAGGCTTGGCCGGCACTAACCCATCGTGCTTCGTGCCTGAACCGTGTCAGGCCACGACTACTCTTCATGCCCGCCGTGTCGTGCCATCCTGGCTCACCTTCAGCAAGCCTAGGCATGGCCCATTTGCACTTCGTGCCGTGTCAGCCCAGAATCGGCCTATTTGCACTATTGCGACGAAAGGAAAGGAGCCAAAGATGCACGAAGCTGAAGCAATGGACACAAACATTGGGGAAAAAGGAATAAAATTGTATTCATTCTAGGTACAGAGTGACATTGGAGTGCTTACGTGAGTACACAATGTTCCTTAGTATAAAGATTTGTACATTGCAGAAAGTTGATCTCTCTCGTCCGTCTCTCTCAGCTCTCTCGCTCATCTCTCTCAATCTCTCTCTGTCTCTTGTCCGTCTCTCTCAATCTCTCTCAGCTCTCTCTCTCGCCCATCTCTCTCAGCTCCCCCTCTCTCTTGCCCGCCTCTCTCGATCTCTCTCGCATGCCTCTCTCACTCTCACTCTCTCTCTCTGCCCGTTGCCCCCTCTCTCTCGCCCATCTATCTCTGCTCTCTTTCGCCCATCGCTCTTTCTCTAAATCTCTCTCAACGATGAGCGAGCGAGGTGGTGAGGGGAGTGCAGAGAGCAAGGAGGACCGTCGGTCGAGGAGAGAACGAGAGAGAGGGTCTAAGAGAGTGGGAGTGAGTCAGAGAGAGTGACATAGAGGGTCAGAGGGGGATGAACAACGGTCGGGGAGGAAACAGGATCATTTTGATGATTCTCTATTTGATGATCCTGTTCCTGCACAATACCAGAGTGAAAATAGATTACCTATGGCATTCTCATTCGGGAATAAGGATGAAGTGAAAGATAAATCAGACCATAACAACTTTTAGGACGAACAGTGGATGGAATTGAATTTTGCCTTGAATCCATCAACATTAGAATAAAAAAGCAGATGAAAGTGCTAGAAATGTTCAGATTTTAAGACGATCCTCATCAGACAAGCTATTGCCGTCATGCATCTCATATATATAGATATATTCAATTACAAAATCTATAACTAATTGTGTATTGCAAATTTCGTTGCAGAAATATCTGAGAGGAGAATTTTCAACAAGAAATACTAATAATGGAATTTCTATCAGGAGAGGTAGAAAAATATATGGATCACAGACGATTTTTTAAACAAGCCGTCTGTGAAAGCCTATTATTACAGACGGTTTATACCAAGTACCGTCTGTGATATATGTTTCACAGATGATTCAGAAACCATCTATAATACACTATATTATCACTAACACATGCTTACAAACAATTTATAAAACCGTCTATAATAACTATTTTAACCGTATTTCATAGCTTTTTCTATATTGTGTATCGTGGGTCGCAAAATTCACAGTCAACCAGCCAGTTGCAATGGCTAGATAGATGGTGAAGTAGCCTTATTGGGCTGCTACATTGTAGCTGGTTGGCACCATCCATGGATGGAGCTACAGTGTCACATTGGGAAGCGCAAAGCCTGCACTGCACCTTGGGAAGAGCATGCAGATGGAAGGCAGGGTAAAAGCCCCCAAAAGACAAAACCATGCAATATCATGCCGCTGCTGCAGTGCTGAGGCATCATGCATATCATGTTTGCTTGTGTGCGCCTGCAAACCCTGCAATTCTGCATGCATGTGTGATGATGTGTCATTGACTCCTTGTACATGCACCGTATCCAGCACACGATCTTTGCTCGTCCCTTCCCTGCTTGGACGCTAGCGTGGCAGCGTTTGGCAATAGAGCTTCATTGCATGCCACAAGGTTAAGTTACCTCAACATGCATGCAAATGCAAGCATTGCACTGCATCCTTGGAGTTCAGTGCATCAACGCACGCCTGCATGGATGAATGATGCCGCTTTGGACGAGGCCCTGCTTTGCTGTTACTACGTATGTATGCTGGTGTTCTGAATCTCTGATGATCAGTCAGGGTTTTCAGGAAGGCTCAAGAGTCAGGAGAGGTGTCATGTTCTGGAGGGCATGGGCACTGGGCAGGCAAGGGTTGCTGTGTGCTTCTCTTGGAGCCTTATGGCAAACTGTTGGGCCATGTGGGTTCCAATAGTGGGTATTCTTAGGCATGCATGGTGAGCAGCTGGTCTAATCACTTGATAAGGTGATAGGATGGAACCTCCTCCTTGCTGGCTAATTATTGTGATTGTTTTGTTTGTTGATAATAATAACAATGTGCTGTGTGATTACAACAAACCTTTGCAAGTTCCATGCTTGTTTTGATATTCATACATTACAGTGCCAATTGGTAACCTAACATACTACACAGTGTGTCAATCTAGACTAATATACTGTTCATGAATCTCGCAAGAATTTGATAGTGCATATATGGTAGGGTTGTGCATACGGTATAAATGGTAAATACGGTTTGATAAATACGGTTTTTAAAGAAATACGGGAATTAAAATATGATACCAAATAGTAAATATCATAATATTTCGGTTCGGTGTCGATAAATACCATATTTACCAAACAACCACGAATTGTTCTTTTTTTACTTGTCATTTGGACATCGATACGATTTCTAATATACATATTTGACCATTACTCTATCTAATTATACGTTAGTAAAAAATATTACACACATTTGGCCATTACTTTGATAAATCTAGTGATATTATTTCAATATGAAACTATACTTTATACACAATTGACCATTACTTTATCTAATTATACATGTATTTTTTTCTATTTCGGTATTTAGTTTACTCGCGGTTTTTACCGAAAAAATCGTATCCCAAAAGTCAAAATTTTGCCATCCCATACCGAATACCGTATACCGGTCAAACCGAGTTGACCAATTCGGTTCGTTTTTTTGGCATGGTTTTTTCGGTTTAGTAATACCGTGCAAAGCCATATATAATATATGGGGAACTCAACCTGAGCTCACAGCATGGCGCGCAGCACATGCCATCCATTTAAATAAAATGTGCACCTAGTTTGACGAATTGCCGCACGGTACATACCTATCTAAAATTGTATATCGCCGTACACAGGTTAAGGTTTCTTTCTTAAAGAAAAGATGTGTATACTGTTTACAAAAGGGAGCAAATTAAATGCTAGGGCTCTGATCCAACCAATTATGCGCAGGCATAGCTTCAAGTGTTCCTGACTAGTACTATTCAACTGAGAGTCCGTCACGATCGAAAGAGACAAAGCTAGCCACTGGCGCGCACACATGCACGCGAGTCCAAACATAAACTCCCATCATGTCATGCACGACGACGCCGGCCGATCGATCCATCGAGCCGATGCCACAACCGGTCGAATCTATCCATGATCCGCCTATCCGCCACAGTGAAACGAGGAGAGATTTCATTGGTTTCTTGCGTACGTGGTCGCACGGCGGCGCTCAGGCCCCTACAGCCGCGCGCTGCAGCCGGCCGGCCATGGGTGAGGAGGTCAGGATTGGGTTCAGAGTTCATAAGCAAAGATCCGGGTACAGATCTTGGCCCGATCCGTGGCCCTGTGGCTACACACGCACCCACTACTACAGAATGGTACATCACTATCGCTTCATCTGTGTCGGTTCTTAAGTTTTTAGGAAGAAACGATTGTGATAGATGACTTAGGAGAGGCATTAATCACAATCACTATCGGTTCTCAGGTTAGAAGTGATAGTGATGAAGACTAGGAACATTACAATCGGTTCTGCGCGATAAGTGATAGTGACAGATTATCATCACTATCGGTTTCACATAAGCGATAGTGATGAGAAAGACACATCACTATCGGTTCTTATTTAAGAAGCGATAGTGATGATAATCGCACATCACTATCGCTTCTCACAAAAGACCGATAGTGATAAGCGCGTCTGCATCACTATCGGTTCTTATTTAAGCGATAGTGATGATAATCGACATCACTATCGCTTCACAAAAGAACCGATAGTGATGAAGACGCGCTCATCACTATCGGTTCTTTTGTGAGAAGCGATAGTGACAGATTATCATCACTATCGCTCTAAATAAGAACCGATAGTGATACAGATTTTCTCATCACTATCGCTTCTTATGTGAAACCGATTGTGATGATCGTGATAATCACTATCGCTTGTCTTATAAGAACCGATCGTGATGTGAATGATCACATCACTATCGCTTTTATATGAGAACCGATAGTGATGTACCTCGTTAGGTTAATTATACCACTCGAGCGTAACTCTTCTCTCGTTATTGTTCCAGAGGAGGTTTCTCCGCCGCCACCGAAAAAAATAGCTTATATTACGTGGTTGGAAGCAATACTTGGGTGAGAAAATTTGAAATTCTCAAGGGTGGGTGTTAAGAGGGTAAATTTGAAGCCCTAACTTGAGGAGATTTCCTCATTTTGCATAATTTGTGGTTTTCTTCAAAATGTGAGCATTCCTTCAAACCCCTTTAATTTTGCACTATGTATTTTTGATATGTCGCTAAGAAAGTTTAGATTGCTTTGGTATTGTGTATGTCCTATCGATTTCACACCCTTTTATTTCACAAGCATGTACACATGTAGTTAATTATCTTAATTTGTAGTGCTTTGGTGTTAATATGGAATTATTATTGCCGTCACCTAATGCATGCTAGAGTTTAGGTGCGGAACCACGCCTCCTGCTCGAGGATGCTTGTTTATAAATATACCGAACGAAATGGCATATTTATGTTTAGCGATCTCAATTGTCCACGTTTGGCGATTCGAGGATATGTGCTTGGGCAAGTTCTCGATCGAGCAAAGGTGTTGTACAATCAGAGTAGAGATTTCGATAGCGTCTCCTCGGTATTCTCGGATACACACCCTCTTGACCTGTTGTCGAGACGTGTATATGGAGAATAGCGAGATGTCGCCAAATTTTCTCCGAGTTGTACAACGGCTTAGGAACTTGTCTGAACCACATATCCTCGAATGGGATTAGGACCAAACCTATTTAGAGATTGGGAGTCATCGTTGGTACCCTTGTTTTGTTTCGTTGTAGTCAAAAGATCATGAGGCTCTTGCACTATATAATTAGATTGTTTGATATCATTGTTGATGTTAAAAATGTATGTCTCCTATCTAGGGAATTGGAAGCTCTAAACTGTGGAAGAATCTAGGTATCGATTAGGAGAACACATGTTATATATCTTGCAGAACTTGCGTCCTCTATTTTGCAAAGGTAATATTAAATGAAATGATGTCTCAATATTTCAAATAGCTAGCTAGCTTCTTTGTCGCTCCAGCTTCTTCCTTAATTTATTGTGTGAATTTTAATTGCAGATGGACCGTAAGGAATGGATGTATGACAAAAGTCGTGTGAGTGCTTTGAATTTCGAGGGTGTTAAGGAGTTCAAAAAATTGCGAACAGACATGGTGAGGAGGGTGTAAACTTCATATATTGTCCTTGCATTGATTGCACCAATCTGAGAAGATTTAACAACTCACCAAATCGAGGACCACCGATTCGACGTGGCTTCGTGAGGAATTACACGCCTTGGATCCATCACGGGAGACAGTAGTACCCTTCCAGATGCAACGAAGACACGGTGGAACCGGATGATGAGTTGCACTGATATGTTTGAGGAGGAGAATTTGGAGCAAATGTTGCGGGATGTGGAGGGTAATTACACGGAAAGAGAGTTTGAAAAGTTTAAAAGCTTGATGGAAGACGATGCCAAACCGCTGCTCACAAAGTTGCAAAGTAGAATACACCAAGTTGGGTTCGGTCCTTGCATTGTTCGAATTGAAGGCAAAACACCGCTGGATGATACAAGTTTTAATGCACTTCTAGTTCTTCTATCGGATCTACTTCCGAGGGAAACGAGTTGCCAACAAGCATTTATGAAGCGAAGAAGCTACTATGTCCCATGGGAATGGAAATAGAAAGGATACATGCATGTCCGAATGATTGCATCTTGTACCGTAACGCACATCGAGGGCTGCACGTGTCCGGCTTGCGGTGTGCCTCGGTACAAACAAAAGGAGAAGCGTAATGACAAGAAGCGTAAGTGCCGGGCAACGAGGGTGAAGAGGTCACTAAAGGTGCACCGCCAAGGTATTGTGGTACTTTCCCATCATTCCCGTCTGGAGAGGTTGTTTGCAAATCCTAGAGAAGCAAAATTGTTGCGTTGGCATTATGAGTCTCGAAAGGAAGATGGCAAGTCGAGACACCTGCCGATTCGCTCAATGGAGAAACATCGATTGGAAACATGAGGAGTTTGGTGCCAAATGAGGAACATAAGATTTGGATTGAGTACCGATGGAATGAATCCGTTTGGTAACATGAGCAATCGTCACAAAGACGTGGCGGTTCATTGTGTATCTACAACCTCCTCCTTGGTTGTGCATGAAGCGGAAGTATATCATGATGTCGTTGCTAATCTCGGGACCTAAACAAAGGAAATGATATTGATGTGTACCTCGCCCATTGATCGAGGATTTGGTAAAATTGTGGAATGACGGGGTCATTGTGTGGGATGCGATAGAAGAGAGCATTTCACCCTACGGGCTATGGTATTCGCACCATAAATGATTTCCGGCTCTTGGTAATTTGGCGGCTACTGACGAAAGGAGCAAAAGCGTGTCCTATTTGTGAAGAGGAGACCGAGAGCTTATGGTCGCCGAATTCCAAGAAAAGCGTGTATATGGGTCACCGAGGTTTCTACCTCAAGTCATCGATACCGTAAGATGGATGACAAATTTGATGGGAAGAGGGAAGTCCGCTCGCACCGCAACCTATGAGTGGAAGGCAAGTATATTCACGTGTAGAGGATATCGATGTTCAAGACGGAAAGAGCTCTAAACTGTTCGTTCTAGGACCATTTGGAAGAAGAGGTCAATATTTTGGGACTTACCGTCATCGAAGGAGTTAGATGTTCGGCATTGTATTGATGTCATGCACGTTGAGAAGAATGTCTGCGATAATTTGGTTGGTATCTGCTGAACATACCGAAAGACAAAGGATGGTGTGAATGCTCGTCGCGACATGGCCTACATGGGAATCGTGCCCAGCTTGCAATGATAGAGGAGGATGGAAAAGGTCCGTATATCCCCGCCGCATGCTACACCTCGTCCAAGAAGGAGAAAGAGGACTTTTGCAAATGTCTCCATGGTATTAAAGTTCCATCCGCTACTCCATGAACATTAAGAAGCTTGTGTCCTTGGATGATTTGAAGTTGTTGGGCATGAAGTCCCACGATCGCCATGTCTTGATGACCCAAATGCTCCCGGTTGTAATCCGAAATATTCTCGCCAGAGGATGTCGGGTTTGCAATCACGGTTATGTTACTTCTTCAATGCGATCTCCGCAAAATTATTGACCCGACATGCTAGACAACTTACAGAGGAGGTGGTGCGGACTTTATGTCGACTTGAGATGCATTTCCCACCGTCGTTCTTCGACGCCATGGTCCACCTTGTTGTTCACCTTGTTAGAGAGATTAAGATATGTGGACCCGCTTTCTTACGTTACATGTATCCGCTCGAGAGGTACATGGGTATATTAAAGTCCTATGTGAGGAATCGATCAAGCTCGAGGGTAGTATTGTGGAAGGTTATGGATCAAGAGGTTATTGAGTTTTGTGTGGACTATCTCGGAAAAGACAAGCAATCGGTGTTCTGATCTCGCCACGAGGCGGATTTGCGGCAAAGGAACCGTGGGGTCGAAACTAACGAGGCCACGGTTTGATATGTATTGCAAAGCGATTTGATCTTGCAAAGAGAGCACGAAGTTGCAGGGTACATCAAGCAGCATAAGTTGATATTACGGGAAGAGAATCCACATATGGATGAGCTTTCCATCATGCGAGAACACAACGATAGATTTGTTACATGGTTCAAACAAACGGTAGAGTTCTCTGTTAGTGAGAATGTGAAATGGTTGGCTGATGGACCTAGGTTTAATGTACAGACATGGCAGGGGTACGATATTAATGGGTACACCTTTTACACTGAAAGTCAAGATGCGAAGAGTCTCTGTTCAAAATAAATTGGTGTAAGCATAGATGCTCTTTCCGATGTACATCACTCGAAAGGAGGATCCTCAACGGCAATGTACTTGTATTATGGGATAATCAAGAAATTTGGGAGCTCGATTACGGAATATACCAAATTCCATTATTCGATGTAAGTGGGTGGGACTAACACATGGAGTGAAGGTCGATAAGAGAGGTTTTACTCTTGTGGATCTAAGCGGACTCGCCTACAAAGATGACCGCTCGTACTTGCGAAGCAAGCAAATCAAGTCTTCTATGTGCGTGATCCGCCAATCCGAGGTTGCACGTTGTCCTTCACAAAGAAGCGGCGGATCGTTGGTGTCGAAAATGTCGAGATGAAGAAGAATACAATCAATTCGATGAAATACCTCCATTTGCGGATGGGGCCTATCTTAGCGGGGATGACGACACACATCGAAGAAATTACGTGCGCGTAGATCATCAAGAAGGGTTGTCTTGTAACTAAAGGAAATATTGTATTGTTTGTTCATTTTATCATCTTTGTTCATTTTCTTTAAGCCATTAGTGTTTAAGACATATGTTTTATCGTGCCTTTTGTTTGGGTAAAGTTGTAGTTATAATCTCTCATGGAACATTGTGACATATTTGAAATCTACTTACTAGTTGGTCATTCGCTTACATATCGTAAAATTTGTTTACGGATTTTTCTTTTGGGAAAGCTTCTAACTAGTCCAAAGTTTATTTACGGAAAATTTGGAAAAACTCGGACTTTAATTGCATAAGTTTTGACTTTTGCGTCTATAAGCTAGAATCATGCTTACAAAGTGAATTCTTGCATCTTTGTCGAGTGCTAAATCTTTTTGAAAATTCTTTTTGAATAGACCTGTAATATCCCAAAGTATGTTTCGCAAAATTTGAAAGAATTCCAACTATATCTGTAAAAGTTGTGGCCTTTTACCCTTTCATCAATGAATTCTACTAAATCGACTTCATCTTGCTTTGTCCGGAAAATCAATAGTGATTGATATTTGTGTCGGGTTTTCCTTCAAAACCGATAGTATTGAACAATATTTGTGTCGGTTTTTATTGAAAACCGATAGTATTAGAGATCAACTTATTTGTGTCGGTTTTCTCTTAAAACCGATAGTACTAGTTTGTGCCAATTTTTCTTCAAAACTGTTATAGTACTATTAGTGTCGGTTTTTCTTCAAAACCGATAGTATTGAACCAATATTTGTGTCGGTTTTTTATTGAAAACCGATAGTATTAGAGATCTACATATTTGTGTCGGTTTTAAACGCAAACCGATAGTAATAGACTACTTGTTGTCTCGGTTTTCTCTTAAAACCGATAGTATTAGAGATCTACACATTTGTGTCGGTTTTCTCATAAAAACCGATAGTATTTTAAATATTCTTATTTGTATCGGTTTTTAATGAAAACCGATAGTAATAGACTACTTGTTGTCTCGGTTTTTCTTGTAAACCGATAGTACTATTTTGTGCCAATTTTTCTTCAAAACATGTTATAGGACTATTTGTGTCGGTTTTCCTTCAAAACCGATAGTATTGAACAATATTTGTGTCGGTTTTTTATTGAAAACCGATAGTATTAGAGATCAACTTATTTGTGTCGGTTTTTCTTCAAAACCGATAGTACTAGTTTGTGCCAATTTTTCTTCAAAACTGTTATAGTACTATTAGTGTCGGTTTTTTTATTGAAAACCGATAGTATTAGAGATCTACACATTTGTGTCGGTTTTTCAATGAAAACCGATAGTAATAGACTACTTGTTGTCTCGGTTTTTTCTTGTAAACGATAGTACTATTTTGTGCCAATTTTTCTTCAAAACATGTTATAGGACTATTTGTGTCGGGTTTTCCTTCAAAACCGATAGTATTGAACTAATATTTGTGTCGGGTTTTCCTTCAAAACCGATAGTATTGAACTAATATTTGTGTCGGGTTTTTTATTGAAAACCGATAGTATTAAAGATCTACACATTTGTGTCGGTTTTCTCCTAAAAACCGATAGTATTTTAAACATTCATATTTGTATCGGTTTTTTAATGAAAACCGATAGTAATAGTCTACTTTTTTTCTCGGTTTTTTCTTGTAAACCGATAGTACTTTTTCGTGCCAATTTTTCTTCAAAACATGTTATAGGACTATTTGTGTGGGTTTTCCTTCAAAACCGATAGTATTGAACAAATATTTGTGTCGGGTTTAATATTGAAAACCGATAGTATTAAAGTCTACACATTTGGGTCGGTTTTCTCATAAAAACCGATAGTATTTTAAACATTCATATTTGTATCGGTTTTTTAGTGAAAACCGATAGTAATAGACTACTTTTTGTCTCGGTTTTTTCTTGTAAACCGATAGTACTATTTTGTGCCAATTTTTCTTCAAAACCTGTTATAGTACTATTAGTGTCGGTTTTCTCTGAAAAACCGATAGTATTTTAAACATTCATATTTGTGTCGGTTTTCTGAAAAACCGATAGTATTGTGAAACATATTTCATCGGTTTTTGTGTAAAACCGATAGTATTGAACTAATATTTGTGTCGGTTTTTATTTAAAACCGATAGTATTGAGATCTACATATTGGTGTCGGTTTTGTCTTAAAACCGATAGTATTGTAAAATATATTTGTGTCGGTTTTTGTGTAAAACCGATAGTAATGTGATACCCTTACTTAAGGCGATTTTTGAGAAGCTTTCACGCGTGCCTTGCCTTCGCTTGCCCTAGCCCCTTTTCAAGCTCCTCGCCTCCACCTCCGCCGCCACCCGGCGCCCCGCCGCCGACTCCACCGCCCGACGCCCACGCCGCTCCGTCGTCCCCCCGCCGCGCCGCCCGACGCCTAACGCCCCATCGCCTCACCCCCGCCCACGCCGCTCCCGCCGCCACCGCCCGACGCGCCCGACGCCTAACGCCCCATCGCCCAGCCGCCCCCGCCTAAGCGCCCACGCCGCTCCGTCGCCCCACCGCCCGCGCCGCCAAGCCCCAACGCCCCATCGCCTCGGCCGCCACCGACTCCACCGCCTCGCGCCCACTCCGCCTCCCGTCGCCCCACCGCCTTGCGCGCGCCGACGCCTAACGGCCCCATCGCCCCGGTGCCCCACCTCCTGGCGCTCCATGGTAAGTTGCGGGACAACCGCAGTAATCGTACATGCAATCTATATGATAACAACTTCTATGAACATATCCACCCCAATTGAAAACAATCACGATATACATCCCATAATAACTATTAGAAATAGTAGAAATTTCATCAAACAACTCAAAATAGAACGCAGTTTGTTTGAAAATTGGAGAGCGGATATCCCATATTTAGATTAGAAGAAATGTTGACAATGCGGTGTGTTATGAAATTATTCGAGAGCGAAATCATGTATTTGGATAACATGACATGTAGACAATGCAATGTGTTATGAAAGAATTCATTGAAAAGAAATCCCATATGTAGATTACATCACATGTAGACAATGCAAAGGTGTTATGAAGCTGTACTTACTAAAGTTGTTAAAAACAAGCTTGGACAACAAATCCGTTGCATCATGTCCTGAGCGGATGTTTGAGGATTAAGCCAGAAAAAGATATGGTGGCGCAGTGCCTGTGGATATGTCCGCTAGTAAT
Source organism: Otatea glauca (assembly GCA_036346275.1). NCBI lineage: Eukaryota > Viridiplantae > Streptophyta > Magnoliopsida > Poales > Poaceae > Otatea > Otatea glauca. The sequence goes on along the minus strand of CM070721.1, from coordinate 6,735,508 downwards.
GTACCCAATGGAATAGCAGGGCATTAAGAGCTTCGCAGGATGAACTCGAAAAAGAAACTCATTAGCCTATTGTTATCGATGAAAACAAAGGAAGCAAGCACTTCAAAATTGAACATTAATAAGCATCTTTCTCAAGCTGCTAATTAGCTTTAACTCACATCTTGAGTGATGAATTGGACATTGTGTAGTCAACAGAGGAAGCCAAAGTAACGAAGATATTGTCGCACATTAGAAAATATCTTATTGAATAGGAAAAGCGCTTATCTACTTCAACCTTGTTTAAAAGGCCAAACATCAAAGGTTACGCTTATGTGCAAGCCACAAAGAAGACTACTAATTTCGAACCTGTTGTGAAAGGCCATAATGAATTACCGATCTATAATCGAATAAGCCAAATCATGACCCATCACTACATGCAAGCAAAGAATGTCGAATGTAATAGCAGATTGAACATATTTATGCTTTGTTCCTGGCGACAAATCTAGGTGTTACTCTACTAGGACAATTGGATGTGCTTAACATATCATTTCAATTTTAAACTTCACAATATAGAAATGGGAAGTCCTTGCCAACAATCCACAAACTGGGTATGTAATCCATCATAACAGTATCAAGTACATCTCTTGCAAAGAAGTGTCTTCTTTCCATGTATGTTTTCATGCCTTTTTCAATATTTTGTCATATGTGCTTCATACTCGTCATACTATTATGCAACTTTAGACTCTCTTAATTGAGATAGCTATTTCAATTATAATTGCATATTATTTTCCTTTTCATCTCAAAGATATGTTAGAGTTTAGGTTATGCGTAACCACGTCTCCGCTCGAGAGTGCTTATTTATAAATATGTCGAATGACATATTTATAAGCAACGATCTCAATTGTCCACGATTTTGATAGTTGAGGATATGTGGTTTGGGCAAGTTCTGAAGTGTTGTACAACTCACGAGTAGATTTCGTAGCGTCTCCCGGTGTTCTCTCGATACACACCCTCTTGACCGTCGTCGAGACGTGTATCCGGAGAACAATGAGATGGCCAAATTTTCTCCGAGTTGTACAACGGCTTAGGAACTTGCCCAAACCACATATCCTCGAATGGGATTAGGACCAAACCTATTTAGAGATTAGGAGTTATCGTCCATACGTATTTAGTTGGTCTACATACGGACTTGTCTTGAAGATCATTCGCTCATCTCGTTACTCTAATGCAATATGCTACAACAATGACATGCTATGAATTATCCATTGATTTGTTACTTTAGATGATTTATTGTGAAGTTCACATAATAGCTACGAATTGCTTTCTCTCATGTGAAATATATGTCCATGTTAGATAAGAAAACTCAAAATGTCGCAATTGAGAGCATCGGCTCATCGCCGTAAAGAGTAGAAGGTGCTCTGAGGGCCAAGCCAACTTCCAAGTGTCGAGCGAGCCAGTTCCAAATGTCGAGGGGCCGAGTAAGGTGAGGAAGGCCCGAGGACCGAGCAAAGGGGCCACAGGAGAACGCCGCAAATTCTCCACTTCAATGCGACGGCGTTTGCACGGGTCCTCCCAAGTATAAGGGGCGATACCGCCATTCCTCGCAATCGGTGAGGGAGAGAGTTCCCATAACGGTTAAGGATTGGAGAAAGGAGGTCGTCGAGCGTAAGAACCTACTGTGGGACGAGGTTAAGGGAAATGGATTATAGAAGAGGAGGATGAAAACAATGCCAAAGATGACGCCTTGAAGAGGATGGGTGTGGCTCGAGGCACTTTAGGGTCTACATGCAAAGTGAGTACGTCTTTGAAAGGCCGTGCACCATTCGAGAGGTATCCGTTCGTGCTTCCCGATGTTTGGGAGGAGTTCACGAGGATGAAGAGTACGCCCGAGGCGGAGGAGCTGAGACAGAGGAACGTTGCTACCCAGAGGCTGAACACGCACGCGCACCACCTCGGTTCAGGCGGCTACGAAGGGAAGAAAGCAGAATGGGCACGACTAGCCGAGGAGTGCGCCAACTCCGGGACAGCGATGCCTTACTCGCATATATGTGAGGAGCGGGCACGTGACTGGGTATTAGCGAGGACAAAGAAAACCGGGGACGGGCAGCTGGTAGTACCAAACCCCACTACCGCGCAAGTTGTCTCCACCATCGTAAGATATCAAACTTGCTACATTGCAGTAGACCATTCCTGTTGTATTTCAGATCTAATTCGTACTCGCTTCTTGCAGGAGGAGGTAAGCGGAGGAAAGAGCAGGGACTTTTCTTAGCCAAGGGTCAAATGACATCCTATTCTCTCATGATCGAAAGCCCGACCATAAGGGCCGGGTGCTTGCCGCAGGGGCGGGGCATACGAAGAAGTCCTACTTCCAAGATGCTGCTTCGAGTACCAGATCAAGAACATGGGAGGCACGTGCGGAGCGCCTGAAGGACACGCTTAGGGAGCAGCTGAGGGAGGAGATCTCGGAGGAGATGAGGAGGAGATGAGGGTGCGATGATGGCACGTGAGGAGGAGATGAGGTGGAGATGATGGCACGTGAGGAGCGCCTAAGGGCCGAGATGATGGCGATGATCTCCCCAGTCGAGCCGATGCCCCGCCATTGAGAGAAACCACGTGCCCCACCAAGTAGTGCGGTTCCAAAATGATAAGTCCGGTCCCCACCAAGGTAATAATTAATTTTGCCTTACTTAATGGTGCGAGGTAACTCTTCATATGTTTTCTCTCAAGTTGCGCACTTTTGCGGCGCCTACCAAGTGCCACCACCCGACGGAAGACGGATTTCTGTTGAGGTGCACGCGGGTTGCATTTCCATGCAAGGAGACCGACACGATGCATGGTCACCTTTGGGAAGGGCTACATGAGGTCCGGTGGACTACGCCCACGCCTTCTTATCACATGTGCTCGAAGTTCCCCAACGAAGACATCACCACTCTCGGGCCAGCGCGGATGTCGCTCATCAAGTGGCCCACGACAGCGCCGTCTTGGTCAAGGTAAACATCCTCACGTCTTCGTACCATTCCAAAGAGTATTGCAACAAGTTACTTAATTATGCGCGTGCTTTGTAGGTTCCTACCGTACTGCGCCGCTCCCACGATCGTGACGAGCCCCGCACAAAGTACTGAGTGGTGCATAAAAGGACTAGCACGACAACCACGTAACCACTAGAGGCCTCGCTAAAAGGCTAGGCTCACAAAGGCCACAGCGCCCCTCGGTATATGAAAAGCCTGATCGCCCGGCCTCGGAGACTCCTTCGCCCGTAAAGGAGAGCCAAGACAGACCACGGTGAAGCCTTATGAATTTAAGGCCTACGACATGGAAAGCCCCTTCGCCTCCCAAAGAAATTGAACGCTCTAGGCATATGGACTCGATACTCCATGGATGGTACATTGACAAAGCGAAAGATAGCGGCGTGTCGACTTCAATGTTAGATACGAAAGGGACATTTCCACCGCGAGGAGGATGGGACATTCGCTAGTTTTGAGGATCTGCTCGTCTGTACTCAACCGATAGCCATCGATATTTCTACTGTACGATCCTGGACGCTGTGAGTATCGCACCACGTTGCACGACTTTATGACTTCCATAGAATTTTGCATTACACTTTTTAACATTCAATGCGAGTTGCGAGCGATGAGGCGTGGTCGTGACGAATCGACAACTAGTTGGGTTAAATCGACCACGAGCTTGTGTCCGCGACGATGGCTAGGCTTCAACCGGAATGGGTTGCTGGCTACATCAAGAGGGCATTGCAAGCTGAGTCGAAGAAGGACTTCATTCTATTCCCGCACCACGAGGAGTAAGTACTACTTCACTGCTCAATTACTTCTACACACTGAAACCGTATGTGAACTTATTTTCTTGTTGCATACCATTTAATAAGCAACCATTGGGTTCTACTCGTGCTTCCGAGAGACAACAAAGTGTACACTTTTAATTCGGTTGATAAGAGACCGATGGCCTACGCGATCAAGCCTCCTTTGGAGCAAGATAAGTGCACCACTCTTATCTAACATTTTCTCGATTTAACTACAATCATTATTTTTTTACTCAACGACATCTTTCCAATGTATATAGGGTTTCAAGGAATACGTCGAGGTGAGGGACACACGACGACAAAAGGGCTCCAAGTGGAGTATGTCCGCTTCAAGGTACAAGTTGCTATCATATATAAGATTTAGATTTTCCGATATATTTTCTTTGTCTCTTAATTTATTTTTCTTTCTTCACAAAGTGTCATCAACAGGCAGCGACGACCGCTGTGGTTTGTATGTCATGCAACACATGGTGATCTTGATTGTCGGCTCGCACCGCTTCCCGAGGTAGTACATGCATATACAATTAGTCTTTCACATGCAAATTTGAAAACTCAAATTAGAGCACTCGCTTCTATCTTGCACTTACCGTTATTCCCGTAAGAGTGTAGACAAGATCGCACTCAACAAGATACGAGATCACTTATGCGCTGGTAATGGATAGAATGCTTGTCGGAGGACTGACGGTTTAGAGATCCCAAAAGCTCCTACTAGACCAGATGTGAACAAATATTACATATCCGAATGCGATTGCATGTGTACTTATGGTTAAGCATGTTTACGTTCTATTTTGTTAATGAATGTGATATGTGTTTGTTGTAACAAAGTGTTCATGTTCTTTGAATGTGATATGTTGTCTGTAATTTCTGTGTGAATGTGATATGTGCATATTGTGTGGAATATGTGCTTATTAGAATGTGATAGCACACCACACCCCTTCATCTCTGTCGGTTCTCACAAGAAAATGATAGAGATGTGACGGTCATCTCTATCGGTTCTTTGAAAGAAGCGATAGGGATAATGAACTCATCTCTATCGGTTCTTTATAAGAAGTGATAGAGATGAGGTTATTCATCTCTATCGGTCCTTTCAAAGAAGTGATAGAGATGAGTATATTATCTCTATCGGTTCTTTTTAAGAAGCGATAGAGATGATCTGATCATCTCTATCGGTTCTTTATAAGAAGCGATAGAGATGATGGTATTATCTCTATCGGTTCTTTGAAAAAAGCGATATAGATGATATGGTCATCTCTATCGGTTCTTTATAAGAAACGATAGAGATGATGGTATTATCTCTATCGGTTCTTTGTAAGAAGCGATAGAGATGAGCTATCATCTCTATCGCTTACAAAGAACCGATAGAGATAATACCATCATCTCTATCGCTTCTTATAAAGAACCGATAGAGATAATACCATCATCTCTATCGGGTAAGAACCGACTGTAATAATGCCCGCCTCATCTCTGTCTCATGGCTTTGTGTCACCACCAGAACCGACTGTGATGACGAAAAAGAACCGATTGTGATGTATATTTGTGTAGTAGTGACCGCTGTTCAGCAGAAGGCAGCATGCACGTTGGATGCTACTATGTTTTTAGTACTGATCATGAACTGATCACCGGCCACCTGATGGAGCGTTGAAAACATGGTAGCCATGGGAGGAAGGAAGTTATCACTGATCAGTGATCTAACTTGCTCTGTGAATTAATTGTGATGGATGGGTGTTTGGGGATCATGCCATGTTCCTTTGGGGGATTATCCGGCCATGTGATGGCTGATGGGCATCCACAAGCTAACTATCTGCATGTCCTTGTGTTGCTCTCTCTGTTTTTCTCCCTCCTTTTCTTTTCCTTTTTAAAAGGCTAGCAGTTTAGCATTAGTATTAGTATTCGCTAGTTTGTGTTTATTAGTTATTCATTTTATTCTCAAAGAGATAGAAAAAGGGAAGATGAACAATGAAGGGTGTTGCTACCTAACACATGCATCATTGGCTGAGTTGCTGATACGTTGCAAATTAACCGATGACCACTTTTTGCTACGTAACTTCTTCGAATAATAATTTCTATGCAAACCGGTGCACTAATGTAGAAATGTACATCACAATCGGTTATTTTTCCTTATTACAGTCGGTTCTGATAGCGATACAAAGTCATTAGACAGTGATGAGTAGGTGCTCTCACAGTCAGTTTTCACCTGATAGTGACAAATGATCATCACAATCGGTTATAAGCTTAGAACTGATTACGATGGATACCGCATCCACAAACATTACAATCGGTTTCAAGCTACAACCGATTGTGATGTGGTGTGGAACCGATTATGATGTGGTGTTTGTTCTTTGTACATCCTCCCGAAAATAGCACAGATTACACACAGTATGCATATCACATTCACAATATATATAGAACACAAACACTTTACAATACACATATCACATTCGTTCACAATATAGAACACAAACAAACTTAACAGTCAGTACACATATCACATTCACATGATTTAATATTGTTTACATATGTGACTAGTAGGAGCCTGTTGGGTCTGTAAACCTATCGTCTTTCGCTAGAATTTCTGTCCAGTACCACTAGCATATATGGTCTTATAATTTATTGAGATCTTTATTTTGTAAGCTCTTGAGGGGATATCGATCTTCTGCAAAATACAAATGAGTGCACTAATTTAAGTTTTAAAATTTGTATGTAAAAAACTAAGTGTATTATGCATATACATATACCTTAGAAAAAAGGTGTGCACTGCCAACCAGGATCAGCATGTAATGTATGACATAGAAGCCGCATAGGTTGTTGCACCTCTGTTGATGATACTGTGAATAAAGAAAATCAAATTAAGAGACGAAGAATAGATGTCAGAAAAAATCCTATTCTAGGCACTTGTACCTTGAAGCGCTTCCACTACAGCTGGTCACTTCGTTTGTTATCGTGTCGTCCTCCTTTAACAATGTAAGACAAGAAAGCCCTACATACATTGGAGAGATGCTATTTTGAACATAGTTAAATACAGAAAGTTTTAGATTAGAGGAATGTACTTACTTCAGCAAACTAGGCTTGATCACGTATGCCATTGATCTCTTTTCGATCGAGTTAAAAGTGTAAACTTTGTTTTCACTCAGAGCCATCAAGAGTAGAACCCAATGGTTGCTTATTAAATAGTATGTATTGCAAGAAAATAAGTTCATATACGGTTTAAATACGTACAAATAATTGAAGAGTAAAGTAGTACTTACTCCTCTTGGTACAGGAATAGAATGAAGTCCTTTTTCGTTTCAGCCTGTAATGCCTACTTGATTTAGTTGGTAAGGAACTTTGATTGAAGCCTAGCCATGGTCACAGACACCATCTCAGGGTCGACAAACTCAACTAGGTGTTGACCTGTCATGGCTCGTTGCCTCATTATACTGCAACTCGTGTCAATTGTTAAAAAACATAATACAAAATCCTATAACAGTCATAGACTCATGTTGTATGGTGCGATACTCACAGTATTCAGGATCGTACAGTAGAATATCGATGGATTTTAGGCTATACAAAACATAATAGATCCTTAAAACTCACTAGGAATGTCCAATGCTCCTCGCGGTGGAAATGTCCCCCTCGATACCTCACATTGAAATTGACGTGACGCTCAGCCTCATTCGCCTTGTCAATGTACCATCCATGGAGCAAGCGAGTGCACTTACCTAGAGCATTCAATTAGTTGCTAGGGACAAGGGGCTTTCCCTATATGTACCCCTTATAATCTTGAGGGGCTTGTGACCTCTATCAACTTTACTTTCTAGATAGAATGAGTCTCCGAGGTCGGGTGAAAGTTCAAGCTCCATTAGTTTGGTTTTGGTGTTAATGACAAATATAATATTGGGACTAACTCTTTTGATAATCATAATATTGATTAGTCTCAATTGTTAATTAATGATAAATCTTTTTATGAGACTAACTCTTTTGTTGAGCTTAACTCTTATTAGTCTCTTTTGGATGAAATGATGAAATTATCAAATGTATGCATTCAATAACACATATTATATATTGTTGCATTCTTTGATGTCAAATATGTTATGATTTTATTAATAAATCTAAATGTGAGACTAACGTGTTTATTTAGTATATTTTTGAATAGTCTCATGAAAAAGAATAATAGAAATCCAAAAGGTATGTATCCAATGCAACTTTATTATTTCTAGATACATTCTTTGGATTCAAGATAAAGGGTGAACTCCACCATTGTTTTAACCTTAAGATGTGCATTTTGTTTTCGACTCCATATATACATGAATGCACACATTTAGGGGGAGTTCACACTTTACCTTGATGTTTCAATAGTATTGATCTAATTTTTCTTTCTATATCAAGGATCATTACTTTGAAACAAACTCTTGAGTATATATATGAAACTTGTGTATATAGTTGTAGTATACTCATATTAATATAGGACAAACTCCGAAGCAATCTCAAAAAATTGAATATGTGCATATTGATTCAAGTTCAATTATTTGTATGCACATATTTAATGGAGTTTATTCTATAATTAATGGTCTTATGAGTATCGATCATTTTCCACCTCTCCATATAAATTGGATCATTATTTTTAGATTCCATCGAATTGAGTATATGAAACTTGTGTAGTTAATATATACTCATGATAATTTAAATTCATGTTCGGTTGCCATTCAATCAACAAAGAACTAATCATGTGTTGATGGTTCACGTTGTTGATCCTAGGGCAATTGAAAGTTCTTGAATATATGAAGCATTAGTTGCGTTAGTATACTCAAGACACAATTAATCTTTCAATCAATTTGTCTTTGAGTTGTGGTCAATCATCAAAGGATAAGATCAAAGGATCTTGGGAGCATCCATTATGTGTTAATGGAGTGCATTGATGATTGAGACAACCATGTGTTTTGGACTAACACTTTCAATGAGTTTGAAATAGGTTATGTCTAAGATTGAGATGGATAAACGGGACAAGTACGTCATCATGTGTTGATGAGTGTCAAGAGAGGATCCCGAAGCTAAGACAAAGGGAGTTCATCATGTGTTGATGAACTAGATGAAGATCCCGACTTAGAGAGAAGATGATCGGTCATCATGAAAGCTCCAAGTGGTTGCGGGAGGCAAAGGTATAACTAGTAAGGGCTAAGGATGTGTTCCTAGTCTTTTACCGGTCTCGGTGTTTGGATGGGAGACCGGGTTGCTAGTATAAGTTGTCGTACTATTAAGAGGGGTCGATTCTTATAACTTGAGCTTCATCGTGTGTTGATGAACTCAATTCGGTTCACTCTAGCTCACTCTCTTAGTTGATTCTTGCATGAGCTAATTATTTGCATGTGTTGCAAATAAGGGAGCTCATGCTTGCTTCTTATTGAATCTCGATTTGGTTTTTGCATGGAGCTATGGATTTGCATGTGTTGCAAAAGGGAGATAGCTTATGCAAGTTGGTTTAAGTGGTTGTTTGTATGGAGCTAGATATTTGCATGTGTTGCAAATAGAGAGCTCATGCATCGGAGTCTTATCTTGTGATTTGATCATGTGTTGATCATCACAAAGGCTAAGATAGGTTTATACTTTGCGTTTACAAAATGAGTTTTTGCAAAATATGGTTTAGTTGAGTCTTATCTTGGAACATGTGAATAGGGTTTGCAAATGTGTTTGCAAATTAGTTTGATCATGTGTTGATCATGATATGGCTCAAATATATTATCTTGATTGCTCTTGTTTGCAAGATTTATATTTGCAAAATATATTTTGTAACATTTTGGTGTTCATGCATTTGATATTGGAGCATGTGATTCGAAATTACAAATGTTTTTTGCAAAATTGTTTTGATCATGAGTTGATCATTACATGGCTCAATATTTGATCTTATTGACTCTCTCTAGATTGTAGTCATGCTCTTGATCAAGTCAATGTGAGGAATTTCGAGAAATCAGATTTTAGACTTGAACGATTACATTAGAGTCTTTTTTTTATGATATTTAAAAATATCTATGGTTGTTTAAATCTTTAAAATGGGTGGAGATTGTAGCCCTCGTGATAAGCTTCGTATAGAATCCAAAATCACCTAAATCAGAGTTCAGAGTAAAAAGTTATGAGCTTTTTAGTAGTTATAGCAACGGTATGACCGGACCCACTCCGGTCATACCGGCCGGCGGTATGACCGGGGTCAATTCGGTGTGTTTTTTCCAGAGAAGGGTATTTTGGTCGAAGGGCAATTTTTGGAGCCCGGTATGATCGGATTTTCTGAGTAACGGCTAGTTTTTCTAGCCGTTGGACCGAAGGCCGGTCATACCGGCCTTAGGGTGGTATGACCGGGTTTTCTATGTGTTTTTACCTATTTTGCTCCCCAACGGCTTGTTTTTCTTGTGGAGGCTATAAAAGAAGCCTTGAGGGCTGGCATTTGGTTGTTGTTGGCTTTGTTGAGCATTTGGGTGGCATTGTGCATGTGTTGCACTCCCATATTTGGTTTTTGAGCTAAGAGTGAGCTCTAATTGCATGTGTTACAATTATGAGAGGATTGAAAGCCTCTTGTGCATGTGTTGCACTTGATGGAAGCCTTGTGCATGTGTTGCACTCGGTGATCACCATTGTACATGTGTTGTACTTGGTGGAGCTCAAGCTAGAGGGCTTGACTTTTTACTCTTGGTGTTTGCCGACACCTAGACGACGTGTGGTGGCGTCGTGTGCGGTGACCTTCTCAAGGAGATTGTGAGAAGGCCCGGCAAAGTTGTGAAGGTCGGAGCTCACCTACCCAGAGGGGGAAAGAGCTACCACTAGTGGATTCGAGGCGGGTGCTCAATTTGTGGAGCTAGTCTAAAGTGTTTTGGGCTTGCCTCAACGTGGATTAGGGGAGACCGGCAAGTCTCCGAACACCATGGTAACACATCGGTATGTCTCTTTGTGTTTGCTTGCAATTCTTATTTATATTGTTGCAATTTACATTTCTAGAATTAAATTGCTTGATTGTCTTTAGGATTGTATATTCTTGTTAGAGACATAATTAGCTAGTGCACTTAGTGAGCCTAGTTGACTTAGGCTTTAATTGTTAAAACCTTAGTTTATCGCTTCCGCATCTATTATCATTTAGGTTTTGACATAAGGGTACTTAGGCGAGATTTTAATTAATCGTAGAAGAAATTTTTAAAGCCGCCTATTCACCCCTCCTCTAGTCGGCATCCTCGATCTTACATCGGGACAAGGGTTTTTCATGTATTTGAGGGGGCGTTGTGGCCTCTGTCAACTTTGCCTTCTTGACAGAAGGATTCTCCGAGGTCTCCTATAATGCTTTGGTCGTCGTGCTAGTACTTTTGCGCACCAGGTCTGCACTCTGCGTAGGAGTCGACTTGGACGGAGGAGTCGTCATGGTGGTGAGAGCAGAAGCAAGTGCAGGTATGATAGGAACCTACAAAGCATATGCATATGTAATGTGTTGCAGTACTAGAATGATCGAGAAGACGTGGGAGATTTTTATCTTGAGTAGTACGACAACCGTCGTGGGCCACTTGACGAACAACATCCGTGCTTGCCCGAGAGTGGTGATATATTCGTTCAGGAGAAACTCTAGCACATGAGATAGGAGGTCTTCGTAGGCATAGTCCACCTGCACCCTCATGTAGCCCTTCCCCAAAGGATTACCGTGCACCATGTCAGTCTCCTTGAATAGAAATGCAACCCCACGTCCAGCCTCAACAGGAAATCCGTCTTCCATCACGACGAACTGGCACTTGACAGGCGCTTGTAAGAAGTGCTCAACTCGATTAGAAACATTGTTTAGCTTACTCACGTACCTTTAAGTAAGAAACAATTATTACCTTCAGTTGGGGACCGACTTGATCATTTTTGGAAGCGCAACTGCTAGAGCAGGGCAAAAGGCCATTCTATGAGATGCGAGGCCATCTGACTCTGACTCTGGGAGATCATCGCCATCATCTCGGCACTCAGGCGTTCCTCACGTGCCATCATCTCCTTCCTCAGTTCCTTCCTCAGCGTTTCCTTGAGGCGCTCTGCACGTGCCTCCCATAATCTTGATCTGGCACTAGCATCGTCCTTGTCTCGGAAGAAGGACCTTTTCGTATGCCCCACACATGCGACAAGCACCTGGCCCTCCCGATCGCCGAAGACAGGATGTCCTTTGACCCTTGGCTCTGAAAGGTCCCCTGCTCTTTTTGCTGGTTTACCTCTTCCTGCAAGAAGTCAAAATAAATTAGTGCTAAAATAAAACAGGAAGGGTCAACTGCAATGTACTAAGTTAGATGTCTTACGATGGTGGAGACAATCCTCGTGATCGCGGAGTTTGGAACTACAAGCTGACCATCGAAGGTTTTCTTCGTCCTCGCTAATACCTAGTCACGTGTCCACTCCTCACATATGTGGGAGTAAGGAATCATCATCCAGAAGTTCGCACACTCCTCGGCTAGTCGTGCCCACTCTGCCTTCTTCCCTTAAGAGCCAGCGGAACTGAGGTGGTGCACGTGTGTGTTCTGCCTTTGGATAGTGATGTTCTTCTCTCTCAACTCCTCCGTCTCGGGCGTATTCTTCATCCTTGTTAGCTTCTCCCAAATATTGGGAGTCACAAACGAATACCTCTCGAAGGGAGTACTAACTTTCAACATGTACTCACCATGCATGATAACCCTGAAGTGTCTCAAAGACACCCATTCTCTTCAAGGCGTACTGTCTTGCATTGCTTTCATCTTCCTCTGGTATAATTCATTTCCCTTTAACTTCGTTTCACAACCGATTCTTTCGCTCGGTGCTGACTTCCTTCCTCAGTCTTTAACCGTGATCGGCACTCTCTCCCTCATCAATTGGCTAAGAAAAGATCAGTAGCGCCCCTTATACTTGGGAGGACCAGTGCAAACCCTGTGGCATCAAAGTGGAGAACATGCGGTGTTCTCCCTGTGGCCCCTTTATTTGGTCCTCGGGCCTTTCTCACCTGACTCAGCCCCTTAACATTTGTCACCTTACTAGGCCCCTCAGCATCACCTTCTGTTCTGTCTGGCGATGAGCCGGTGCTCTCTCTCTCTTTGCGACATTTCGAATATATATATATATATCAAACCTAAACTTAATAAGAGAAAGCAATTCAAAATTTTAACATGGTCATATATTTCACATGAAAGCAATTCATAGCTATTATGTTGATTTGACAATGAATCATGTAAATTAACTGATTAATAGATAATTCATAGTATATTATTGTACTAACATACTGTAGTAAATTAACAGATTAACAGATTAATGGATGATCTTAAAGAAATGTCTATCTGTTGACCAATTAAGTACCAATGTTGACTCCTAATCTCTAATTAGGCTAGGTCTTAATCCCATTTGAGGATATATGGTTCGAGCAAGTTCCTAAACTATTGTACAACTCCAGAGAAAATGTCGGCAACATCTCCCCGATGTTCTTCAAATACACGTCTCGACAACAAGTCAAGAAGATGTGTATCCGGAGAACACCAGGAGATATTGCCAAAATTAATATTATCTGGAGTTGTGCAACAGCTTAGGAACTTGCTTGAACCACATATCCTCGAACTGTCAAAAAATTGGACAATTCAAGACTACTTTCTTATAAATAAATATGTTATTTCAGCATATTTATAAACAAGCAGTCTCGAATGGGAGATGTATGTTACGCAACCTAAACTCTAACATTCATCATATTACAACAACAATAAAGACATGTAAGGGTTAAAATATTCAATGGAAAACCTTGAAGACAACAGCCCCTACATGAATGATAAAAGTATTTCAAACCATGCAACTTTTATGTACATGTTTCACCAAGGAAAAGACATAACAAAATAATACTCAAATCAAAAAATTTCCATCCTGTCACCATCAGGAACAGAGATGTTAGTTGTAACTCACTTGAAAAAAATGCAAGGATATCAAGCATCATGTTTTTCATGAAAATAATATGCATCAATATAGTTTAGTACCAGAACAGGTGATCACTGGTGATCACTGATTATAAATTTGCACAAAGCAATACGTCAACTCCATTTTATGAATTACAGGTGCACTTGGGGTTCAAGACTGTTCCCATTTCAAAAACTTACTTATGAACTAAACTGTTTCTCTGATAACAGTGAGGCCAATTTTAGCTACCTCTGAACAACCATAGTCATTAACTACATGTTACCAGAAAACCAACTAGGACCACGATTTCAGTTCTCATTAGTTTAGGTGTTAGAAACATGGCAGTCAAAGGACTCCTAGCCTTATAGGAACAAAAATTCATTTTGTTCCCACCAAATGTAAAATATGATATTCTGTTCCCACTAAATAACACCATATTTTGTAACACCAAATAACATATAGAGCATCCCACACTTTCATAAGGGGGCAGAGGCAATCGCCATGGATACAGACCTTCAAGCTGTGTGGGCGTCGCCGGGCCAGGGTAGAAGACGAAGAGGTCACCAAGGCCGGGGTAGAGGAGGACGAGGTCGCCGAGGCTGGGGAGGACCTTGCTCACGCCCGCCGGGACGAGGTATCCAAGGCTGAGAGAGGAGGAAGACGCCTGGGAATGAGGAAGACGCGCGGCGGGAGAGGAGGAAGACGTTGGGGGAAGGAGGCGCACTGTGTGGGTGAGCTGGGGGAAGGAGGCGCACGGTGGCGAGTGTTGGTCCAGTGGCGAGGCGGGGTTGGCGGGGTTGGGCGGGTGGGGCGGGTCGTGAGGTCGGGCCGGGCCGTGGGTTAATGGAGGGGGTGGTCGGGCGGTGGGGAGCAGCAAAGTGGGGGTAGGGGTCGAGCAGGCAAGGGTAGGGGCCGACGGAGTCCGGCTAGCAGGGAGTAGCAGAATGGGGGCAGCATGAAGCCAGAGAACTGATTGGGAGAGCAAATAGGATAAGGCTTGGCTGGGAGAGCAAATGGAGAAAGAAGAGGAAGCAAATATGATAAGGCTCTGCTGGGAGAGCAAATGGGGAAAGAAGAAGAACCATCACAATCAGTTCTCAGGTAAGAACCGATTGTGATGTGCCATCTATACTCACACGGCTTTTCTAATACATCCATTCTTCATGGTTCATCTTTAATTAAACTACGCACAATAAATTAAGAAAAAACTGGAGCGACAGCTAGCTATTTCAAACATTGAGACGTTATTTAATTACCTTTGCAAAATAGAGAACAGGTTACAAGATATATAATTTTACTCCCAATACATTTTTCCCTAGTTAAGAGCTTTCAATTCCTACTTAGGGACATACATTTAAAACATCAATAATGATATCGAATTACCTAATACAGTAAGCTTGCAATATTTATGACTTCAATGAAAGAAAATAAGGGTGGAAGCATTAACAAAGTTGAGGAATTGAATGGTCTTAAAGAAAAGTCTATCTGTTGACCAACTAAGTACGTACCAACGATGACTCATAATCTCTAATTAGGTTAGGCCCTAATCCCATTCGAGAATATGTGGTTCGCGCAAGTTCCTAAGCTGTTGTACAACTCCAGAGAAAATTTTGACAGCATCTCCCCGCTGTTCTCCAAATACACGTCTCAACAACAAATCAAGAGGGTGTGTATCTGAAGAACATAGGGAGATGCTGCTGAAATTTTCTCTGCAATTGTACAACAGCTTAGGAACTTGTCCGAACCACATATCCTCGAACTATCCAAAAACATGGATAATTCAGGAATTCTTTTTTATAAATATGCTATTTGAACATATTTATAAACAAGCACCCTCGAACGAGAGACGTAGGTTACGCAACCTAAACTCTAACATTCATCATATTATAGCAACAATAATTCCAAATTAATACGAGAGTACTAAAAAGATAAATAGATGTGTGTTTGTCAAGTAAAAGGTGTGAAATCTGATAGGATACACACAATTCCAGTGCAACCTAAACTCTCTTTGCGACATATCGAATTACCTAGTGCAAAATTGAAGGGATTTGAAGGAATGCTCACCCTTTGAAGAAAACCACAAATGAGAGAAAATTGAGGGGAAATCTTCTCAAGTTAGGGCTTCAACTTTACCCTCTTAACACCCATCCTCTAGGATTTCATAATTTCTCACCCAAGTATTGCTTCTAATCAGAGTATGTTGTGTTTTTTGGGGTGGTAGTGGTTTTTTGCCTCTAGAACAATAGTAGAGGAGAGTTCGGCCTAAGAGTATATATAACTTAGCAAGGCACATCACAATCGGTTTTGAGATAAGAACAGATTGTGATGTACGCACATCACAATCGGTTTTTCCTAAAAAGTTGGGAACTGACCCGATTTTTTCCTGAAAAGTTGGGAACCGACCCAGATGAAGCGATAGTATTGTACCATTCTGTAGTAGTGGTGGCTAGTCCAGACTAGTATGGCACCTATATTGTCTCTAATCTCTAACACTTCCTCTGCCCAAGTTTATAAGGCTTATTTTTTTAATAGTCTTGTCCATAAATATAAGGTTTGCATGTAGATTTAGTGAGGCATTTCCTTCTATACCCCTATTTATTCTCTCTCAACTATATGCATTTATTCATTACCATCCACACAAAGTATTAACTCTTATCTTCCAAGACAATTAAGTGAGGCATCTAAGTCATTTTCTCTCGTACATTTTTCAATTTCAACGCAACCTTAATCCTTGTGCAAAGTCAAAATGTGCTTTATATTTTTGGACAGAGGGAGCAATATAAAAGGGAAGTTAGTCGGTTCTACTCCACTTCCTCACGTACACACAACGCTCTCCGAAAAAACTGGCTCTTAGAGAAAACTAACAGATATGGAATAACCGATTGACATGTGGGTGAGCTTATTAGGGCATGTACAATGGTACATATTAGCTGTCTATAAGAGTATGGCACATAGGATTTTGGATGATGTGGAGAAGAGAGAAAGATGTTGTCAACTATTTAACAGACAGTTTTATAAACAGCTTTATACTTGTATACCATTATACAGACAGTCTATTAATTGTATGAGAGATTATTACAAACAGTCATATAGACCAAGGTTTCAAATTTCTTTTTCAGATCACATCTCGGAGGTGGCTGACATCCAAAATTTTGGCGAGATTTCAAAATTTCGGATGAAATTCAAAACGTAAATTTGAAATCGCACAAACCAAAATTTCGGCCGAAATCACCGAAATTTTGGCAAAATCGGTCGAAATTTTGGTGATTTTCAATCGGCTGTGAAATGGTCTACCGAGGCTAGGAAAATTCAAAAACAATATGAAAAAAAATCATGCAATCATTTGTCTACATTTCCTATCTATTTGAATGCAAAATACTAAGTATTTTCATATAAAATTCCCAAGTTAGGGTTTTGGGTTTAGGCCGAAATAAAATTTCAGAATGAAATGCATCATTTAAGGCCAAAATCCAAGCTAGGGTTTAAGGGCCTGTTTGTTTTTGCTTTGGATTCTCTAAAAGCTGATTCTGGATTTTGGTTGTAGAGAAGCTGTTTCTCTAAAAGCTGGAATCCAAAAGCACATATGAAGTGGATTGTGGATTATAGTGTATATGGGTGGGCTGGATTGTGAGAATCGATTCCTAGAATCGGGCTGTTTGTTTTTTATTCTGCTTTTGAGACCAGAATTCAAAATCAAAAGCAAAAACAAATAGGTCCTAAGGTTTAGGCCGAAATACATCATTTAAGGCCGAAATCTAAGTTAGGATTTCGGATTTAAGCTGAAATACAATTCAAGACTGAAATACATCATTTAAGACTAAAATCCAAGTTAGGGTTTAGGGTTTAGGCAAAAACACATCATTTAAGGCCAAAATCCAATTAAAAGTTTACCGTTAGGGTTAAATAATCTGTATATGTATTTTTTTGCAAACTTTTCACATCTATTCCTCATAAAAGGCATTACATTTCTCCATAAAAAAATTGGTGTGAAATTCGGTCCAAAAACCATGCAAACAGGTCCAAAATGCTGACATTTACCGAAATCACTGTAGCAAACCCTAATTTTCATTTTTTTTATTCCACCAAGATTTTGAATCTTGTCCCCGGCCAAAATCCGAGATTTCGCCGAGATTTTCCGAAATTTTGTCGAAATTTTGAACCTTGATATAGACAGTATACTGTATGAGTTGTTTTTAGTCCTATCTATAAATGATATATAAGTGTATTACAAACAACTACTGTCTATACCACTGTATATACCCTTAACCAGAAACCACATCTTTCTTGTTATCCCAGAGCAACTACTTGCCCATGTCTTCCCCCTCAATGCCCTTGCCGATCAATGAAACAACTACGGGACTGTTTGTGGGCTGTGCTTCAGCTTTAGGCCAACCCCCCCCCCCCCCAAACAGCATGTTGCAAAGCAGCTGTGAAGCTAAGCTACAGTAAAAGCACCCTCAAAGCTGTAGCCGCTAGGGAGGAGCTTTTCAATTGTGGCTTCGCTCCACCGCCTCCCACCTCGCTCGCTCCTCCTCCTCGCTGGCTTTGCCTCCCTCCTCGCCCCGCCGTCTCCCTGCCTGGTTGCCTTCCCACTCAGTTGCTGCCTCCCCACTTGGTTGCTCCCCAAAAGTTACAGCTGTAGTAGCCAGTTTACCAAATGGCATATCAAGAAAAGCCACAGCCGCCAGCTACAACTGTTTTACAGTCCAACAAGCCAAAAACAACTTTTTAGCCCAGTCGCAGCCCCCTCAAACAGGCCCTACGTGGTAAGACCAAAGTATCTTGCTCTCTCTTGCGATCTCGTCGCAGTTTCCTCCCTATCTCAATTGTTCTCCCCTTCCCTCTCAACTTGATCCACTCCATTTATGGTCTCCTCCCTCTCTCTTCCCTTCCCTCTGTTTCCTTATTCATGCAGTCCAATTTGGTGCGCGTTGGATCGAGGGTTTGGAGACAGCAGATGAGAGCTCGCTGGGTGGCAGCACAGGAGGTGGAGGCTCTGGTGCAGCAGATGGTGAAGGCCACCCTGCCCTTTGTTTTCAGATTTGGCAATTGACGGTTCTTCAAATTTTGTTTCAAATTTGGCTTCTTATACACACAATTCGAACCTAAAACATTTTGTTTTCAGATGCATTTTTCAGAGTATTCACTGTCCTTCTAAATCGGGTATATCTCTGCTCTTTATGCACATAATTGACACTACATGATCGATGTGTGTAGAATGGGGATTCAGCCTAATTTGATTAATCTGAAACTTCAAGGCTACTGAAGAGTTCAATCATTAAAATGCGTGTGATAATTAGATGAGAAATATGCATGAAAATGTTTGTATGCAAGCGTTCCGCTGGAGAGGACAAAGCATAGAGTAATCAAGAGAACCAAAAGGATTACCGCATCCACAAAGCATCCAAGAAAAATGGAGAATAAACGACAAGAGCAAGAAGCACAACATCAGGTTGTTATCAATCCTCTGGAAAAACCAGCTCCCAAAACACCGAAAAACCAAGGAAAAAGCAATGACATGTGGGCCACCATGTCCCACCATATCAGCCCCTAACCAATGCCCACATCACACGAGGCCCATCGCATCAGCATCATCCTCTCCTCGCCTAAACTGCTCTCGTGTACACCACCTATCCACTTAACGGCAACTCCAGTAGTCCCGTGAAAGAAACAGAACTACCTCAAACTTAAATACAGTGGCTTACACGGCGTGGATGAGTTGTATACCGGCGGAGTTGAGGAAGAACCACGACACTGGCGAGGTCACGAACGGTAGATACAAAACAACGGGCTCAGGCATGTTGGATTTGGTGACAGCGACATTCGAGGCAGTTGATTGCAGTGGTGATGATGACTTTTCTTGATATGTGTATGAGAGTTTTAATGTTTATGGTACGTTTTAGGTCACGTTAGATGATATGTGCCATCGTTTTTTGAGATCATGTTGTAACGCACGAGTACCTTACTAGCATATCTAGAAGCCATAGTTCAAGTCCCTCATCAACGAACGTCAAGGATAACCCGGTTTTGAGATCGGTCTAGCTAATCATACTTTTTGTAAGGTCCATAATCCTTGTCCTCGAGATCCAGCCTGTGGCTGGATGGTGGGGATGTTGTTTAACCTTCCAGCCCACCCGTGCTTGAGTCCTAGGACCGACACAGGTGCTCACCTCCTCCGTTAAAGAATTGACATAGTGCTGCCCTTGTTTAAAAAAATCCTTGTCCTTTGCTTCGCTTTGCTGAAATCAGGCAGTCAAAATAATGCAGCTGTTGGTCATACACCTATGAATTGTGATCCGCATTTCATGGTGAGTTTGTTTGGCCCCACGAAATATGAAAGCACGATCTTACGATCGGTACATGGTGAATTGGTGATATGATGTTCTTATGATAGTACGATGATCAGTTGCGCCCAAGGATTAATGAACTTATAGTTTAAACTAGTTAACAACTTAAGCTAGTTGGAACCTCACAAATTGTCGGCATACAACATCATGTGGTGCAAATCTTGATTACAGAGTGCAATATTCCTCTTCAAGTGGACAAAATGATAGGCAATACACGTTTTGCTTCATAATTGTTAAGATCATGATCCTAATCAGGGATTTTTTTTAGGATTGAGACCATAAAGTTTATAATTTGAAAGGATGATAATGTAACATACGGACCACTGTTTTAGGGGATTAAGAATATACCATTCAATTCGTTGGCACTTCAGTTTTTGTTTAACACAGCTGAGCTACGATTAAATAAAGGAGAGAGAGTAAAACGGTACAAAATTTTAATAGCTTACAAGGTGCAGGAGACTGCACCCGAGGTAGAAAAGCAGATAGAAAGACGAGGTAGCAGATAGAAAGACAAGGCACTTCAGTAAATACTACTTATTGTTCTAGATCTATATGTCATTGGAACAACGAGTGGTATTTTCTGAAGTGCCACAAATAGAGTGATATGTTCTAAATTTTTCTCTGTTTTTGATACAGGACCATGTAATTAAAACGATCAAAATCGGAACGTGGAATACTGATCGGGATCTTGATAAGCTTGCTTTCTTACTCTCGTGAGTTAATGTATGAAATCACATGAAACATGTACTGCCCCATATCCGATCGATCCTTCTTTTTTAAAGAAAGATCCGATCGATATTGAAACTGGACTGATTGGACTCGTGCGAAGAAAAGCATTTCCACGTGTCGATAAATCTGGGTCCGCACATGAACAGAGCTAGAATTTTATTAAGTTGCACCCTAACAATTTCCTGTGATTGGCAAGACAGCATCTAAAAACCCCATGTGGCCATGATTGTGTTGTCCATAAATCATACTAACTAATAAGACGATGATCGTGACCAATAAGATTCTAGAGAAGCGCGAGTGCCATTCATATTCAGCAAAAAAGAGTAAGATATACCAGAGTCCAGAGCTGATCTCTCAAGTCTGATTGGTGCTTCCGTGGATTGTAATTGTTTGTTCCCCAGGAAACGTGCGTGTTGGTAAGTCACGCTGGGCGTCTTGTCCGGACAAGCTTTCTTATTTTTAATAGTTTATGAGTTATGGCATCTACTGAAGAGGAGGATGGACATGGAACACCAAAACTGATACTAGAGCTAGATTCCAAGTATGCGAGGAGGTAGACGAACTCGTTGCTTTTCTAGCAACTTTGCACCTTTTTTTTATGCAAATCGATCCTCCATGTGTACGCAATTGCAAAAATACCCTCCTCTACGACCGTTGAAGCGCTGGGAGGTCACCTGCCACACTCATACACCGCGGAAGTGTTGGAAATATTAGGAATTTTCTCAATATTTTAATCCACAAAATTATGTAAATCATGATTAAACATTTGCACAATTCTAGTTCAAAGCCAAAGGTACTAGATAACAAACTATCTATCTCAAACGCAAAGACTAATGAACAAGAAATCAACACGGTAAAAATACGGTATAAGAGAGTATACCCTTGAGCCGGTGCCACCATAGGCACAGGCACAGGCGGAACAATGACTTGCTCATTGTTGTTTGCCATGACGGTCGGTGTAGAGGATCACAGGTTGTCGCAGAGAAGCCTTTGGTGCAGTGGAGAGGTTGATGCAGTGCAGAAGGGCTCCTTCCGACGCCGGTGCTTCTGGTCGGGACAAAAACTTGAGCAGTCGCGTGGTACGCTTCCCAAGAACCTTATCGGCCTTCTATCTCGAACAAGATCTCAAGAAAGACGAGGTTTCGGAGACCTGCTCCCTCCGCTACTTGTGCGAGCAAGAAAACAGAGGCGGAGAGACAAGCAAAGCAACGCTACAGTTGGAACAACAGAGTATTGCGGGAGAACTCAGGTGGGAGCCAACAGACAGAGAAAGGCACAACCGCTGCTCTCTTTATATAGGCTTGCGGCAAAGTAACTGACGGCGATTAATAGGAGGCCATCAAGACGTCCGTTACTAGTTACTGACTCCATCAAGACGTCCATTACTAGTAACTGACGGCAGTTACTGGTCATAAACCGGCCACATTAATCACTGAAACGGCAAAACAAACGTCCGGACTGGCCTGCGCCGCGCACGTGCTCGTGCTCGACTCGCACACGCCACGGCTCGGCTCGGCTCGGCGCGCGCGCGTGTGGCACCGCCTTTTCCCTTTTCCACTTTTCTAATTGAGAGACACACAACTCAACTATTTAAGTGAGGAAAACTTCTCCCAATTTCCCGTATGGTACTAAATCAATTTCATGACTCCTAGTATTTTAATGGGCCTTTTGGGATTTCTATTAAATTAATTATGAGCTAGCCCCATAATAATGTGACAAGAAGGTCCTCCCAAGCTAGCCTAGCCCGGCAACACTAAATCATATGATTAAGTGAGTATTACTTGAGTTACTTGACTTAATTAAGTTAGTGATTAATAAGTGTCACATGATTAAGATTGAACATCATGCTGAGCTATGCTAGCTCGGGAGGAGCTGACAAGCACCCAATGCTCGGTAGGCCAGTGGGCCCATCACTACAGCGCTGTCGTAGCTCATCATGACCTTCTGCAGTGCATGATCCGTAGTCGGATAAGATGCTATTTTTTTGCAATTGCATTTACATGAAAGGTAGATTTGGTAAAAAAAAAGTGCATAGGGACTTAAAAAAAGGTTGAACTTGAGGGTAGACAACCTTCCTACCACCAGGCCCCTCGCTGGCCAAGCATCAAATTTGCGAGGAGGTTAAACAGTCTTTAGGCTTATTTATTCCGGAAGGCTATTCTAGATGCAATAAAATCTAGTTTATTACGGAAACTCCTAGTAGATTGAGGCTGAAGCCAGCGAGAAAGCTATCCCAATGGCTCAGAGCATGCATAATAGTGTGATGTCAACTGTTTATATATTTTGCTATGTAAGATTTTTATTGATATGAAAGAGAAAGGAGGAAAGAGAGTATAGTTGTCTCTTCGTAAAGAGACGACTACATAGACATCATAAAACATCATTACGTAAGTTATTATCCATGATAAACACTTTTCATGACATAATTAAAAGATTGTGGAATCTCATAGTGATAACCAAGATGTTATCTATTATAGAACCTGTTTTAAGTTTTGTCTTTAAATGACATAGACAAGTATATAGACAATAGTCGTTTTTACTATTGTACATGCTCTTATATGTTGATGCCACATAAGCTAATTTAGAATAGAGGACCCCACTCCCTTGAACGTATCGGGAAATTTCGCTGGAATTGACATTTGATATCCCTTCGTTTCTAAACAGATGATGTTTTAGAATGCTTGAGTCAAACTTGTAAAAGACCACACATACTACCGTATTTATATTTGCCATGTGGAAATGATATTGGCAGAATAGTCATCATAAACACCATTATATTCTATAGTTTTTACCAGCCGAAGGGCCAAAATGGCGGTCAGAGGGGAGGTGATGATCCCAAATAAAATTTTTCCCTTTGAAATGAATTCAACCAAAACCTCACTTCAAACAACTCAGCGCAAAAGAGCAAAAACAAAAAAATCTGTTCTGGTCAGTACTACCGCAGCACAAGAAGCGGTAGTGCCGGATGTCGGTACTACAACTCGTTCTGAGCGGTAGTGCTGGAGGTCGGTACTATCGCTCGTTTTGGGCGATAGTGCTGGTTTCAAAAACAGAAGGCAAAACAACACGATCTCAAAACTAAAATTGATGAAACTTTAAATCAGCTAGATCAGCACCCATGAAACTTTGTATGCATCTTCTTATATAGGTCAAGAACCTATTCCAACCTTCAATCCAAAGGATTGACATCAAAGTTCCTACCTTTTCCAATTGAAATGAAGAGTGCATCAAAACTGGGCAAAAATCAAAGTCTTGATCTTGGACTTGCTCGTGGGGTGATCTTGAATATCCTCCCACTTATCACAGCAAGCAAGAACACAAGAAAGAAAAGCCTCAAATGCGATCTACAAAGATTTCTCAACGATTGAGCAAAAAGATCGAGTTCTTGCAAAAGATTGCCAAGATGATGAGGATATGATCTGAAGAAGATTCATCCATCAATCATTCATCCTTGGAATAAAATCCACAAGCATTTAGAAGGAGGGGAGGCAAATCCAAATATGCGGAAAGTAAATTGGAAGAATTTAAATTGCGGAAGTAAATACTGAATTTAAAGCATAATGAAAATGCTAAAAGTAAATTCAAAAAGAAGGAAATGAAACTTTTATTTCTTAGGAGGAAGGTTTATAAAGTCTCACAGCAAAGTAAGCAAAACTCAAAGGAGCACACAAAACCTTCAAGAGGGGAGAGCTACCCCTACCCCTCTATTTAAACTACTCTTGAGTAATCCTCCACCCTTGGATAAGTTCCTTCAATCCTAAGGAACACCATTAAGGGCTACGAATGACTCACTCAGATTTGGGTTAACCCACAACCCACTAACATAACGGGTTTTGCACGCTTCTCAGAGCTAGCTAACTTGACCACTACTCTATCCTCTAAACCGCGATCCAACGGCTCTCCTTGATCCGAGCAGCTCTAAGCTAGCTTCTCAATCGTTCCCTTGTCTTCTAGGCTCACAGCGACTCCGTCTCCGATCATCTTCCGGCGATCCTCGACCGTCTGGACCTTCGGCACACCTCGCCTAGTCCCGATCATCCTCCGCCTCACCATGACCTAGCACTGTCGTCCTGCAATCATCAAAGACAAGGAAACACATTACATAGCAATGTCCAATTG
Source organism: Otatea glauca (assembly GCA_036346275.1). NCBI lineage: Eukaryota > Viridiplantae > Streptophyta > Magnoliopsida > Poales > Poaceae > Otatea > Otatea glauca. The sequence goes on along the minus strand of CM070721.1, from coordinate 6,710,641 downwards.
ATATACAATAATCATCACAAAATCAAAATTTAATCTCAACTTCGCACATGAAGTCAGTACTACTGTCAACTAGGAGCTGGTAGTACCACACACCATGTAAATCTAGCGAAGACGCTCTCTGAAAAATAACTACTGCCATCTAGGGGCTAGTAGTACTGCTACCCCGGTACTACCCTCTAAAGGCCGGTAGTGCCGCTCAGCTCAACTCAGAGAAAATAATCCTCTGTAAAATAGCTACTGACGTAGAGAGGCCGGTTGTACCGCCACCTCGGTGCTACAGACCTCTAGGACCGGTAGTACCGTAGGTCTAGTGCTACCGCCCCTAGTTGGTCGGTAGTGCCGAAAAATCTAGACATAACTCAATTTGCTTCCATAATCAAGTTAAATTCGTATCAAACTCAAACCTAAGTACACCTTACTCAAACATGGTCAAATACTCATTACAAACATAGATAGACCTCCACATGATCTTTCACTAACATATAATTTGAAAAGGATAATAGTAGAATGTGTACAGTGATACCATATCTACCTCTTGAAAAATTATGTTTCAAGAAACAGAGGGTAGTTTATTATCGGAACCGGCATGAGTTGTGTAGTACATCAATCAATGGAACATAAAAAGCATATATATATATATATATATATATATATATATATATATATATATATATATATATATATATTATACCACTCTAAAGTACTGTGTTTCGAGATATACCACCAAGAACTCTATAATTGGATATATATATCACTCTAAAACATGTTTGCTTTGATATATGCTATGCTACGACACTTTTGACCCTAACGCTTCTTCTTCCTTCCCTCTTCTTCTTATACTTTCCCCAACACTGTCCGCAGCCCGCACGGTCATCGTCAATACCGACCTTATATATGCCACTCTAAAGTACAGTGTTTCGAGATATACCACCAGGAATTCTATAATTGGATATATATACCACTCTAAAACAAGTTTGCTTTGATATATGCTATTCTACGACACGTTTGCCCCTAACGCTTCTTCTTTCCCTCTTCTTCTTATACTTTGCCCAACGCCGTCCGTAGCCCGCACGGTCATTGTCAACACCAACCTTCTTCCTCCACTGCTAACCTGCTCTTCCTCCTCTATAGCTAGTGTCTGCCATGTCTACGACCCTCCACTACCAGCATACGCTATTGCCTCTCCTCTGCTGCGACCACCAGCATCTGCCATGGCCCATCACCCTCCTCCTTCGTCGCTGCGTCAACGAAGGCCAATGAGGTGGAGGCTGTGTCAACGAAGGTTGAGCAAATGGGGAGGATGAGCCGAGCTGAACGGTGACGAACGCCTAAGGGAATCGAAGAATAGGAGCATAGCGAATGGATGAGGAAGCCGAGTAGTGGGAGGAGGCTGTCATCGCCGCCTATCATCGGGGCAACAGGATGCGGAGGGGAGGAAGAAGAAGAGCCCGTGGAGAAAAAAGTGCCATAGAGTGGCATATATCAAAACAAACAAGCTTTAAAGTGTCATATATCTAATTTCAGGATTCTAGTGTAGCGTATCTCGAAATGATATGTTTTAGAGTGGGATATATCCAATTTTGTGAACGTAAGAATGCAAAAATCTGAAAGGTGAAGCCTTATGAGCCCATGAAATCACCAATTATCATGTTTGATTTAAGCCCAATCGTAGAAGGCGTCGGTTGCTCCCGAGAGCTAACCGAGCCCATTGGGCCCACCTAGCACTGCCCTCCTCCATATAAACCTTCGAGGCCCCCATTTTTGCGCATTCTCCGATCCAAGGCTAAGGGTTTCCTCGCGCCGCCGTCGTCCTTCGTCTCCGTCGCCACCATGGTACGCATCTCCGTTCATCTACCCCTCTCACATCTCTGCTCGGATTCGATTTCTCTGGTTGGGCTCCTCGAGTTCCCGCGCTAGTGGCGTTCCGCTGATTCGGTTGTTCCGTTGCCTTGCGTCTCGTGCAGCCGTCGCACAAGACCTTCCGGATCAAGAAGAAGCTGGCCAAGAAGATGCGGCAGAACCGCCCCATCCCCTACTGGATCCGCATGCGCACGGACAACACCATCAGGTACGTGCCATGATCTTGGTTGGTTCCTAAGTATCTCTGGACTCTGGAGGGAGGCGTTTCTTGTTTCGATCCCTGAGTGATTCTTGCTTGTTCGTTGCTGTCTCAGGTACAACGCGAAGCGCAGGCACTGGCGCCGCACCAAGCTCGGGTTCTGAGCGTGGGAGGGAGAGGCACCGGATGCCTCTGCGTGTAGAAGAATCTAGAGTTTATGAGTTGCGTGACGTTTCGATGTTACCGCAAGCTAGCAAGTGATTCCAGGAATGCTCTTTTAAAGATTTTTCTTGTGTTGAAGAGATTATTGGTTGTGCTGGTAGCGTACTGAGAATACCATTATATTTTGCTGATTAAAGAACCACTTTTATATCCTTCTTAAGTTGTTCTGAAATTTACCTGGGTGACAGTGGCTTGATCAGTTGATCTCCTTTTATTAGCCGCATTTGATTATTTGCCTGCAATCTGAATCCATTTATACTATAGTGTTTTGATTATAAATAGTTCTTTAGGATCACAGATGGTTTTCTGATTGTTTGATAGGGGATTGGCCTGCTGTAGCTTTGTATAGACTATAGACATTTGGTTTAGTAAGGATCTGCTGTAGGCATGTGTAATCCCTGGATGCATATTTAGTATTCCACACAAATTGGAGTTCTTTTTTATTTTGCCCTAGCTAGTGGTTAACCAGGGAGCTAAGAGCTCCCTATAACAATCTTATAGTGACGTTAGGAACATCAGTTCTTTACTGTTCGTGGGTTATCCAAGGAGATATCATACTGTTAGGGCTGTACACCGGTTTTTCTCATGCCATTTAAAGTGGAAGCTGTATACACTTGTTGTACACGTGAGGTCAGCCATGCCGGAAGGACCAAGCATGTTGTCCGGTTTTTCCCAACCCATTTAAATTGAGGTTTGAACATCCCTACATACTGTAGAACTTCTTGTAACAGAGTCCGCCAATACTTCTACCTCTTTCAGCTACAATATATGGAGCCTTGATCAGAGTAATGATCCTTGTGCATGGACATATGTCATGGTTATAAGTAATCTATGCCGTTTTGGATTATTGTTTGATATTGGTATATTGTGTGTTTTAGATTATATTTATGAATTTTGTTAAGTGTTGCTAGATCAGGCGTGCAAAGGATGTTATGATTTGTAGATTTGCTTGTGAGTTGTGACTGGGAATGGGGCATTTCTGGAGGTATTGGTACCAGAGGTTTTTGACATGAGCATGCTGTTGTAACAGAAAACATCTTAAGAATTTAGTGTATCACAATTAGATATCCAGAAAGTCTTAAGGACAGAGTGATTATTTGTGGTTTTTACTCAAAAGAGTTTTTGATTTATTGATGACACCCATTATGTGCTGCAACTCAGGTAAAGCTATTGAAGCTATGCTATGCCTTAACTCGTGAATTATTTTAATTAGTATATTCCGATTGCTGTGAGCACTTCTTTATTGAAATATTTGTGGACCTTTGATGAGAGAACTAGATGCGCTTACTATTATGCTACTGGCTTCTTGAATTAGTGGGTTATAATTTGCTGTGACTAAGTGACTTTCTTGTGTTGATTGCTTGTTTCTGCCATCTGTTGATCAGCACGTGGTCTGAATAGCATGAATTGCTAGCTACGTTAATGTTCTCGAACCAGTGCCCAGTGGTGGTTCTTGGAACTTGGCAGCATGTAAAGAACTGGAGATTCTTAGTGGCTATGTGTTGTTACTGCTCCACGGTGGAGAGATGGTTTTTTTGTCCACAATTTCCGCCGATTTGACAAATAGGCCGCCGTTGTTTTTCTGTGGAGGGAGTCCTCAAGTGTGCACAATGGCAAGTCTGAATGGTTGAATCCTGATCTGTACCGTTTATATGCAAACGGAATAAGTCTTTGCCATCGGATTGTCTAGTCATGATCATTCATTTAACTCCCATTTTGGCCCACTCAAACCTTATCCACATACAATTAGAAGCATAAGCTCCCAAAATCAAGCAAGCATGGCAATCAAAGTAGTGGTACGTGGCAACATCAACGTTCTCAAACAAATCCTCCATGGCGCTCTTTCTATCAATTCCTCTCCAACTAACTTAGCATCCTAACATATCAATCCTTTCTCTATGCTACACACATCTAACTACGAAAAGCACGCAGTGGTGACAAGTGCGCACAGTAAGGTGACTACTGACTAGCTGCGAGATGTTGAAGGGTTGTGTATGTGTAGGTGTGACGAGTGGCCGTAGTTAAGCAGGCGCGAGCACACAGTGGCAGTTATGTAGGTGTGGGCAAAGTGGTGGCGGTTGTGGACGATGCATGCTGGCGCAACGGTAGCTCTAGAGAGCCAGGCGCGGCGATGGCTGCTAGTGGCAACTATGCAAGCTGCAGTGGCTGCTAGTGGCAACTATGCAAGCAGCAGTGCTGCCAGACGAGGTTGTGCAGCCTGGCAAGGAGGTTGGGGCACTTTTCATGATTTTTGCATCAAACTTGCTTTGAAACTTCAAGTTTGATTCTAAAACCTGCTTGAATTTTGGCTCGATTTGCTGTTTAATCCCCTGTTGAAATCTGTTCAAAAACTTGATTTTGTTCGAACACACTTTTGAAACTTCAAGTTGCAATTTTGACATGTTTTCAAACTTCAAGTTCCAGTATTAAAATTTCATGAATATTTATGAAACGTCAAGTTTCAGTTTCGAAACTTCACGAATCTTTATTAAACTTCGTGTTCCAATTCTGAAACTTCACGAAACTTTATGAAACATCAAGTTCCAGTCCTAAAATTTCACGAAACTTTATTAAACATCAAGTTCTGTTCTGATACGTTACGAAACTTCAAGTTTTTGAAAATTTGTAATGGGTGATTTTGGTTTACGGAATGAAACAACCAACCAAAACTCGAATAGTATCGGAAAAAATCGAAGCATAACTGAAAACCGAAAAAAAAACCAAATTTTCGGTTAATTCGGTTCGGTTTTCGATTTCGGTTAAAAATGCCCACCCCTATTACCTACGAACCTGCGAAATTTTCATCAATTGCAAATCAATTTTCTACCCAGTCACAGCAGGAAGCTGCACGGTATTCAGCGGCAGATCCAGTACATGAACATGGGTGTACAGTTGTATATTCAAAAAATTTTGCAAAAAAATTGATTATATAATAGGTATATTAGCTATTATATATATAATAGGACTAATTCAGCATGTATGTTCACTCATCGACTAATTTCAGCCCACTTTCATTCTCCCACACTTCCCCTCCTCGGTGGGCTAGCCCAACCCATTAGCGAAAAGACGACACCTCCCATCCCTCAACCAAACAGAGCACAACACACCAACCCTAATCCAAATCCCCCTTTTTTCCCTCTCTCTCTCTCTCTCTCTCTCGGGGTGGCGACCAGTGAAGCACTTTGATAAGCAGACGGTGGTGGGAGGGTAGGTGACTGAGGCGACAACTGGGCTACTGATCAAGCAGCAGCCGCAGCACTACGAGCTGCATCGCTGCAATAGTCAGTTATAGGCCATCGATCAGAGCCTAGAGGTATTTATGTATTGTCTTGTTGAATGTTGAGAACTTGAAATGTTGATAAAAGGTAAATCAGTGGGATTAATTAGTTGATTGTGTGGATGTAGAGCTTAAGATGAAGAGGTAGTATGTAGATTTGAAAGCTTTTGTGGGGTTGATCCGGAAAGACACAGAAGACAATTGCATCTACTACCTTCACATCCAAACAATATATGTAGAAAGCAAATTTGTCTTCAACAATTAATTTTGTGAAAGAACCGACTAAGCATAATGAATGATCAATATTTTTTTTCTACACGATAGTGATGAAGCCATCATATCTTACTTCCCAGCTATAGTCTCGCAAGTTAATTTGTAACTTTTCTTAATTATTTTTAATTTTCTAATCTATTGTGACATATTTTCTCTAATATGAATAATTTGTAATTTATTTTCTGCTACTATGGATCTTAAAATTTTATATTAAATAATATTTTGTTAGCTCCGTACACTCATTCGAAAATCCGTGCATTCGCCGCAGATTGTATTTAGCTGTCGAGAACGGCGGCAGATAGAGGTGGGCGTCGTGCCGGGCCGGGCCGACCTGGCACGGGCCTATCGTACTTCGTGCCTAAACTGTGCAAGACGCAACGGCCCGTCATGCCCACCGTGCCATGCCATGCTGGCCCGGCTCACCTTCGGTGAGCCTAGGCAAGGCCCATTTGCTCTTCGTGTCTGCTTCATGCCATGCCGGCCTAAGTCAGGTCCATTTGCATTATTGCGATGAGAGGAAAGGAGCCAAAGACGCATAGAGTTAAGGCAATAGACACAAATATTATGGAAAAAAGAACTAAAATTTATTTATTTTTGAACAGTTAAAGAGAGCAAGAGGATATGCTAAACACGGGCAAGAGAGTGGGCAATGGGCGAGAAAGAGAGTAAGGGAGACACGCGAGAGAGATTGAGAGAGACGCGCGAGAGAGAGAGACGGGTAAGAGAGAGAACTGAGAGAGATTGAGTGAGACCCGTCTCTCAACTCTCTCTCCCTTCTTGCCCAACTCTCTCAGGTGTCGACGACGGGGTGACGTCTATGCTGCTAGGTGTGTCCATGGCGCTCATACTCTGAGGGTCGGTGATCTTTATGCTGGGTTTCTTCCTTATGCCCTAGGTCATCGAGTCCGGTATGACCCATGCTACAGTATAATGCCAGGCCGTATTGTCCATCGTGCCCAGTTTACGGACCCAACACGACCCACTTCGTGTTGGACTGAGCTTTGAATCGGATCGTGCCCCCCTCCCACTATGCCTCGGATGGTTAAAAAAAGTCTGGCCCGAGTGCCCACCCCTAGGCAAAGCGAACGATCATCGACCATGGACGCACGATCGCCGATCGGTGGTCGCGCGTAGGGGAATATGAGTTACCTAAACCAGGGGCGCTCTCTCGCCTCCCGTTGCGTCAGTTGCACGCAATACTACCGCGTGCGGCGTGACACGTCGCTCCACTGAGCTCGGGCTCCTCTGCCTCCCAGCGCCAATTGGCCCGCGCCAAAAATCTCTCGGCCGCGCGCGCGCGAGGGCACGGCACCACGCGCCCGTCACAGCCTATAAGACGGCCGCGCGGGTGGCATTGCCGTGCCGCCTTCGTCCATCCACGGAGAGAGAGGCAGGCAGCGCCATGCCCCCGGCCTCCCTCCGTGCCCCACGAAGGCCTCTCCCCCCCGCGGGTGAGCGCCGCCTGTAGCTAGCTCCCCCGCTCGCCGCACCTACCCCTTCAGTAAAAACGAAGGAAAATAACCATGACGTCCATCGCCCTGGAAGACATACGCAACGAGACTGTCGACCTGGTTGGTACCTAACACTGTTCTCTATTCGTGGCTGCATTGATCATCACTGTGCTGTGCATTGTGCGATGTATTGCCATGCGTGCACGAATGCACGATCAGCACTGACCGGTGATGGCTTTGGCTTTTGCAGTCGACGATCCCCGTGGAGGAGGTGTTCCAGACGCTGAAGTGCGACCGGAATGGGCTCTCCGGCGCCGAGGGGGAGAACCGGCTCAGGCTGCTCGGCACTTCGGCCCCAACAAGCTGGAGGAGAAGAAGAAGGAGAGCTGCTCAAGTACCTGGGCTTCATGTGGAACCCGCTGTCCTGGGTCATGGAGATCGCGGCCATCATGGCCATCGCGCTCGCCAACGGCGGCGGCAGGGCGCCCGACTAGCAGGACTTCGTCGGCATCGTCTCGCTGCTCATCAACTCCACCATCAGCTACATCGAGGAGGCCAACGCCGGGGACGCCGCGGCCGCCCTCATGGCCGGCCTGGCTCCCAAGACCAAGCTGCTGAGAGACGGCAGGTGGGAGGAGCAGGAGGCGTCCATCTTGGTGCTCGGTGACATCATCATCATCAAGCTCGGGGACATCATCCCCGCCGACGCGCGGCTGCTCGAGGGCGACCCGCTCAAAATCGACCAGTCGGCACTGACCGGCGAGTCGCTACCGGTGAACAAGCACCCGGGGCAGGAGGTGTTCTCCGGCTCCACGGTGAAGCAGGGCGAGATCGAGGCCGTCGTGATCGCCACCGGCGTGCACACCTTCTTCGGCAAGTCGGCGCACCTCGTGGACAGCACCAACAATGTCGGCCACTTCCAGCAGGTGCTCACGGCCATCGGCAACTTCTCCATCATCTCCATCGCCGCCGGCATGCTGGTCGAGGTCGTCGTCATGTACCCGATCCAGCACCGCGCGTACCGCGACGGCATCGACAACCTCCTCGTGCTGCTCATCGGGGGCATCCCGATCGCCATGCCCACCGTGCTCTCGGTCACCATGGCCATCGGCTCCCACCGCCTGTCGCAGCAGGGCGCCATCACCAAGCGCATGACCGCCATCGAGGAGATGGCCGGCATGGACGTGCTCTGCAGAGACAAGACCGGCACCCTCAAACCTCAACAAGCTCACCGTGGACAAGTCCCTCATCGAGGTGTGCTCCAAGGGCGTCGACAAGGAGATGGTGCTCCTCTACGCCGCCAGGGCCTCTCGCGTCGAGAACCAGGACGCCATCGACACCTGCGTCGTCAACATGCTCGCCGACCCCAAGGAGGCCCGTGCCGGCATTCAAGAAGTCCACTTAATTCCTTCCCTTCAACCCGGTCGACAAGCGCACGGCCATCACCTACATCGACACAAATGGCGACTGGCACAGGGTCAGCAAGGGTGCCCCTGAGCAGATCATTGAGCTCTGCAACATGAGCGCGGAGGCCGAGAAGAAGATCCACTCACTCAGAGCCGGAGGCAGGGGGGAGGCGGCTTGGTGGGGCTCCAGCCCCCCCCACACACCACGAGAACCCCCCGCCTCGGCCAACAGAGCAGCACGCAACAGCAGTTACTTATTTGTTGATGACATGAGAAGAGAATCAAGTAATAAATCTCATAGTAATACGGTCTTGCTAGCTTCGCTGCAAAGATGGTTCAAGCAAAGAAGCACATGTTTTAACCATTAGTCTATAGATTGATTGAATTGGCACTAATTTTACCTGTGGGGACAGCTACAGTTGACAGAGCTTTCTCGGCAATGAAGATTATTAAAACATATTTGCGCAATAAGATAAGTGATGACTGGTTGAATGATCTTATGGTATGCTACATTGAGAGAGAAGTGTTTCCAAAAATAAACATGGAAGATATCTTACAACGTTTTCAGGACATGAAAACTCGTAAATGTCAACTATCACCTTTTTTGAAGCAATGAAAGGTAATTTTTTCCCCTTGCATATTTACATATTAATACTATATTACATGCATTTAAATTTCAACTATAATATATCGGTTTGTTAGTTTTTATATTTAGTATATGTACTTGTGTTCAGCCCCCTCTTGAATGAATCCTGACTCCGACACTGCACTCACTGATCGACCAGTATGCCGACCACGGCCTCGTCGCTCGGCGTGTCGTACCAGCAGGTCTCGGAGAAGAACAAGGAGAGCGCCGGCGACCCATGGCAGTTCATTGGTCTGCTGCCGCTTTTCGACCCTCCGAGGCACGACAGCGCGGAGACCATCCGCCGCGCGCTCCACCTCGGCGTGAACGTGAAGATGATCACCGGTGACCAGCTCGCCATCGCCAAGGAGACCGGGCGCCGTCTCGGCATGGGCACCAACATGTACCCCTCGACCACCCTCGTCGCCGACAAGAACAGCCTCCCCATCGACGAGCTCATCGAGAAGGCGGACGGGTTCGCCGGGGTGTTCCCGGAGCACAAGTACGAGATCGTGAAGCGGCTCCAGGACAGGAAGCACATCTGCGGCATGACCGGCGATGGCGTGAACGACGCCCCCGCGCTGAAGAAGGCAGACATCGGCATCGCCGTGGACGACGCCACGGACGCGGCCCGGAACGCGTCGGACATCGTGCTGACGGAGCCCGGGCTGAGCGTGATCGTGAGCGCGGTGCTGACGAGCCGCGCCATCTTCCAGCGCATGAAGAACTACACCATCTATGCTGTGTCCATCACCATCCGCATCGTGCTGGGGTTCCTGCTCATCGCGCTCATCTGGAGGTTCGACTTCGCGCCCTTCATGGTGCTCATCATCGCCATCCTCAACGACGGCACCATCATGACCATCTCCAAGGACCGCATGAAGCCGTCGCCCACCCCCGACTCGTGGAAGCTCAAGGACATCGCAAAGCAGGCTGCCAAGCGCGCCGAGGTCGCAAAGTAGCTCATATACTCCTCCGGTGCCTCTCAACTGCTCATCGCAGCTAGCCAATGAGTGCACTGATCAATCGGCATTGTTGCGTTGCATGCAGACTTCGGGAGCTGCACACACTCAAGGGGCACGTCGAGTCGGTGGTGAAGCTGAAGGGGCTCGACATCGAGACGATTCATCAGAGCTACACCGTGTAATCGACGGCCCGGCGGCCGGTGGTGACCGGGGAGGGAGTCCGGTGTCTTTGTTTCCTTAGGTGTACGTCGTTGTTTTTTGTGGTTTTGAGAGTGCGGGAAGAGCTTGTAAAACTCTGCTGGTATATCTGTTTGGTACTTATACCTTGTAAACTAACTATATATGTGATCCTAAAAAAAAACTAACTATATATATATGTGTGTGTTCTTGTTTCCTATACTTCTATACAAGTGTGCAGGAATGGTGTGGAGTTCCATACAAATTACTAAGGCTCCATTTGGTATTGCGGTGGCTTTTAAAAAGCACTCGTCTTTCCTACTTTTGGATACGACAGTCATAACAGAAAAATCTCACCAGAGATAGTAAAGATTCCAATACCGAACTAGATTCTAAAGCGCAGCACAACACAATACCGCAACCACAAACTGGTCCTAAGTATGTTTGTTTTTTGAACATATCGTCACCAATTTCTTGCTTCTCTGGCTGCTACTTATGAGCTCTGAAAGACATGTTAATCATATTCCCCTACATACAAAACCCCTTCTACCATTCCAAATGCACAATTCCTTTGAACCCGTCGAAGCTCCATTTCACAGATAAGCATAAGATAGGAAAGGAGGAAAAAAAAGGTCAAATGAATCGCAAGCTTGCTATTCATAATCTCATATATGGATAGTTTTATAGATAACTGTTGACGTTAAAAACTTGAAGTAGGGTCTCGACAAAAAAGACACCGCAGGGCGAACACCGGGTTGAGCGTGCGGTCGATTTGACACATGAACCGACAAGGTAAAAATATAAAATCCACACAAAGCCGATCGTGACGATCAATCGGCTTAGATCTAATCAGCTTGAAGCCGATCAAGATCAAAGTATCAGAATAGATCTAATTAGCCGATTAAGGCTAATCGGAGGATAAAATTCTCTCAAACCGATCGCAGCGATCAATCGGCTTAGACTCAATCACTTGAAGCCGATTAAGATCAAAGTAACGAGGTAAGTCCAACTAGCCGATTAAGGCTAATCGAGAGGATAAAGGCGGATCGATTACGAAGAAGGCGATGCGCAACAAAATCGTAATAAATCAAACACAGGCGTAATTTGAAGAAGATCAACAATCGGCGATGCGCAACTTTATTGATCAAGATCGAATTACAAAGACTAAATTACAAGAACTACTCCTAGTCGACGGAAAAGTAGAAGTGAATTGGTTGGTTGGCTCTGGGCAGCCTTTTCTGATCACCTCTAGACCTCTTTTATAGCCATTGGCCGATAGAGTCCTGGTACAACACGTTAGGAATAGAATCCGTATCGGCCTCTATTTGGAGGGTGCTTTCCTTAACAACCTGTTTTGTTTCCAAATATCTTGATCCGTTATCCAATCGTATCTTATTGATCTTGTACTGCCGATTTTGACCCTATCTGCCAAATTTTGGTGCAAACATATGCCCCCCATTTTTGGGAGATAACATGTTATCTTCCAAAAATTTTCATCATCGACTTGAACATATATTTTCTTACCATAGCCAAATTTTTAACTGCATCGATTTAATTTGGCTTTGTGTCGATAATCGCCAACTCGTATATTCAGTATTTGAGTTTTAGCCAATCAAGACCTAACCATTACCTTGGACAAACCGATGCACGCTTCTACGATCCCACGTTGATCCCTTACCAAATCGGCTATCACGGTGACGGGTGGTATGATTTTCCAGACTAGATCGGCCGTCGAACAAAAATCATTTGCGAATCCGGTTTTTCTTCCTCCACTCTTTTCTCATAATCTTAATCGGATGAAGCTCATTAAAAGTTTTATCCCTTCGTTTTCTTGTTCAGCTTCCCTCATCTCTTGGGTCCTTAGCCGTTCAAGTCTTCTTCTTTGTGATCGGCTTAAACCTGGAGGACACCATCTCGGCTTTGCTTGATCGACTTACATATTTTTCTAACAGATCCATACTAGCCATGATGTTAGACCCTTCATCTTGGTCTTGTTTTTGACTTAAGGTCGGCTTAGAAATTCTATCTTTAGCCGACCATCGCTGCCTATCACCTTGGCATGGGTAATACTGCATCGGACATGTGTTTGGTGATGGCAAAGCTAATCTCTTCTCCTAGCAAAATTGCCAAAAAGGGCACCATCGGTGAGCTCTTTCAGGGCCGCTTGGACGATATTTATTAACTGGCCGATGTGGAGGACTTCGTCGTGGTCTTTCATTCCTCCTTTCATATTTTGCTAGTAGTTGGAAAAAAGTGGGCTTCGACTTCTGTATCGGTTTACGTAGTGGCAATGCTCTCTCAGCCTGATAACCCTTTGGTGTTTTAAAAATTTCCCCTTCACGGTCGGCTTTTATTTGTATAGAGCCAACAGTAATCATGAGTGTCTTATTGCCATCAGAATTTGATTGTACATCGGCTTGACGTGTCATTTTTTTAGCCGATGATATATGAATTTGATCCTTAGGCTCTGCATCTTGTGTCGGCTTTTCCTTCTTTTTACAGCAATGAACCATGTTAATTGGAAAAGGATCACGTCCCAATTGCATAAATCGGCTCCTCTGCAAATTTTAGTTGGTCATCCTCTATAGCCGATTGTATCTTGTCTTTGTTATTCTTCAATTCATCTTTGAAGCCATTATCATCGGAGAAACGGCTTTCTTGAGCTGATACTCATTGTAGGAGATGATTTAAATTGGTGAATTCACGCCTCACGAATTTCTCTCTTAATGGGGTATCAACCTCGAAAGCTAAATCGGCCAAGCGATTATCGTGCGAGGTAACACTAAAACACCTATTTCTCACTTCCGAATCTCTTAACATAATCATTTACCGATTCCCGGTCATCATTGGATGTAACTTAGATCTGAAATCCTCGAGTTCCGATCACGGAGAAAAAGTACTCATGGAATCGGCTTTCCAAATCGTTCCAAAAATGAACCGAATTTGGAGGTAAACTAGTAAACCAAGTGAAAGCAGCTCCCGATAAAGACAAGGGGAATAATCTAATTTTCACCCGTCGATTTGAGCTGCCTCGCCACACTGAGCGACAAAGCGTCTGGAGCGTGTTCTAAGGTCGTGACCGAATCATTCCCAGAAAATTTGGCAAAATCAGGAACTTTAAAATTATGTGGATATTGCATGCGATCTATATAATCCGGATACGGCTTTCTATAGCCGATGACTCTACCCTTTGGTTGTAAGCCGAATTGATCTCTCAACACGGCAGAAATCTGGTCAGCCCAATTAATGTTGTTAGCCGACAAGGTATCAAGGCTCTGCCAATGATCATGACTAGTATTACGCTTTAGAGTGCAAACTCGAGTGTCGATTAGACCGAGAAAGACGGATCTTGTTGGTTTTGATCATACCCATTATACCTCCTAACCGGTGGTTCTAAATGCGGGGACAAAGGGCTCTGCATAGGTTATGACCTTATGAGGGACCCGGATTCTGGCGTAATCGGCCCTTAATGCTTGGGCGTGCCTAATTTGTTCAATCGGCTGCGAGACCGATTGTGGGAAAATATTAAATGGAGCTGACGGCAGCAAAGTAGCCGACACGTTATGTCTAGCAGCATTAGTGTACGCCTGGTAATGTGTGACCCCGCTAGGGTGTGAGTTTCGCGGTAATACGATGGTAGGTTGAGTCGGCACCATGGTTGGGGGTGAAGTTATAGCCGATGGTTTTGGATCGGCTGACGTACTCTGCGTAGTTTGCGCTATTGAAAAAGCAGGATAGCTTGGCAGATCTTGCATCGGGTCAAGCAGACTCCCAGATGATGCCAATTCTTGAGCGATTGTCTTCACACTATTCGCAATCATCGGCTTTAGCGTTGTAACAAGGGTCGATGATTGATTTACCGGTAGCGTGATGTATATAACTGAAGATTTTATTGATTTTTAATCTATCCATACAAAAGTCATAACCGCATTTCCCTAAGGATTACAGAAGAGATTATTCAAATAAAGAAATGGAAAATTATTTCAAATGACTCTGAAATGGTAGTCAAGTATCGTACCCGGACGTCTGGTGCCTAAACAATGTTTTCTTCGGACAAAAGGAGACCTGCGGCTAACCAAGCTTCAGCTCTAAGGCCTTTTGAAATGCTCATTGGAACACCAAAGTTTAGCATCCGTCGTGATATTTGTACATATTTGTAGCCCATGCTGTGTGGCATGACCCAGAATGGCTTCAGGTTTAGGCATTGCAACAAATAGGATTGCACCACATTCCTTGGTCTCTATTTGGTGCTCAAGCTTCAAGGTTCTTTCTCAGATCAATATCCCATATAAAGCATGACATGTTTGAACCACATAATGGCATTCACTGCAAAGCCTTGATCACCTTCCAGCTAGTGAACTCAGAAGGTATTACGTTTTCATCACAGGAAATGGCAGCTTTGGCAGTCAGCTTTCCAGGTAAACCATGGTACAGAAGGCCCCTGGCATCAAGCCCACCAACTAGCCAAAAAAGGCAGTTGCTCCTCTCGCCTATTTCGTCATTCAAACAACCCAAAAGTGGCAACGATCCATTAGCTGTCAGTGGAGGCATGGCTCTTATCCCAGCCCTTGCTCGTACAAAATCCCATTCACTTATTCCTGGATATACAGCAGAAGCTTTTGGGAGCAGCTCTTCCACTGCAGTAAGAGCTTCTTCATCAGATACAGTTGAAGCGTAGTTTTCAGACTTCCATTGCCAAGTTGACCCAATAGAAACGTTATGGGGACCTTGAAATGCCAGCCATGCATCAGATAAGATCGAAGGATTTTGACTGCCATAATTTAATTTGCACGAAGGAAATGCACTAATCAGTTAATTTAGCTAGTGCTGTAATGACTTTAGTTCAACACACGGAACCATCTTGCACTATATCTGTATCTGATGGCAACTGGAATTCAGCAATAACTCCTCTGCAGGTTCTAAGAGGCAGCTTATTTTTTTAGTTCTGGAAGTGAGCTAGCTATGGCCCCAAGGCAGGACGGAAGGAAAACGCAGAACATTTGATACTGCATTTAGGCAAAAAAAAAAAGTTCTTACTGTAACACAATTGCTTCAGTGAACCGTACAAGTATTACATTTTAATATTTTTCTCAACACGAGCTGCTGAGCTGATAAGTTGTAAACTGACAAGAGTGGAACTTCACTTTAGCTTCAGGTAGTCATTGTCTGTATTACTTCAGTTTAATGTGAATGGAAAGCCAAAATCTAAAGCACAATAATATAAAGTCCAAGTTTGTGTAAACTATAAAGTAAATCCCTTGCTTCCTTGGGAGATTGTGCGAGAAACATACCTGCCAATTGCTGTAGATTATCAATATATTCCTTGTACAGCTTGAACTCTTTCTGTTGACTAGATGATACGGATGCTTCGTCAGCCAGATTTTGGCATGCAAAAAACAATGCCTGCAGAAACCCAAGAATGGAGTATGTCAACTTATCAAGGATAGAAGATGACAAACAATTGACAGTGAGAAAAGGAGTGGAGTGCAGCACCTGTAAATATTCCTTAGGGTTGATGTTCAGTGCTAGTGCATAAAAACAGCAAAGTTAAACGGAACACATAACCCAGGGATCAGACGTTGAGCAGCATCCAAATCAAGAACTTGAAGGCTGCAACTCTGGAGGCAACTCTGAGAATTCTAACATGAATAGGTCGAAGCAATCAAAATCATGCACCAGAAACACAAAAAGAAGCACCTGAGCACATCTTCACATTGTTAATTCAGCAGTACCTCCAGCAATATGTCAGCGGCCTTGTCAGTTGCAAGAGAGGTCGTAGAATTCCCCTGCTCAGCAAAACCTCTCTACTTATCATGTGCACACAAATATAGCCCAAACAGCAACAAGAAGTAAAAGTATACTAGCTACAAAGAAGAAAGGATTGCCTTCTCCAGATAAGGATCTCATCTTGACTAGTTCTATCTGATCCGGTGACTCCATTCGCTTGCTCCACGCTACGTAGGAGATCCATAGTTCCATACACTCTTTCCAGAGTTCAGCACCCCTCCAGAGAAGCCTCACTGCAGTTAACCAAAAAAAAAAATCATATGCATACCGAACTTAGGCTGGATGAAAAATGGTTCACTGAGTAGAATAAGTAGAGCGCTGTTGAAAGTAAACCTTGGGTGCTAAGTTTAGTATTTTTCCTTAGTTTGGTAAGTTACTAATATTAGGCTATGCGTGATTGATTCTAGCAGATTTGTAGGGATGTAATTTCCTTTCCATGTAATGTTCTATTTAAGCAAGGCAATAGACACAAGAAATAGCATCCAATTGGAAGCACCAAAACATCAGAGTGCGCAGTAGAAACGTGAGTTTCTTGTGTTGTGTTGGCTGTAATCTCGCCGGCAACGTGTGCGTTGTCTCTCCGGCAAGATTGTAACAATTGGTATCAGAGCACGTCCGATTAGGGACCTGTGGCCGAGGAGATGGCGCCAGAGAGGACCGAGGCCAGCGGCGTTGTGATCCAGAGGGTGATCCGTGAGGTGGGCGGCGGGAGTAGCTACCCCGTCCTCACCAAGACCAATTACTCCGACTGGGCGCTCCTAATGAAGGTAAAGCTGCAGGCGCGGGCTCTCTGGAACGTCATCAAGGACGGCGGCGCTGATTCTCAGGAGGAGATGATGGCCCTCGATGCCTTATGCGGCGCGGTACCACCAGAGATGGTGTCGATGATCGCGAAGATGGAGACGGCCAAGATGGCTTGGGACGCGATCGCGACCATGAGGGTCGGGGACGATCGCGTGAAGAAGTCGACAGCGCAGCAGGTAAGACGGAAGTTCGATCTTTCCTCGTTCGACGACGGCAAGACTGTCGAGGACTTCGCACTGCGGCTGAACAATATGGCGGCACATCTTGCCACCTTGGGTGAGGAGGTCAAGGATGCCGAAATCGTCGCCAAGATACTTCAAGCTCGCCATCCCGTTTGTGCGGATCGCAATTGCGATCAAGACCTTGTTGGATGTGTCGACCATGACGGTCGCCGATCTAACGGGGCGATTGAAGGAAGCGGAGGAGGCGTTCGAAGAAGCGCCGGCATCGCTACAGCACGAGGGAAGGCTGTACCTCACGGAGGAGGAGTGGGACGCGCGTCGGAAGAAGCGCGAGGTGGAGAACCACTCTGGCGGCGATGCAAGTGGTGGACGAGGCGGAGCAGGTCGTCGGGGAGGAGGACGAAGAGGACGCGGTACGCGCGCGCGGCAACATGTCACCGGGTGGGCCGTCGAATTCAAATAAGCCCACCGGCGACGAGTGCCGACGCTGCGGGAAGATGGGTCACTGGGCCCGTGAATGCCGATCTCGGCCCAAGCGGGAGCAAGCCCACACCGTTCAAGAGGAGGAGGAAGCCTCACTTCTGCTCGCAAAGCTGTCGTCCATTCCCCCGTCTCCAACGAAATCCGCGCACCTCACCGGACGGGGATCCGTGAACTCACCATCGACAGTGCTCTTTTCTCGCAGAACACTTTGGTGTGGCGGGACAAGGAGCACAAGCATGGCGACCCCGGCGCGCAGCGGCGCCGAGCACCCATATCGAATCGGGAGCGAAGGTGTTCGCCAACTCGGAGAAGAGAAGGACCGGAGGCGAACACGGGTCCCGACACCGGCGCCACAAACCATATGTCCGGATCCAGGGCGCGTTTCGGGATGGACACGGCGGTACTCGGCACCGTCCGGTTCGGCGACGACTCCGTAGCACGGATCGAAGGCGCGCACCGTCACCTTCGCTCGCAAGAATGGCGAGCTCGGCCGTTCTCGAGTCTACTTCATCCCCGACCGACGACGAACATAGTCGGCGTCGGACGGCTCGACGAAGGGATTACAAAATCAACATTGAAGCCGGGTGATGAAGATCCGAGAGCCCGACGGAGGCTATTGGCGAGGTGACTCGGGCACCAACCGGTTGTACACGCCCACGTCAAAATTGCAGAGACAAGATGCTTGGCGGCGCGCAGCCGAGGCGATGAGGTGGCGTGGCGGCTGCACGAGCGGTTCGCATCGCCAACATAGCGGCGCTCCGGAAGCTAGCTTGGGAGGAGCTGGTGCGTGGCCTGCCCCTGCTCGGGCAACTTGAGCAGCTGTGCGAGGCATGCCAGGCTGGCAAGCAACGTCGCACCTCGTTCCCGGCTCAGGCGGAGTTCCGAGCAGAGAAGTGCCTCGAGCTGGTGCACGGCGACCTGTGTGGTCCAATTGCGCCGGCGACACCGAGAGGTAACAAGTTTTTCTTGCTCCTGGTGGACGATTTCAGCAGATACATGTGGGTAGCCGCGATCCCGTCCAAGGATCGTGCCGCGGCTGCCATTAAAGAAATCTGTGCTCGCTACCGAGGCGAAGTCGGGACTCGTCAAGCGCGCCCGCACCGATCGCGGCGGCGAATTCACCACGCTGAAGTTCGCGAATATTGCGCATCCGAAGGGGTCTGCGCCAAAGACACCGCGCCGCATCTGACCCGCAATGAGCAGCGTCGTCGAGTGTCGAAATGGCACGGTGGTGGCGACAGCGAGAAGTATGCTCAAGGCGAAAGGATTGCCCGGCTGGCTCTGGGGTGAAGCGGTAAGCACGGCCGTGTATGTGTTGAACCGGTGCCCGACGAAGAGCGTGGATGGCATGACGCCGTTCGAGGCATGGCACGGCAAGAAGCCGGCCGTGCACCACCTCAAGACTTTCGGGTGCATCATGTATGTACGGAACACGTCGCCGATCTCAAGAAGCTCGAGGATCGTGGACGCAAGATGGTCTTCATCGGCACGGCGCGGCTCAAAGGCGTCGCGCGTTCGACCCCATCACGGCCGTCTCCATGTGACACGCGACGTGGTGTTCGACGAGAACGCCCAGTGGGACTGGGACAGCAGTGGCGACATCGGCGAGCCGAACGGTGGCGACGACATCTTCACAATTGAGTACGCGACCACAACCCAGCGGCGCGACCCGGTCGACATGGCGAGGTAGCACCGAACATCGAGCTCGGTCGGGGCCGACGACGTCGCGAACCAGACGCCGAGATCGACGACGCGAACTCGGACGCGGACCACGACGACGACGCGCTCTCCGGTTCCGCAAAGATCAACGACATAATCGGGTTACCTACCGCGCGGGTTCGCACCGCGTTCGGTGATCGAGGAGCTACGTGGTGAGCTCTGACGAGCCGCGCCGTTGTCAAGCGTAACGCGGCGAGTGGAGGAAGGCGATGATGGAGGAGATGGAGTCCATCGAGGAGAACGACACGTGGTGCTCGCCGACCTTCCACCCACCGCAAGGCGATCGGGTGAAATGGGTGTACAAGGTGAAGAGGGACGAGCACGGGCGGTGTCGAAGCACAAGGCACGCCTCGTGGTGAAGGGCTACGACGCACGACGCGGCATCGACTACGACGAGGTGTTCGCGCGCGGTGGCTCTACCGACTCGGTGCGCTCGCTCATCGCTCTCGCGGCATACGAGGGTGGGAAGTGCACCACATGGAGTCAAATCGGCGTTCCTAAACGGCGACTGCAGGAGGAGGTCTCACGCCGAGGCGGCGGTTGGTTTCGTCATCATCGCAAGGAGCACAAGGTGCTCAAACCGCGGAAGGCATCAGACGGCCGCACCAAGCACCGCGCTCGAACGCGAAGTTGGACGACACGCTGTTGTCGCTCGGTTTCGGGAGGAGCCCATCGGAGCACGCCATCTACATCAGGCGGAAAGGCGACGCTCAGTTAGTGGTCGGGGTCTATGTCGACGACCTTGTGATCACTGGCTCGAGCTCCGGCGACATCAAGGAATTCAAGAAGGAGATGGCGGCCGCATTCAAGATGAGCGACCTCGGCCAACTTCACTACTACCTCGGCATTGAGGTAAAGCAGAGCGCGAGGGGGGTCTCGCTCAGCCAAGGTGCCTATGCCGGCAAGATTCTGGAGAGGAGCGGCATGGCGGGGTGCAATTCATGTCAAGTACCCATGGAGGCACGCCTGAAGCTGAGCAAGCTCAGCACGGAGCCGCCAGTGGACGCAACGACGTATAGAAGCATCGTCGGAAGCTTGAGGTACTTGGTTAACACTCGCCCCGATATAGCTTTCACTGTTGGGTATGTCAGCCGGTTTCTGGAAGATCCGCGCGAAGACCACTTCGCCGCGGTGAAACATATCTTGCGCTATGTGGCGGGAACCCAGAATTGGGGACTTTGGTTCGGCAGGAAGGAGAAGGAGACCCACCTGACGGGGTACAGTGATAGCGACTTTGCTGGCGACGTCGATGCTAGGAAGAGCACGACAGGGGTGATTTTATTCCTCGGCAGCAGCCCAATCACCTGGCAATCCATGAAGCAGAAGGTTGTGGCGCAGTCAAGCTGCGAGGCGGAATACATAGCGGCTGCAAATGCTACTTGTCAGGCATTGTGGCTGGCTCGAGTACTGGGAGAGGTGCAGGGATCAACACCGAAAGCACCAAGTCTTGAGTGGACAACCGATCGCCATTGCTTTGATCAAGAACCCGAGACTCCATGGACAAAGTAAGCACATTCAAGTGAAGTATCATTTTGTCCGGAGTCTGCAGATGATGGTCCGATCAATGTCAAGTTAAATCAGAGCGAGGAACGACTAGGCGACATTCTAACGAAGCCACTCGGCAAGACTAAGTTTCATGAACTTCGTGCTAAGATTGGCCTAATTGATACTGGGAGCACGCACCACAAGGCTTAGGAGGAGTGTTGAAAGTAAACCTTGGGTGCTAAGTTTAGTATTTTTCCTTAGTTTGGTAAGTTACTAATATTAGGCTATGCGTGATTGATTCTAGCAGATTTGTAGGGATGTAATTTCCTTTCCATGTAATGTTCTATTTAAGCAAGGCAATAGACACAAGAAATAGCATCCAATTGGAAGCACCAAAACATCAGAGTGCGCAGTAGAAACGTGAGTTTCTTGTGTTGTGTTGGCTGTAATCTCGCCGGCAACGTGTGCGTTGTCTCTCCGGCAAGATTGTAACAAGCGCAAGTAAGTGAAACTATAATTTGCAATGCTTGTAAAGTTGTAATGGTGGAGGAGACCATTGGGCGAGTATGGATGGAGAAGCCCTCCCTCCCGAAGCGCCTCCCCCGATCCCGTTCTCGTCGTACATGTCCACGGACACGAGGGAATCCTTCGGGCTATGCTGGAATCAGACAGCGTAGATTCAAGAGGTGCTTCTTGTGACCAGAAACGACGCCAAGAACTTGTCCGGAGCATAAAGAGAGAAGAGAAGGGAAGAGGAAGTGGAGAGGAGAGGACCTAGAGAAGGTTCCACGCGACGGAAAGCCCCACGAAGCCCGCGCCGAGGATGGCGTAGCGGAGAGGGCTGCGTCCGTGGCCTCCCGCTAGCGAGGTCGAGGAGGAGCGGCGGCCGCGACGGTTCTCCTGGAGTAGGAGCTAAGGTTCGAGAGGAGGCGGGGAGGAAGGGAAGACGGGAGCGGTGGGTTGTGAGGCGGCGTCATGGCGTTTTCTGTCTCGTCTCCGGCCGCGAAGAGAAAGCGGGGGCTACTGCTACGGCTACGCCGGCGAGGGTGGCCTCCGTGCCGTTCCACGGCGAAGATTTCGTGGGAAGTGGGGTGGATGGGCCGGATTGGGCCGAGCACACGCTCAGCCCGAAATACGCGACTTGGGTCGGCCCGTAGCACGTTTCAGTTGGGGAGTAATTACATGGTAGCGAGGGTTGGGCCTACGCCCAACAAGACTACATCGGCCTCTGGAATTTTTTTCTCTTTAATATTTTTTTAATCTTTTTTTTCAAAAATAGACGTTAGGTTTTAAAAATTGCAAAACTAAACGCCGGTTGTCCGTATATTGGGCGATCGCCCTATATACGGGGGCTTAGTGCCGAATCTAACGGCCGTCTGACAGCAAGAAGAAATTGCCCCATTATAAGGCGACCGGTTGATTTTTTTTAATTTTAAAGCCACCTATCACCCCACTCCCGGGCGATCGCCCCACTCCCGGGCGATAGATGGCTGGGGCCGGCTCGGCTGTTACAACAGCCGTTATATCACGCACCGATCGCCCGTACATAGAGCGATCGCCCCATTTTTGTTATTTCTAAAACCTAACGCCTAGTTTTGAAAAAAAAAAAAAATATTAAAAAAAATTCTCGGCCTCTGATCTCACATGAACATGAATAGGAGTACTTCTTCAATGGTTGGGCATAGACAGGACGACAACATTCCAGCATGACAGAAAATGCCCAAGCAGCCATTGAATTACTAAAGGGAGACTTCACATCTAAAATAGCATGTAGGGAAACAGATACAGGAGTTCAATACAATCTGCCGTTAGTGAGGTGATGTAACAACTGCAATGGTAAAAAGGCTTGTAACTTCACCGTAGCAAACCACCCGAGCGTGCCCTAAAGCCTAACGTGATTCAGCCGGACACACGAATTCCGGTGCCTCGTCGCGTTTCTGCATTACCTCGTCATGTTTCTCCACTTATCCTTCAAGTCCACCTACAAGATACAACCGGTTAGGTGATTACTACTTCATGAAGGAATAGCAGACAAAGGAACTTGAGTGTAAAATCCAAATACCCACTTGTGTTCTACCGATAAAAACATCAGTATAGTTAACCAAAATATCCTTCCAATTACCGCTACCAAACCTTCACATGAAACACATAGATAGAAACGGTAAGCATCATACAAGAAAATGGTAGACTGCCTAGAGGCAATTTAAATTTTAAATAGCAAGCATATAGAACGAGACGCTATTGAATAACAACTTCCAACGGCAAGACAAAAAAAAGTACTGTTCCACACCCTTTCTTAATGTTTCTTCTTCTATCAAGCTCCACTTCCTCTTTCTACGCTTAGCATTATTTTCTGCCGGTTGCAAAGGAGAAACTTCCATTCTCCTTGGGCTAGGCAGGTGTCGTCTATGTAATGGTGATCTTGAGCCCTCAGGATCAGGCAAGTCCTCCCACTGCAAACAAGTGTTTTTTCAAGTGACATGACCAAAATCTAATGCTTTTGGGTTATGCTACAAAGCTATCCTACACGCGAGAGGAGCAGAACACCAACATCAAGGCTCTATTGTGGAATTATGTTAACGGTCTAGGTAAGGGTGACCCATCTAGAGGAAATGTGAAATAGAGATGCAAGTATTGTAAATATGTTGTCACTAGTAGCTACTCTAGAGTCAAAACACACTTAGTGAAAATTATTAATGGTAGTTGAAAGATAAGTTCTAAGGTGACAGTACCTATTCTTGCTCAGCTTAGAAATGAAGTTGCAAAAGCTAAGGTACATATTCCTAGTTTACACTTTACATTATTTCAGTTTAACAAACACGTAAAACATGGAAAATAGTGCATATGTATATTATTATAAAGTTTTTACCATCCTTGAGTGATACCACCAAATTACCCTTAAACTCTTGTACCTCTTGGTACCTCCACTCTTTAAAATTTTGGTACCTTTTGGTCTTAACTCAATGTATATTTTGGTACCTCGCTCTACTGCTCCTACTACTACTACTACTATTATTGCCAAGTCACTGTGTTATCATTTTTGGAAAAATGGTGAATCCCCATGTCGGTGTCGTGTTGTGTCGACGTAGCCTTGTCCGTGCATCATATATTCCTACATCCTAACAAAAAGCCTAATGCCCAAATCATTTAACTCTCACTTAATTCTAATTAGATTATAGTCTAATGTGCATGGGCCATGGAGAAGAACTGGAAACATCATGTTCTAGTATAAATATTATTCATGATTCATTATTCCAATTTCAGTAGTGACCTAACTGAATGTAGCTTATAACTAGCACAACCAAGTTCCAGCACATATATGTTTGATATAATTTCATTTGATCATTTTTTTTGTCATGGTTAAGAAAGCACCTTAGAAAACAAAGCACATGTCCACATATTTTTCAATACATTATCCAGATTTCCAACAAAGCACCACACGGGAAGGCAGGAGTGGAGTAGCAACATGAAAACTAATTTATGTTCATAACTTACCCAAGGAACAGATAGAAAAATATATCTTCAGAATTTATTAAAGGAACAAATAGAAACATATATACTGTGTTTAATGCATTACATAGACATGATAACGGAGTTTCTCAATTATAAACATGATAATCAGGTTGAGCCCCAATTGTCACAAATCAAATTTAATCTATTTGATCAAATATTGAAAGTGAAATATGGACCATCCTCAAAAGACAAAGATTGAATAAATAATACACGAAGAAAACTCACCTGATAAGTAAGTGCTGTTGGGTTCCAATCCATAAGGCTGGGTGGTGTGCCTTTCCTCGAACCCTCACCTTTGTCATTAAGAGCACTTGGACCACCAATACCACAAGTCGCTTGCTGACTACTAACTTCTTCAGCATTTAGATCAACCGCCTTATCCATCCTTGTAGACAACAACTCATCTGCAGCTGCCTTTGCAGCTGGAAGTGGATCCTCCACTACACTGTGAAGGTCAGCACAGCTTGATTTGAGGGCATCCATCACCTTATGAACTTCAGGCGTCGAAATTGGATTCACATGAGAGGTAGGTTCATCAAGTTTGCACAAAATTTCATGTGCTCTTTCTTTCCCAGCTGTAAATTCCATTGTGCACAATCAATTATAGTAGGCAGGTAAATAACCTTACACACAAGAGGATCTCAATGAAGTATGGAAAAAAAACCCTGCAGCTACCATTCCAAGCATATGAGTGATGCAGATAAAAGAACAGGCCCAAAAGATGGGAAACCCAAATTAGTGTACCAAGTATGCCATAAACACCCAATATCAACTGGAAACATAAATACAAAATTGTGGCTCAAGCAAAATGCACTCAAACTAATGATGTGTGGCATACAAAACATAACATATTTCAGTAGCAAACTGAAAAGTACTCGCAAGATGAAGAACATATAGGCTATAGCTCGATCTAAAATGTACAAGAAAGTAGTAGAAAGAGGATGTACAAAACCAAATCTACAAAATCTTCAGGGACCATAATCAACTCTTGGCAGTTTCAGAGATAACATTTTTGTCCATATAGGTTTGTAAACCTAGATGAACATGACCGCTAAATTATCGCTCACTGTTCCTATTTTAAAAGATCTAAAAGAGAGAGAAATCATGCATAGTACTTCCATAAGCTGAACCACTGCATACGTAAAGCAAGCAAGCTCAAATCCTACACGTTACAGAGCAACCAAAGGTCCAAGACAAAAAAGTGTCCAGTCATTGAGTTATGTTGCTACATCAAAATGAACGACCATACTATGAAATTGTGGCCTATCGTGCCGCTAGAAACTACCAGCATTGACGTTTACATATGAACTTTAGTTGCATCTATGTTACTCCTACAAGACGGGGGTTTCTTTTCCACTGCCCTCTCTGGCATCAAATGGCTAAATCATAGCATCTTGGTCCATCCAATTCAAAGGCTACTACATTTTTTTCTACTTATTTACATCACCGAAACTCAAAACCCAGCCAATTTTACACATCAAACAACAATGTGGCACCTAAACATCTGGTTTGCCACCAAAGAATCCTCACCTAGCACGCTGTACTTGGCGCGGGTGGCCTCGTTGGCGGTGCGCCAAGCCTCGATGGCGCCGTCCCCGACGATCCGCTCGGCCTCCACCTCCAGCCGCGATGGCCCGATCGCGGCCCACTCGGCGGCGAGGAGCTCCCTCACCAGCTCCTCCGCCGCGGCCCGGTCGCCCCACAGCCCCTTTAGCACGACCTGCGAGAACGCGTTCCCGACGGCCGCCTCAAACTGGTCAGCCACGGCGGCCGCCTCGTCGGAGGTGAGCGCGGGTTCCCCGCCTACGAGCGCGCGGCGCACGCGGCCGTCGGGGCGCGCGAAGAGGGCCTGCGCGGCTGCGTCGAAGTCGGAAGCGGAGGCGGCGAGGAAGGCGGCGACGGCAAGGTGAGCGGCGGCGACGGGGGCGGCGGGGGATGGGAGGGAGGAAAGGAGCTGGAGGGAGTCGAGCGCGGTGGCAGAGACGGGGTCGGAGGCGAGGCGGCGGAGGAGGAAGGCTCGGAGGAGGCGCGGGGAGGGGCGCGAGGGGAAGGGGAGCGCCGCGAGGAGAGCGTTGGCCGCGGCGGCTGGGACGGAGGGGTCGCCCACGACGTGGTCCAGGATCAGGGACGCGTCCGCCGGTGTAAGCCGCGTCATTTTTCGCGCCGTTCTGCGGTGTTTTGGGCGGTTTAAGAGGGGAAAAGGTGCCGATAGCGAAGCGGCGCCGGCGAGTGGTGGCGAGGTCGCCGAGGTGTATAGTGACGGGCTGACGCCTGACGGCTTGGTTAGCTACGTCGCTACGAGAGGGGTTCGGTACCGTGCCGTGCGGGCGCGGCAGATTTGCGCCGTTTTGGGGTCTTTTCGGGGTGTTTGGGAGGGAAAACCCAGCGGCCGTGAATTTAGGGAAGAAGTGCTAATGTAAACCGTCATGTTGTATTTTTTAAATCTTATTTAAATAAAATTTTAAAAATAGCTTCTTTTCTAACAACGAAATCGTCGGCAAGTGACACGTGATGGGTAGTTAGTATGGCTGATCGCTACAGAAACTGATAGGATCATCATAATAGGCTTTGCTACCGTGCATCCTTAGCTCGGCAAATAGGTGCTGAGCACCACGAGCTCAATAGCAGGCTAGCAAAGATGTGCCGAGGTAGGGCACTCGACAATGACAGACCAAGCGATCTTGTTGTCACAATCTACCGACCGCCGCAGGTCGACTAGCTTCCAGTCCACAAGCGTGGCTCCTTCCGCAGTCGGGAAGGAAGTTATTTTTGTAAATTTATTTATATGGAGCCAGATTTGCAAAAAAAGATATGTTAGAAGCTAAAAACTCATGAATAGGTGATGTTGGGGTAAAGATGGGGAGAAAACCGGCAAGCCATGGAAATCATCTTTTATCTAGCCCCTGTTTTTCTTTTTTACAAATCTAGTTCTCACACATACATTTGCATATTTTGCTCCCTCTCGTGTTATGGAAGGTCACCAAAGCCCCATGACCTCGGACGACCACAGGAGCAGCATGGCCCACCACGACAGGATCCCTTCAGCACTACCAGGCACAGTACCAAGTTGTCGCGCGCACTACCACAGCTCCTCCCGCACTCCCCGAGTGCAGCAACGCCTCCTCACATGTTCGCTCACTATGCCGTGGTGCCGGCCACCTTTCGCGCTCTCTCGGCGTGGCAAGAGACAGATGTTGTCTGCCATATCTTTAGCTGTGGGAGAGATGGTCAAATTTATAAATATATGTATGTATGAGGCTAGATTTATAAAAAAAATAAGGTAATAAAAGATGATTTCCAAACCGTGCGCCAACCCGATCCGCACCGGCTGAGAAAAATAGGTACCATTTTCAAGGTAGTGTGTTTAGCGTCTGGGACTCTGGGCAATACGAAGTGTCGAGCGTCTGGTCAACGCCATCGTCTCCTGCAAATCAAAGCGCAGAGGTCCTGATCCTCAACGCTATAAGAGAGAGCAAAGCCAAAGCTGAATTGGCACACACTATGACACTGCAGACCACATCAGGCAGCACATGGTCACATATTGTTGTCGGCATATGGGACGGGCAGGTTACCCAATAGTCAATACTTCATTTACAGAACAGTTCATGGGGCCAACTTTTTAAAAAAAAGAATGGTAGGACCTCTGCTATTCATTGAAACAGGAGAGGAAAATCAGGTTCTTACAAAAGTCCAAGACAAAGAGTAAGTTTGCTGACTAAGAACAAGTTTGCTGTCGTAGAAGCAACATCATAATTTCAGAAGTATCTCATGATTCTGACGAAAGGATATCAACATACCGCGTTCTAAGAAAAACCTGCTGAAATGTCACCAAACAAGAAGCTGCAACAGAGAAATTAAGTTTACATATCCACAGATGAAGTGACAGAAATAGTATAACGACGTAAGACTAGATATCAAAAAATATCCATTCTATTACACTTCCATGCTCTTCATATAGCTATTAAACGAATCCTAGAAGCCCTTACGATAACTATAAAGCTGCTCTGTATACCGGAAGGTGGCATGAACTAAGATATCACTAATACTATGAACTATAAAGTATCCAATGTCCCCTATGCTCATTCTGAATGGAACGACAGGCTCTTCTCCCTGGAAAACTTAATCCAACTTCACTGACGAGAAAAGGTAGTGCACGAAGCAGAACGAGGAAATGAACCCTACTGTGCCAGTGGCGAGCATGGTAGCAATGACCATGAAGAGGGAGTATCCAAGGTAGAGTGTTGATGAGTGATGACACTGGTCCACTCAATCTCGAGATCAAAGATGAGATAGTTGATTGAGTACGTGAAGATGTAGATTGCGACGCTTCCAGAGGAGAAGAGTGATTTCCACCACCATTTCCAGTCCTCGGTGCAAAGGTGCATGTAAGTCAGGGCAGACAATGACTAGGAGCATAAAGACGATGAAGAGGAACCCGAAAACATACTAGACACGCCCCATCCATATACTCGAAAAGATGAAGAAGAATTCAATAAACAGTGTGCCAAATGGCAGAGTGCCAGCGCCAAGAACCAACAGCCCTGAAGGATAGTTCTGAGGGGGGATATTCAAGGAGAGCGGGTAGGCTATTCTAGCATAAAATCAAAGTTTTCTACCGAAGGAGATGTGGCGATTAGGGTTTTAGGAATTCTGAAATTTCTATTGTGTCTCTTAACCCTAAAGCCACCACCCCTCCTTTTATATAGACGTTTCACAATGGATCTCCACATTAGAGACCTATTAGGAACTCGAAGCTCATCAAAATTTGGATCATCATCTAAATTAAGTCACAACTCCTTAAGCATGCATCCCAATAGATTCACATATACTTAGATATTACCCGAGTACTCTTACTCGACTATTAATCGGTAGCGGACCCTAGTAGTACATGCCGACTCCCGAGTATATGTAAAGATCGTATCGGACGAACCTTAACAATGCTTAGTTATATGCATTTCCATTTGCCTCATGATATCGGTCAAACTCAAGGTGAATATGTGTCACTACTACAGAACAGCACATCACTGCCGGTTCCAAAACCCCATCACTGCCGGTCATTGGCGCCGGCAGTGATTGGTCGGCAGTGACACTCGAGGATTATCACCGCCGGCTCAGAACCGCAAGTGATAGGATTATCACCGCCGGTTCTACCTACAACCGGCGGTGATATCGACTATCACCGCGGATCAAACCAAAATCCGGCGGTGATAAGATTATCACCGCCGGTTCTATCTACAACCGGCAAGTGATGATATTATCACCGCCGGTTATATATAAAACCGACAGTGATATTGTACTAGCATCGCCGGGTTATACCATAATCCGACGTTGATAGACACATATCACCGCGGTTTTCCAAGAACCGCAAAGTGACAAGCTTGCATATTTTTGTACAATATATATATATTTATATATAATTGTTTACAGTGTCCATATGTAGTATATAAAGCATCGCTCAAATCATAATTCAAATATATGCATGTATCGACTAAGCATCGTTAAAATCATAATTCAAATATATTAAATTACGCATCACATAATTTGTTTTTACAATGATTTATTTACAAATGTAGCTCGACTACATGTCATCCCGTTCGCTTTGATTTTACAAAGAGTCGAAGTAGACATGTCACGCGCTTAGGCCGTAGGAATGAGGGCGATGAGGCTACTCGTGGAACTCGCCATTTGGATTGATGATCTCATCATGAATGAATCCGCGATCTGTTCTTGAATTGCTATAATTTCACAAGAATAACTTATTGGTTCTCGCTTGGAGCGCTGTTTTTGAACAAAAAAGGAAGTTACTTAATGATGATATTTGTTAAATAAAAAGGGCATCAAAGTGTAATTACGCATCATGGCTTCGTTATAGCCGACACTCTCCGTGACAATTGAATGCATATTTGTACATACATAGAATGCACATAAATTGTTTCCGGGTTCCTGCTTCATGCATGGAAAGTCATTTATTATTTCAAAATTTTCCTGTATGGACGATACCGAACACTTTTCTTGCAGTACCGTGCGAAAGCCCTGTGAATGATTTTGAATAGTAATTAAACTTAAATGCAATAGAATGGAATTTTGCTAGAGTAATAACGCAACGATCGAGTTTACCTGTTCAGCATGTCCCAAAGGTCTTGGTACAGATTAGTTTGTTTTCTCCTGGAGTCCAAGACAAAAATCCTACTAGCATCTAACTGGATGACGAGGAGGACCCAGTGAAACCTGCACATATAGTCAACGTAGTCAATTACTCCCACATCGTACGTGTTATGCAAAAATAGTAAAACGATATTAGAAGTCAGGAGATACGTACTTGAAGTTATAGGGTAAAAGTACGGAGGTTTTGTATTGCAGCTTCAAAAAAGTATTAAATAAATAGTCTTCAACGAACTGTGGATTGTCGCTCACAAGTTTCGCTGATTGTGAGCCCCGGATCTAGGAATGCTAGATTGTCATTGTTATTTCTTCTACATGTCCGTACCTCCATTCTACATAAGAAAGAAGTTAGAGATGCAATTAAACAAGATGTAAATGCTCAACGATATACTGGACGGACTTACAAAGTCCATAGTCTAAGTATGTTCACGCCCGTGGCATCTTGTTTGGTACAACATATACACTCCGTGAAAAGAACCCAGCAGATGTTATCCCCATTGTGAAAATTTTGCTCGTATCCGATCGGGAACGCCTCCATACCATCGTTGGATCACGCATGTACCATCGATGGACGCGCCGCATTGAGTTGTAAGGTTGTCGAAATGATTTGGTTCAACCGGCGGTTTTCCCATAACGAACTTCCACCTGAGACCTTGCGCCAGAGCATCTAGTTGAACATCATCTGCTTGAGCATCACGCTTTAACGTGTCGGCACTAGCCGCCTGCAAGTATTGCTTTCTGGATATGCGCTCGTAGTCCGATATTTTGCAAGGTTCAGAAGTCTGCCCCGTCTTTTGCACTTTTGCCATACTCAAGAAAAACTTTTGCGCGTCAGCATCAACTTTAGTCTTCTTACTTGATGGCACCTTTTTAAAGTGAGATGCTACGCAGGCGCTTACATGCTTTTTCCGCTCTTCCTCAGTCATGTCAGCTGATAGTTTCTTTTGTGGTTGTCCTGGGTTCACAGATGGTTGAGATTTCTTCGAGGACGGTGCCGACTGCCGAGATGTTCCCGTTGTTCGATTCTTTACGGTTTTTGGCGGAGGAGTCGGGCTTTTTCGGTTGGTGCCGACGGAGGAGTTGGACTTTTCCGGTTGGCGAGAAGGGCGGGAGGTCTCGTGTGGAGAGTGCGGTGATCATCATCGCGCCGCCTCATCGTCCGAGCCAAACTTAATCAAGCTCTTGCGCCACGCGAGGAAGCCATTCACGCTTTCTCCTAGCTTTTTGTTCCCATCCTCGCCAGGATCTCTACCTCCATTTTTCGGTATTGACGGATGACACCGCCCACTTCGACCTGGCGAATCCTCGCAGATCGGGCGACAAAGCAAAGTCCGTGACTCGGCATGGCCAAGCCCCGCCTCACCACCTTTATGGTAATGCCACGTGCGGCCAAATGTAGCTTGCACGTGTCGGTTCTTTGATGTCATCCACAGAAAACGCATCCATGCTCTTGGGAATCCTCAGGACGCGCAGCCTACTCTTACGAGCACCGGACCGATGAGCTCGTGGCTTTCACGGGTGGCGGTCGTGAGTGAGAGCTTTCATGACGGCTTGCTCCACACCTTATCTAGTTCCGATCTTTGTTCCTCTAGCGCCTCGCGACAAAGATCTTTTATCCGCGCCCAGTCGATCTTCTCTTAATCTCTTTGAACGCTTGTACATCCATGCGTCATGGGAAGGCTTCTTTCCACGTGACTAAACCAACCCCGGGCGACGACGGCGATGCGGGCAACGGCATGAGCGACGCGGGCAACGGCGGAGCGTCGCGAGGAGACGGCGGGCGTCGAGTTGAAGGGGAAATGAGGGCCGAGTGGCGCGGTGTTCGAATTTATAGGGTTAGAGTATCACTGCCGGGTCACCACAAAAACCGGCAGTGATACACTATCACTGCCGGATAATAAAGAGAACCGGTAGTGATAGTTGAATTATCACTGCCGGTTCGAGCTCAACCCGGCAGTGAAAGTATTTATCACTGCCGGTTCAAACTCAACCCGACAATAATAATACATTATCACTGCCGGTTGTATCTACACCCAGCAGTGAAAGTATTTATCACTGCCGGTTCAAAACAAAAACGGCAAGAATATTGATTATCACCGCCGGGTTAATACTACAAACCGGCAAGTGATAAATCACTTCACCGCCGCTTAATGAGACAACCGCAGTGATAAGCTCCATCAATTATGTCAAAGTTTTCAAAGGATGATTGCTTTGGGAGTTTTTAAATCCTATCAATTTTTATCCAAATTTTCGCAAATTTTGGAGGAATACTTCAGACATGTAATATTTGATTTAAATATTTTCCTAAGTTTTGACAATGTTGTAAAATTATAAAAATCCAGATTGCTCACTGTTTTCATAGTTTTAATATTTCAAAATAAAAAATTCAAATTGCTCACTGCTTTGAAATCCTATCAATTTTTATCCAAATTTTTCGAAATTTTTGGAAGAATACGTCAGACATGTAATATTTGATTTAAATTCAAACAAATGCAGTAGACCAACCATCGCTTCAAAAATTCACACAAATACGAAAAAAACACACAGATGAAGTTGAATTCACACAAATTGATACATATGACAAAAGAATACATTAATTGTTACATATGAGAAAATAAAATGTATTTAATTAGGACAACTAAGCTACAATTCGACCTTCGTCATGATCGCGGCGTATGTATGTAACTTCGTCCTCACTCTCTTCCATGAGACCGAGGTCAACGTCCTCTCCGAAAGGAGGAAGCTCATCGAATTGGTTGTATTCTTCCTCGTCGACAACATTCTCAACCCCGACAATCCTTCTTTTTCCTTGAATAACCATGTGGCGCTCCTTGTTAGCTGGATCGGTTACAAAAAAGATTTGTGTAACACAATTAGCAAGTACGAATGGTTCTTCTCTCAGATCCGACCGCTTTAGGTCCACGTAGTGATACTGCATTTGTCGATGTTCATGCCCTTGGAAGTCTTACCCATTGGCACCGAAAGAGAGGGACCTTCAAAGGTCCGTAATCAAGCTCCCAAATCTCTTCTATGAATCCGTAGTAGGTTTTCCTATCTCCGTTCTGTCGTCAGAGGCATCCATCACGGATACCGCTGTTCGTTGGTGCTCTTTTTATCTTGTGCTCTTGTATAAAAAGTAAAACCATTTATATCGTATCCTTGGAATGTCCGAATTGTAGTGGACGGTCCCCGAGCCAACACTTTCAATCGGGCGCACTCTGTCTCCGTATGCATCATGTGCCCACGCAACCAATCGCCGGTTATGTCTATGCACTCGCGATCCAACCCTCCGACTTCGTTGGGTTTGTTCTAGATAGCATGCTCTTGTGCATGTTGACATACGGGCCACCACAACCGATTGTCCCAGAATCGCGAAATGTGCTTGTGTAAATGAAGCTAGATTGTTTGTACGAGTGATTTCGCCAAATGTCCCTTTTCCCTGTAGCCTACCCTCATGTCGTGATGTAGGCACACCAATCGGTTTGAGATCCATGTAATCAACGCAGAACTCAATGACCTCCTCGGTTCCCCAACCATCTGCAATGCAACCTTCCCGCCGATGTCGATTCTGAACATATTTCTTTATGACCCCATGAACCTCTCAAAAGGATACATCCGATGTAGAAACACGGACCGAGAATCAGATCTCTTTCACGATGTGAACAATGAGATGGACCATAATATCAAAAAACATGGAGGGAAACACATCTCGAGCCCGCAGAGAGTGTGGACCACGCCTTCTGTAGCTTATCTAGTTTCAATGGATCGATGGCCTTCGTGAAATCACGTTGAAGAATGAACACAACTTCACAATTGGGTCTCGGACTTTCTCTGGCAGAACACCCCTAACTGCAATTGGAAGCATCTGCGTCATCATCACGTGGCAATCGTGAGACTTCATACCAATTAATTTTAAGTCTTTCATTGAGACTAGTCTCTTTATGTTGGCAGAGTATCCGGACGGAACTTTCACTCCGTGCAAGCATTCGCACAGGCTAATTTTTCTTTCTTGCTCAGAGTGTAGCAGGCTGCGGGAAGGTACTTTTTCCCTGTATCCATGTCTCTGTGATGCAGCTCCTTCCTGAGTTTCATATCTTCAAGGTCCATCCGTGCTTGGAGAGTATCTTTTGTTTTGCCAGGTATATCCAGTAAGATACCAAGCAAGCTGTCACACACGTTCTTCTCTATGTGCATGACGTCGATTGCGTGTCGCACTTCTAAGTGCTGCCAGTAAGGTAGGACCCAAAATACTGATCTCTTTTTCCACAAAGGAGCCTTATCACGGGAACTCGGGATAGATGTCCGCTGCTCCCTTTCCGTGGATAATTTTAAGATCCCTTACAGCTGCAAATATCTCTCTCCCAGTGTGATTCTTCGGAGCTAAAGCGGTCTCCTTTGTCCCATCAAAAGCTTTCTTATTATTGCGGTATGGGTGATCCTTGCGGAGGAACCTACGATGCCGCATGTAAGACATTTTTCGACAGTTCTTCAGCCACCGACTAGTTGTACCATCTAAGCATTGGACGCATCCATTGAAGCCTTTTGTCGTCTGCGGCCCGACAAAGTTACCAAGGGCGGGGTAATCATTGATGGTTACGAACAACAATGCGCGAGGATAAAGTTCTCTCTTTATACTCATCCCATACCCGCACTCCATCGCTCCACAAGATTAGAAGATCTTCAACCAATGGTTTAAGGTACACATCGATATCGTTGCCGGTTGCTCGGCCCTTGGATCGAGAGTGGCATCATAATGTACTTCGCTTCATACAAAGCCAAGGAGGAAGGTTGTAGATACATAGAGTTACCGGCCAAGTGCTATGACGATCGCTCATGTTACCGAAAGGATTCATCCCATCCGTACTCAACCCGAACCTTATATTCCTTACATCATATGCAAAGTGCTTCTTATATTTTCTCGTCGATGTTCCTCCATTGCACGTAGTCGCAGGTGTCCGAGCATTCTATCGTTTTACGCTCTTGGCGTGCCATCGTAGCAATTGGGCATGCCTTTTGTTCGCAAACAATCGATTCGACGGGAATTATAGGAAAATACCACACCACCTTACGGGAGATCTCATCTTCTTAGGCTTCACCCGACATCTTCATTATCGATGTCATCATCGTTGTTCTTATACCGCTTTGCTTTGCAAACAAAGACGACCATCCAAGTCCGCAAACTCATTGCGATACAACATGCAATCGCTTGGACATGCGTGTATCCTTTGTACTTCCAATCCCAACGCGCGGACAACCCGCTTGGCCCGAGACGCACTTGTAGGCAACACGCTACCCTCCGAAGCAAATCCCCAAGAGACATAAGAGCTCGTGAAGCTCTTATCGGACCAACCATTGCTTGCCTTCAAGCTGCGCAGAGTGTAAGCACGGTCGCAATTTTGTGCTCCTCCTGCGGCACTGGGTACAATGGTGTCGTGGAGTCTGCACCATATGTTGGAACTTTTGAAACTCTCTTTCACTCGTGAAGTCTCCCTCCCATCACGCAACATTTGATCCGGATCGTCGTCGTGGTCGCCGACAAACGTATCTTCAATCTGCGCCATACCGTTGTCTCCGTCATCTTCAATAATGTGTTGCCCTTCATGTACAATCTCATCTTCGCCGTGCTTGGTCCAACGGTATAGCCACCTTGAAACCTCTTGAAGCAAGTGTGCACGACGACTCTATGGTAGAAAACGACTTACGATTTTTGCAATAACGATGGACAGCACATGTAGTCCATGATTCTTCGACTTAGCGCCGCGCCCACGCTTAGAAAATAACTCACACCATTAAAAACTCGCCCACAACGGTCCGTGTCATACATCCACCTTGGTCCATCTACAATTAATTAAATCAAACATTACATACGCATATAATTGCAAATAACAAATAATTGTAAACGATTAGATTTAAAAACATATGTAGCAATTTTGACTATATTAAAATACATCAACCTTTTTCCGTTATGTAAATATCCATATAGCAATTTTTTAGTATTGTAAAAAATAAAAATAATTGTAAATAGTTAGGATATATTTAGACTATATCAAAATATATCAATCTTTTTTTCATTGCATCAATATCCATCTTGCAATTCCTTATTATTTACAAATTTGGAAAAAATTGTAAGTACTTAGGATATACTTTGAGTACATTAAAATATATCAACATTTTTTTATTAGGTAAATATCCATCTAACAAGTTTTTATTATTTCAACATTTGAAAATACACCTTTTTTCATTATGTAAAAATCCACGTGGCAATTTTTTATTATTTACAAAAATAGAGATCAAATTACTAACCTCGAAAAGAAGTACAATACAAATTTTAACAAATTTTTCGGTAGCAGATCGTTTCAATCTACAAATCGAGCAAAGACAGAGCGCCTCTCTGTCTTTGCTCGATCGGTCGGGAGGCAGGGGTCTCAGTTATATAAAAGACTTATCACTACCGATTCTGCGCAGAACCGGCAGTGATAAGCTTTGAATGCGCGCGAAAAACATATTGCGCGGGAAGATAATATCACCGCCGGTTCGCTTTAACCCGACAAAGGAAAATTCAAGTATCACCGCCGGTTTAAAACGACCAGCGGTGATATATCTCTGCGGTTGTTGTCTCAAACTAGCAAAGTGATATCTTGCTTTTTACCGCGGTTGGTTGCATGAACCGTAGTGATAAGTTCTCCCCAACTTAACTTTCGAACCGGCAGAGATACGTTATCACTGCCGGCTCGGTCCTAACCGGCAGTGATATGCCGGCAAGGATTGGCTGTTCTGTAGTAGTGTGTTATCCTTATTTAGTTAACTCGACTACTCTTTCTCGATTACGTGACTCGGAATTCCCGACTACGATTAACTCTTTAACCAAGAGTAGCATGGCCAAGCATTTTTGGAATCGGACCACTCGAGAGGCCTAGAGATATCTCTTCCGTTGTATAGAGTGACAAATCCCATCTTGATCGACCATGACTCGCAGAAAACTTCACAACAAACCCGAAAGTCACCTTTATAACCACCCAATTACGGAGTAGTGTTTGGCAACCCCTAAGTAAGTCTTTACACATCTCGAGTACATGCTTCAACCTCAAATCTAAGGATATAGCATACACATTGTATATGAGACCAACTGATGACAGGAAGATTACAACATTATCGCAATGTCTCAAGGTGGGTCGATCCAACTTCATGTTCTCTAACATGTGTCTATATTATTAATTTGATATCTCCATATCCATGACCTGTGAAACATGATCATCAACCAATACATATGCTAGTCTATTCATATGTGTTCTCATATGTTTATCAACTAGGGATCACTTTAGAATAATCGTCACAAAATCATATATAGAGTTTCACAAATAAGTCACATACTTGCTAATAAATAATAATGACATTATTGAAAGAACAAGATAATAAGTCATGAATATAAGAAAATATAATCATTTATATGATTGCCTCTAAGGCATATCTTCAACAGATCTCGTCAGGTATCTGGTTTGTGCGAACAGGTACTCAATGTGTGGAGTCTTGGCACCAATGTATCCCCCAATAAATATGAGTAGCACTGAGGTGCAGAAGCAACACGATGAACAGCAAGAAGGGACATGAACCAAGTGCTGCAAAGAGGGTGGTCACCACAGCCATTCCAAGAATCTGGACGCCATCGCCAATCACCACGCAGAGAAGCATGGGGCTGCTCGGTGCACGGAAAACATCACTGACCACAAGCTTCTGCCCAGACAGCTCCTCATTCATATGCGTCTGCGCCTCGCTGTTAAGTTCCTCGTACCTTGTAAGATCACGCCTCATAGTCCTCAACAAGATCACAAACATGATCCCAGCCAGGAACACTACAATCATGAGCGAGTTCAGGATTGAGAATTGTTAGGGTTAGAGAGCAAAACAGGAATACAAATTTTAACGTGGAAAACCTTACGAAAGAGGGAAACATCACGGTAGATAAATCCACTAATTGATTCTCAATTTACATGTACATGGAGATGGCTTTATATAACTAGTAGAAAGATTTAGACTCTTAATTGGATATTTGAAGAATTCTTATCTCTAACAAACTATTTGTATATTTGAGTTATCTCTAACAAACCTCCCCATAATTCAAAATCCATAATGAAATTGTCTCCTGAAAAACCCCGAAGGGTAACTAAGCATTGAAAGTCGAAAGACTTATTGAGTGAGAAATACCACTTGTAGGGTGAAAGACTAGAACAGTCTAATTCAAACGATTCTCATGAAGTCAAATTGAGGAAACCACCAGTAGGTTAAAACACACAGCTATCAACAAAGCAAATGAAGAAATCTAGATCTTCAAATAATTCATAACCCCAGTAAAGTCTAAGTATGTGCAACTGACCTCCTGAAATAAATGCTTAATCATCAAACGGCATAAGCCAAGACATCACATATGGCGCTTGATAAATAGCGAAAAACTCATATCATATATTTTTTATATGCTTCACCTGGAACATAAAATTCGGCAAACAATACTCATTGAAAGAGCAACTTGTACGTGTAATCATCACGTATATATGTCAAACTACCGATTTCAAATGTAATTAAATATCATGTTATGGTTGAAACTGCTCCTGCAAAACTGTCAAGATGAAGAGAAACTCTTGTGTCATTAATGGAGTATAAATTGCAGTAAACCCCTCATATTGAGCAATAACAACTAAAAAATATTGTAGTATCCACGCAGAAATAAACTCCTTCTTGCACTTTAAACATTCATCTCAAACTGACATTGGAGCAAAATCTTTATTTTTAAACAGTGAAACTCCGAAGAGTATGATGCTAGCTACCATCAGAGTGTCATCAAGTTATTGAGAATTAATATTGCCAAAGTCTTCATAATAGTCACATAAGTGATCTAAGTTTTGTAACATATCCAAATAGTAATTGAACACCAAATTCAGTTGTCATATGAACTGACATTAATTTTTAAGTCTCCAAAATAACAGTGCAAAGTATGATGGCCAACCTGCGGTCGCCCAAGGCGTGAAACATGCCCAGAGCCGCCACCGCTATCGACGCGCTGCTGCTGGCGCTAGCCGGGCTGTAGTGCCTAAGGTTGCTGTTCCTGGAAGCGGCACGTGATGCGGAGCTCCCACTAGAGGAGATCTCGCCATGCTTGGCCTGCGGCAGCTTCAATACCTCAGGCTCCATGGCAAGGTGCCTGAGACGAATATGCCATTGCAGGGCCACCAGTAGTTGCTCCCGATATACTCCTTGTGTGAAGCTCTCAGCTCAGTATCTTCCAGCAGCTGCACTGGACGCTCGTTTCGTTCTTGAGATCGTAAGACCAATCGACATGCAAGAGCACGTCTCGGCGTTGCTTGAATGCAACCGTGTAGATCATGCTGCCGGAGTTAGAGCTGCTGATCAGCGTGTCGATGATCTCGAAGCCATCCATCATCTCGATCTCCTCTCGCAGGATGTAGAAGTTGGCCGGCGTGAAGGACCACGCGGCCGCTTTCTCTAGGTACTTGTGCTTGGTGGTCAGCGCCAACCGAGACATGGCGGCCAAGTGGTCGAGCTCGGCCTCGTTGCCACGCATGCGGTCGATGCACGCGTCAGCGTGCTGGAATAGGTCGAGCAGCGACATGCCCTCATCGAGGCCCATGTGCAAACTCGTCACCGCACGGGTACCGCCTCCGGAGTCTCCTCCTTCCGGCCGTAGTGACTTGGATCTTGGATCTTGGAATACAAGATTTAACATGAAAAATCTCACGAGGAGAAAAACTCATGAGAGACAAATCCATCAACTAGTTCTCAATTTACATGTGCATGGAGGTGGCTTTATATAGCTAATAGAGTCCAAGTCGATTAAGATTTGAACTCTTAATTGGATATTTGAGGAATCCTTATCTCTAACAAATTATTTGGATATTTGAGTCATCTCTAACAAGAACTAGTGCACCTTCGCCCCTTCATCTTCAGATAGGCATCCAACCGTGACGGCCACTTGATGTCGCTCTCGACAAATGAAACCTCATTGGTAAACACAATCGACTCGTTCTCCTTAATGATTATGGACATGGTGGTCAGATCACAGTTGGTCTTGGCCGGATACTTGTCATACATCTTAAGCGACTTCACGGCCTGCGGATCATGATTGACACAACATGGCATGACCTCAAACCTAACGACCATCAATCTCGAGGAAGTCGATCCAGTGGCACCCATCCCCTCCGGTGGTACAATGTCTATGGTATCGCCAACCCCCATGAGCGGGCCACATTGGTCACCTCTTACTTGTGCACCAGCACCTTGAACTGGAGGTGGTTGAAGACATAGTAGTCGATGCCGAAGGGATGCCGACGGGGTACCTCGTCCACCGCAGCACGTAGCCATCCTTGCCACAGGCACCACCAGGAGGTTGTAGGATGAGGTTGACCTGGTACATCTCGTCGATGCGCTTCTTGAGCAAGGCAAGGGCGTCGGGGGAGACAGGGTCAGATCGGTAGATGAGGTCAGACTCATTCACATAGGTGCAGAAACAGTAGGGGTAGGTCCCGATGTGGTCTCCCATGAGGAGCTTACCCAGGTTCTCAGCACTATCACGGGTGTCGTCGGGCAGCCAACAGAAGGGGAGGCTATAGTAGTCGAAGGGCATTTCAGTGTCATTGGAGGTGAGAGAGTTCACCTTCATGCTCGGCAGCTCGCCGGGGGCATACTCGTGCAAGTAGCTCCCAGGAAGGTAGAAGCCAACAACTCCGAAATCTTTCAATTCAAAAAAACTTTTGATTCAAAAAAATTCGATTCCAAAAGTTTCAAAATTGGTTAAAAATACTTCTTATTAAAAAACTTAGGGGAATTTTAAAAACAAAACTATTTTGAGTTTGATGGAAAAGGAATAACGGAGGAAAGAGGATAAAGGGGTAGCACAAGTATCATGACGAGAGAAACATTGAGGAATAAGAGAAGTAGGTGAAGAAATGAGATTCTGCCACTTATTACAATAAAAGAGTGTCTTCACTAAAATTTTGGTGAGATCGTCTTTAAATTAGCAATTCTCTTTTTGCAGAGTGTGACGGTATTCAAAATGACGGTGATTTGGTAGACAACAACCAGTGCCGCAGCGCTTGTCAGGTTCTTGGGGAAAATAAGATGCACTGTGCTGGGTCAGCTGGAAGTGGATCGTGGAAGCATGCTAGGAAGATTTTTGCATTGTGATTAGGCGTTTGGTAAACATGAGTTTTTTTTCGAGTATAACGGAAATTGAATTTCCTTTAAAATCACGTGAATTTTTCCCCAAACAGACCTGAAATCTAGGAGAGAGAATATTGAAGGAAATATTTTTTTCCCTCAAAACATCCTTATGAAATTTTGGTATTGTATATAGGATTTTGTACTACTCTACCTGTTGAGAAATATAAGCTTATTAGTTTGAAAATCCTTTTTAATAAACATAATACTTGCACGTAGATTTAATAAGGTTTTTCTTTTATTCTTTTATTTATTTTCCCTCTAACATATGTATTTATTCGTTATCATTCACACAAAATATTTTATCTTATCTTTTTAACAAAATTATAAAGCGGTAC
The DNA here is from genome assembly GCA_036346275.1 of Otatea glauca. Taxonomy (NCBI): domain Eukaryota; kingdom Viridiplantae; phylum Streptophyta; class Magnoliopsida; order Poales; family Poaceae; genus Otatea; species Otatea glauca. The sequence goes on along the minus strand of CM070721.1, from coordinate 6,668,487 downwards.
CTAAGTTATTTTCTCACTATATTGCACTACCCAAGATGCTTACCGCCGTTGACACACGACTGATTTCCCGATTCACTGCCATCTCACACAAGGAAGGGAGTGGTAGCAAAATGGAGTACCTACCTCCGGATCTGAAAATGTCACTCTCTTGATTGACACACTCAGACACAAGTCAGTTACCCGCTTCGTCCAAATTTTAGGTATATTTCCTTTTATTACATAGAATAAGAAGATATTACAAAAAAATTAGATTAGTATTAATTATTATCTTTAAGCGCTATATTTAATACTATATATATAAAGAATATAAAGTAAATATGAATATTTATTATGATATGAAGAGAACATCACATTAATTTGAATTAGAACATAAAACGCATATTATATTTATAGATAAGATCATTTAAAAGATACACCGAGAGTATTTGCTACTATTACTATCACCGGGGTTAAGCATTCCTTGGCCAGGATTATCCCCTGATTCTGATGGAATGCCACCAGTATTAGAAAACGCTGGTCGTTTGGCAGCTACTGTGACAAGTCTCCATCACGCTCTTCATAAAATTCATTCATATCTAACTCGAGACGTCATATATTAGCAAGGTTACAAAAACGCGCGAAATTAGTGAAATCTCGGATTTCGGACTGCGAGTTTATAGACCGGCGGATGTAAAAATCCGAAAAAATTTGAAATTGCTACAGTATATTTGGATTTTTATTTTTCAGCGATTTTGGCAAAACCGCCGAGATTTGGAATTTTAAACGGATTTTGAAGTTTTTGGCGGATCCGACCGAATTATATCAATAAGTTCTCGAAAGTGATCTTCAATGATAATGTTTGAAAAAGTTTATTTTTAGACTTTTTGGCACTTAGTGAAACACGTTACGAATTTTAAAAATTGAGAATGTATTTTCATGCTATGAAAAATTTATGGGAGTATCATAAGATATGTAGGATAATACATAAAATTTATGAAAATATTTTAACATTATTTGTTATGTTTTAAAAATAAAAATCGAAATAGGATAAAAAGTCGGTTCACATGGGACCACTTGGAAGTAGTCCGGCGTGAGCATGCCCTGCGCCGGACTACTTCAAGTGGTCGGCGTGAGCAACTATTGCGCCGGATGGAAAATCCGGAAAAAAATTGAAATTGCTACTGATGAAATTTGAATTTTTATTTTTCAAGTGAGATTTGAATTTTAAACAGAATTTGAATTTTTTGGCGGATCGAGGAATTATATCAATAAGTTCTCGGAAGTGATCTTCAATGATAATGTTTGAAAAGTTTATTTTTAGACTTTTTGGCATTTAAGTGAAACACTCTCGAATTTTAAAAATTGAGAATGCATTTTCATGCTATGAAAAATTTATGGGAGTATCATAAGATATGTAGGATAATACATAAAATTTATGAAAATATTTTAACATCATTTGTTATGTTTTAAAAATAAAAATCGAGAAATAGGATAAAAGTCGGTTCACGCCGGACCACTTGGAAGTAGTCGGCGTGAGCGATCTGCCTTGCGCCGGACTACTTCCAAGTGGTCCGGCGTGAACGAGGTTTTCTTGTAGGATGGAAAAATCCGGAAAAATTGAAATTGCTAAAACTTAGGTAAAAACTTAGGTAAAAAGCAGAACATTTAAAACTTTGTTCTAAATGCAACTTAGGTAAAAACTTAGGTAGAAATCTTAGGTAAAAACAGAACATTTAAAACTTTGTTCCAAATGTAAGCATTGAACTTTGTTTGTTATATTATATTTCTAAAAACAAAAGAAAAAACATAAATGGTAGTGTCCTTGTAAGAATTTTATAAATTCACTGGAGTGTGATCATGAATCAAAATTTTTATGGGATATTAAGAACTTCCTTATCACCATTCTGTAAATTTTAAAAAAATTAAACTTTTTTTTACTGCTAAATCAAATCTATGTATTGATCATCGACTTTTATCGGGGCGTAGCACTGTCTCAATTTTCAAACATTATTTGAGAATGCTCATCATCTAAAAATTTTAAGAAAACATTAATGTTATATCAGGACCATTCACAAAAATTTCAAAAGTTTTTAACATGGTTTACATAATTTTTCATGTTTTTCAATTTTACTGTAAGCATTTTAACAGAGCGATGAGACCAGTAGTCTTGTTAGAATTTTTAAAAATTCATACAGTTTGATCATCATCTGAAAATTTTATGAGAGCATTATAGATACATCATAACCATGAAAAAAATTCAAATGTTTTACTATGGTTTGAACCATTTTGCATTCGGTTCAAAATTACCGTCAGCGCTTTATCTGGACAGTTCTAATGTTTGAATTTTTAAAATTATACACACTTCATAATAATCTGAAATTTTTATGGACACATAATAAATGTGTAATGACTCTTCAAAAAAATTTGAGCAGTTTATAACTTGATTTGTACCATTTTCGTTCGGATCAAATTTGTCGGTCAGTGTTTAATCAGGACAGTACCACTCTCTGAATTTTTAAAAATTCCTCAGATGTGATAATCAGATGAAATTTTTATGAGAACATCATCAATGTGTCAGGAACCTCCAAAAAAAATTTCAAAATTTTTCGTTAACGTTTGGACCACTTTTCTGCCAGTGCAAAAAACCCGAAATTTCGCCCAATTTCGCCGAATTTCGCTATTTCTCGGTTTCAAACAAGCCGGATTCAAATTTTAAATTTAAAATTCTGGACGAGATTTCTCGAAATTGCGAATTTGCTTGAAATCTCGGTATCCGGCCCACGACGGTATTTTATCCGAAAACGAAATCCGAAACCCTGTATATTAGGACCATGTCTCCTGTACCATACTAATCAGAAGTTCTATCGCATCAGTTGTCAGTGACGTCGATATCGATCAACTCGTAGTTTGTTAGTGCTGTTCCACTTGACCTGTGATACGTCACTACCTCGCTTTGGAGCTAGACGTGGGTACCAGGGGCGGACCGAACGGGGTCAACGGGGGCTAGGCATCTCCTACCTCCGATCATATCATGAATACCTTCTAGCACCTATTTTTCACCGTAGAGCGTCACCACGCTGTCGTCATATAAGCTGATCAGAAGATTGGAACTTGAAGCCTAGTTTATGTTGGAAATATTAGGAATTTTCTCAATATTTTAATCCACAGAATTATGTAAATCATGATTAAACAATGACGCAATTTTAGTTCAAAGTCAAAGGTACTAGATAACAAATTATCTATCTCATACGCAAAGACTAATGAACAAGAAACCAACATGATTAAAACACGGTATAAGATAATATACCCTTGAGCGGTGCCACCGTTGGCACGGCCTTGAGCAGAATTATTCGTTCGCCATGACGATCGAAGTAGACGATCACAGGTTGTCATGATGAAGCCTTAGTGCGATGAAGCGGTTGATGCGATGCGAATGCGCTTCGGGAACACTTTTCGGCGATCGCGTGGTCGCTCCCAAAAACCTTATCGGCCTTCTATCTCGAGCAAGATCTCAAGAAGGGCGAGGTTCGAAGGCACGCTTCCTCCGCTACTTGTGTGCGCAAGGAAGCGAGTCGGGAATGCAAAAAGAAAAGCGACAACTACTATGGATGGATGGAGTATTGTTCGCGGTGGAGAAAGGCATGACCCTCCTTATATAGGCTTGCGGCGATGGCGACGGCGATTAATAGGAGACCATCAAAGCGTCCGTTACTAATGGCGGCTCCATCAAGGCGTCGTTACTAGTGGCGGCGGCGTTTATGACCGACCATCAACCACGTCGATTCTTGTGGCGGCGGCGGTTACTGGTCATAACCGGCCACATTAATCACTGAAACGGCAAAACAAACCGCTCCCGCCCAGCACATCACGTCCGGACTGGCCTACGCTGCGCACGGGCACACTCCACTCCACTCACTCGCACTCGCAACACCACGCCACGCCACGCCACGCCTCGGCTCGGCTCGGCTCGACGCGCGCGCGCGCGTGTGCACAGCCTTTACCTTTTTCCACCTTGCTAATTGAGAGACACACAACTCAACTATTTAAGTTGGTCAAACCTCCTCTCAATTACCCATATGGTACTAAACCAATTTCATGACTCCTAGTATTCTAATGGGCCTTTTGGAATTTCTATTAAATTAATTATGGGCCAACCCCATAATAATCTAACAATCCCCACCAAATTTCAAAGGCACATTTGAAATACTCTCGATTCAATGTAGTTTGATATACAGTTTTTGATGGAGTATTAAGTTGAACTTCCACCTAGAACAAAGGTTACACTCATCCACTGGCCCGAACAATGGACTATGCCTTGAATTGACAGTTTTGTGCGAACAAGTTTCACCAAAGTCCTTTACTGATACTAGGCTGCTAAATGCATCCCCTCGGTTTGGAGCTTATAAGTCATACTCCTTAGCCTTTCATGAGCCTCTAGAGATCACCCAATCTCATAGGCGTGACTAGTAGTCGAACTCATATAGGTGTATTCCTCATAAGATGTTATGTAGGACAACATCTCGCTTATCAAAGCCACTGGAATACATTAAGTTATAACCAACCTGCCATACAGAATAGGAGAGTTATTGCATCTCAAGCGGAGTGGGCCAAGTCTGAAGTACTCTCCTCTCACCGATCACTAGCTTGTCTCAACATCCTAATTCACGAGATCTCGATCAAATAGGATGAGTTACCACTAAGACATGACTTTATGTGGGTCTCAAGCCCATCTCTCGATGCTTCATCTATCACATTCGTGATAGTCCCTTTGTAAAAGGATCGCCAAGTTTTTAACCGTGCGGACATAGTCCAGCGCTATAACTCGGAGTTTCTCATTTTCTGACGGACTTCAACCGCCTCTTAACGTGCCTTGATGACTTCATGTTATCCTTAGAAGCTATTCACCTTGACAATCACCGTCGATTGTCACGGTTCAAAAGAATAGCGAGCACGGTTTCTCAACCACCGGTAAGTCCTTCACAAGTTCACGCGACGATCGGCTTCCAGAGGCGGTATCTAATCTTTGTGAGTTACGCTTCCATTGTAGACCTCGTTAAGATGGTGCGCTTGCAAGACTTCTAGAAACGGCTCCACCACCCAATGTGAACACATATCCACTTGTGGCTTTTATTTCATCGACATCGGATATCCGGTTTGAATCACTATATCCCTCAAGTACCTAGGGTACCGGTGTAGTGAATTCCATAACTTGATGTCCCTTTTAGATAGCGCATTACTCTCTCAAGAGCATGCCAATGATTATCTCCGGGTTTGAAACAAACCGGCTTAGTTTGCTCACGACAAGCGAGATATCGTGCCTTGTTTCACTAGCTAAATACATCAATGAACCAATGATTTGGGAATATCTCAATTGATCCTTTGCTATTCGTTGGTTCTTTCGTAATAGCACACTTGAATCATACGGCGTTGGAGCGGGTTTGCAATCGCTATAGCCAAGCGACTCAACACCTTTTCCACATAATGGGGCTGCTCAAGAGTAATCCCACGTCACCTTCTCTTAACAATTTAATGTTTAAGATGACATCCGCTACTCCCAAATCTTTCATTTCAAAGTTTTCGGACAAGAAGTCCTTGACTTCCTTAATCACATTAAGGTTTGTCCCAAAGATCAGTATGTCATCAACATACACACACATAATCACTCCTTCACCCCCACCATAGCGGTAATATACACATTTGTCAGCTTCATTCACAACAAAGCCGGCAGATGTTAAAGTTCTGTCGAACTTCTCGTGCCACTGCTTAGGAGCCTGCTTAAGGCCATACAAAGACTTCAACAACCTACACACTTTTCCTTCATAACCCTTTACTACAAATCCATCAGACTGATCCATATAGATTTTTTCTTCCAACTCTCCATTAAGGAAAGCCGTCTTTACATCCATCTGATGAATGATCAGACCGTAGGAGGCAGCCAAAGACAGTAGTATTCTAATAGTGGTCAATCTGGCAACAGGTGAGTAAGTATCAAAGAAGTCCTCGCCTTCTTTCTGGGTATAACCCTTGGCCACAAGCCTTGTCTTATACTTTTCAATCGTACCATCAGGCCTCAGCTTTTCTTGAACACCCACTTACATCCTACAGGTTTACACCCATATGGACGTTCAATAACTTCCCAAGTTCCATTGCTCAAGATGGAATTCATCTCACTCTGGACCGCTTCCTTCCAATAGTCAGCGTCCTGAGATGAATAAGCCTCCTCAATGGTTCTTGGAGTATCATCCACTAGATATACAATGAAGTCATCACCAAAAGACTTTGTAGTCCTTAGTCTCTTACTCTTACGAGTTACTTCATTGCCCTCATCTATTGGATTTTCCTCAAAAATGGGCTCAATTTGTATAGGAGTGGAAGGTTTAGGAGAGAAGACAGATTCTTGGCCAAATGGGCTAAGTGTCTCTTTCATAGGAAATAAGTCCTCAAAGAATGTGGCATCATTGGACTCAAAAATTATACCTACATTCATATCAGGTACTCCAGATTTCACTATTAAGAATCTATATCCAACGCTGTGAAAAGCATAATCAATGAAGACACAATCAAAGGTTTTTGGTCCAAGTTTACGCTTCTTTGGGATAGGCACATTCACTTTAGCCAAACAGCCCCAAGTACGTAAATAAGAGAAATTTAATCTTTTCCTCTCCCATTCCTCGAATGGTGTGATTTCTTTATTCTTTGTAGGAACCCTGTTTAAGACATGACAAGCAGTCAATATAGCCTCACCCCACCATTCCTTGAAAAGTCCCGCTGTTTCTAACATGGCGTTAACCATCTCAGTTAGAGTACGGTTCTTTCTTTCGACAACCCCGTTTGATTGGGGCGAATAGGGAGGCGTCCTCTCATGGATTATTCCATGTCCCTCACAGAATAAATTAAACTCATTAGAAAAGTATTCTCCACCACGATCTAACCTAACCCGTTTGATTTTTCTCTCAAGTTGGTTCTTAGCTTCAGCTTTATAGATCTTAAAATAGTGAAAAGCCTCATCTTTTGACTTTAATAAATACGCATAGCAATATCTAGTAGAATCATCAATCAAAGTCATGAAATACCTCTTACCACCCTTTGTCAACTCCCGTTCCTCTCGCATAAATTGGTATGAACTAAGTTCTAACGGTGCCAAATTTCTCGCCTCAGCTGCCTTGTGAGGCTTGCGAGGTTGCTTAGATTGCACACACACTTGACACTTAGAACCTTTGACTTGGGTAAATTTTGGGATTAAATTCATACTGGCTAACCACATCATGCAACCAAGATTAATATGACAAAGTCGTGAATGCCAAACATCAGTCTCATGATTACAAACATGATTCATAATTTTATTCATGTCCGTCAAAGACAAGCGGAACAAGCCTCCGCTCTCATAGCCTTTTCAATAAAAGTTCCAATTTTAGAAACAACACATTTATTGGATTCAAAACTAGCTTAAAACCATCTCTACACAATAGAGACCACGACAAGGTTTTTATTTATCACGGGCACGTGATGCACGTTCCTCGATCGCACGACTTTTTACGAAGTAAACTTCAAGTCAAGCGTGCGACTCCACGTACAAATGCCTGCGACCCATTCTCCATCAACACGGAGGTAGCCCCTGCGACCTGGTAAGAAGAGAATAAGGATCTGTCAGCACAAACATGTATATTGGCCCCCGTGTCAATCCACCAATCAGGTGAACGACATTATGATAGAACGGTAGGTATTGAAACATACCGGATGTTCCCTCCTCGGTATTGCCAATAACAACGTTGCGGACTTTTACCTTATTTTCTTTGCGATCGGGCAATCCTTTGCCCAATGATCGATACCATTCTGAACAAAGCGGTTTCCCTTTCCTTTATTCTTCTTCTTCTTGAAGCTAGTAGTTTGAGCGGCCTTGTTCTTGTTCTCGGGCTTTTAGGACTTATTTTATTCTTCTTGTTGAATTAAAAGATTTTCTTTTGTACCACATTGGCACTAGAACTTTCTTTCCACGTATATCTTTTGCCCTCGCTTTCTCCTCAACATTTAGAGACCCAATGAGACCAAGAACGCGAACTCTTGTCTCTTGTGTTTTAGAGTAGTGGCAAAATCCCTCCAAGAAGGTGGCGACCGCAATGATGCATCCCGCCATACAAACTTGTCGGGTAATGCACATGTAAAATTCTCAAGTTCTTTCGCAAAGCTTGAACCTCATGAGCTGTTCTACTCTGAGTGGTCATCAACCATCTTGTAGTCGTGAAAGCTGCTCTATGACATAGAGTTCCTTTGCCGCGTCGGAGACTCGAATTTTGCCTCAAGTGCATCTCACATTTCTTTACCACTTGGCAAAATCATATACACATCAACAAGATTTTCTCCAAGAACACTAATCACGGCGCCTCTAAACAAGTTATCGGTGGTGAAAGCACTCTCTGCTCGAGAGAGCCCACCCTCAGTGTGGCTTGCCTTGCGCAGCGTGATACGTTCATGGCGATCAACCACAAAATCATCTTGGCGGCAACGCTTGTAATTTGCGCCGTCAAATATAGTTGGCTTAAGTGCGTGACAAAACCGATGGTTGTAAAATTCCTAGAATAAGGTTTTGGATTGTTGGAAATATTAGGAATTTTCTCAATATTTTAATCCACAATTATGTAAATCATGATTAAACAATGACGCAATTTTAGTTGAAGTCAAAGGTACTAGATAACAAATTATCTATCTCATATGCAAAGACTAATGAACAAGAAACCAACATGATTAAAACACGGTATAAGATAATATACCCTTGAGCCGGTGCCACCGTTGCGCAGCGCAGTGTTTATTCTCGTTCGCCATGGCGGTGAAATGAAGCGATCACGGGTTGTCGCGGATGAAGCCTTGGTGCGGTGAAGCTAGAGTGGCGGATGGGCGGCCCGACGCGTGCGGCCGGCCCGACAGAGCCACGGCCCATCTAGGCACGAAGGCCGTCGTGCTTGCGTCCGTGCCGCCCATGGGCGGGTAGAGGCCGAACACGACGCAGCGGGGGCATGGGCGTCTTGCGTCTTGCGGCCGAACGCGAATAAACGCAGTGGGCCTCGGGCGCCACCAGCCCGTGTGCAAAAAAATAGGAAAAAATAGGAAAAAATATTGAAAAAATTAGGAAAAATGAGGAAAAATATGTAGAGTTAGAAAATAGCATAAAAATGACGTACAATAAATTGAGACAAAAAAATGTAGAACATGTAACAAAGAGCTTTATTAATGTTTGGATGGTTGCCTCGTTAAAAACTTTGTCAAGTAAAAACTCATCTAGAGAAAACCTTGACAAAGAAAAGAGTACAACTAAAGCTCTAAGCCTCTAATACATACTAAGAGGTAGATGGAGGGTCTTCGTCATTGTCGAGGTAGAGATTTTCGAAGGCTTCCTCTAGTTCTTGGTTTTGTGGAATGTTGAGTTCTTGAATCGTGTTCCCAGTCTTTGATAGTCATGAGCATCTCCACCATATCACTCGATAGGCTTGTTCTTCTCTCCTCCAATATTCTGCCGGAGAGACTGAAGGCAGACTCGGAGGAAACCGTCGAGACTGGAACAGTTAACACATCTCGAGCTAATATGGATAGCACGGGATATGTTAGCTTGTGCTCATGCCACCATTGAACAATATTGAAGACATCGTCTCCTTCTTGTTGGTAATCCAACGCGTCGCTGTCCATATAGGCAGATAGTTCCCCAGAGGAGACTTGTTGGCTGCGGCTTGTATCACCACCTGTCGTAGAACCTGTACCTGAAGAAGAAGAAGAACCCCAGATTTTGCCCCACGCGGTCTTTTTCTTACCCGCGATAGGTGCAGGAGGTCGTTGCAAACGAACTCCTTGATGCTTTTGTTCGTACTTATTGTAAACTTGGTTAGTTTAGTACGAGCAGTAGTAAAATAAATTGAATAATCTTCCCTAGAACATCACCTAAAAGGGAGAGGGCGTTACCAAATCCTCTAAGTTTTGCTCTAGGATCTAAAATAAAAGCGAAGGCATATAGAAGTGGAATTTCTTTCCAATATTTCAAATATTTGGATTTCATTGCGATGTGAGAATCTCTTAAAATCATGTCATTTTCGTTGTTCTTAAAATGGGTAGCCATGTCTAAGATATGATGCACAATTAGAGAAGATGTGGGTTCATAAAGCTGCGGATAAAGCAAGCGTGGAGTCATAAAAACTTCAAGAAAGCTGAAGTAACTTTGATGCAACATACCAATGTTCTTGGATAATAAATCACGTTGAGGGTGATGTGTTTGAATGAAAACCTCAAATGTGCTCTTATATGGCGAGAAGGTTCTTAAGCATTAAGTAAGTAGAATTCCATCTTATTGGTATATCTAAACCAAATATTCTTGGGCGTCGCCTATTGCAATGCAAAAATTCTTATAAGATGCTATTCTAGCATTAGAATGATTCATAAAAGAAATTGCCAAGCGGAAGGTGCAATGTAACGTTCTAACGGGCAAGTCCACTTTTAACTATAAGGTTAATAATATGGCAGCACAGCGTTGATGAAGCAAAAATGATTCAAACATAAGTACCAAATATTGGAGTGAGAATATTCATTGCGGAGGTATTTGCGGAGGCATTATCTAAAGTTATAGCAAAATCTTATCACTGAGACCAAAGTCCTCCACACCCTAATAATACTCTCGGCAATATTCTCTCCGGTATATGCGACATCAATTAGTTTGAAACCTATAATTCTTTTTCTAGTTGCGGTTTTGGTTGACATAATGAGCAACTACGCTAATATAATCTTGCTTAGCCCTACCACTCCATATGTCGAAGTCAAAGATACGGAAAATGTGCAAATCTTGAACATGGTTTTAAATTTTCACGACAACTATTGTAATACTTAACTACATCTCCACTAGTTGTGCATCTAGATACTTTACTAAATTTTGGATTATGTGCACGCTTAATGTAATTTTCAAAATCAAGCACTCTCGCCAAAGTTTAAAGGTAAATCTGTGATGCAATTAAGCGTACAAGAGATTGCCTAGCTACATCGCCACTATATTCCCGATTCTGGACCGAACCGTCAGGGTTGTATATTAGTTGTGTCTGTCTCATATTTGCTCCTATTTTCGCATTGCAACTTTCAATATGCCTATGCAAGTGCCCGTACCCCATAGATTTTGCAGATAAAACATGATGACATTGTTTACAAACGGCAACTCTTACCTCTTTTCCTTTCGCATCTGTCCTCGCTGCTTGTCGAAAAAATCCCAAACTCTCGATGTACGCCTCGCTCTCTTCGCTCCGGTGGATGTCGAGCGAAGCACTCATGGTCATGGAGCTTGATGGTTCTTCTTGTCCATGATGTTCTTGGTGCTTACATTTTGCACGGTGACAAATCTTGGAAGGATTCAAGGTCCTCCGAGCGATCCGAAATCGGAGATGGGAAATGATCCATGCAAAAAGCGTAAATGAATATTTGAATATTAGTAAAAATAATAAAAACAATACAATTAGCAAAATTGAGATGACAAACCTCTTGTGTTAAAGCTCGAGTTTGAATTTCTCGAAATTTTAGCAAAATTTCTCGAATTTTGCTAAATAACTACAAACAGATATCACAATTTTCACAAGATGATCAATAGAAGATGATGAGTGAATGAGTCTTTGTATGAGGAGAGGGTCCTCCTATTTATAGGAAAAATTCGGGATTTTTGCGTTTTCATTTTTATCAATTTTTACCCCTAACGGCTATAAAGCGGTCGAAAAATTCGGAAAAACCGGGCGTGCCGTGCGGCCGCGCCGGCACGACGCCAGCGCCAACGATCGTGTGGCCCACGTGCCGTGCGACCCGCTCTCCCCTCGGCCCCGCGTGCGGACGCCCCTCGCCGTGCGTGCGTGCGGGCCGTGCCTTTGGCCCAGCAGCGTGCAGGCCGGCCGGTCCTCACCGTGCCGCCGTTGCGGCCCATGGCGGCGCCTCCGTTAAGCACACCTTGCGGCCTCGTGCGTGGGCCGTGCTACGATAACCCGCCGTGGGCGGCCGGGCGCCGACCGGCCATATGGACAGCTCTAAGTGAAGCGGTTGATGCGGTCTGCGATGCGCTTCAGAACACTTTTCGAGAAGTCGCGTGGTCGCTCCCCAAAACCTTATCGGCCTTCTATCTCGAGCAAGATCTCAAGAAGGACAAGGTTTGGAGGCTGCTCCTCCGCTACTTGTGCGCAAGAAAGCGGAGTCGGGAATGCAAAAACAAGCGACAACTACTATGGATGGATGGAGTATTGTTCATCACGTCGGGGCGGCTGCGCTCGCGCCGCGTGCGTCACGTCACGTCTCGTCTCGTCTCGTCTCGACTCGACTCGACTCGACTCGACTCGACTCGCACTCGCCACGCCACGGCTCGGCTCGGCTCGGCTCGGCTCGGCTCACGCGCGCGTGTGGCACAGCCTTTACCTTTTTCCACCTTGCTAATTGAGAGACACACAACTCAACTATTTAAGTTGGTCAAACCTACTCTCAATTACCCATATGGTACTAAACCAATTTCATGATTCCTAGTATTCTAACGGGCCTTTTGGAATTTTTATTAAATTAATTATGGGCCAACCCCATAATAATCTAACAGTTTAGCACCCTAAATTTATGTCACGAGTTACGCCACGGTGAGTACGGCACGTCACTCATGCACACGGATCAGGCTCAAATGGCACGATTGTTTAGGACCGTATTGGGTTTGATGATCGAGCACGAAGAGCGGCACTGCACAACACATCTCGAAGTGTTGTGTTTGGACACATCACGGCACGCTATAGGGTCGATGGACACGGTACGACTTTAGCAAGAGGATTTTTTACAATATTCGATAATATTATAAAAAGTTTGACAACAGAAGTGAAATAAGAAGAACTGCTTCAACAATAGAACATGAATAAGGCGATTCAAATGCTTTAAGCGTGTGAAAGAAGCTAAAAGGCAAGACATCTAGTTCGTCTTCCAAAACGTTGAGTAAGTCACAAATGGAATCCACGAGTCTAGATCAACCACCATTTCGACACATCTTTCACGAAGAATGAATAAAATTTATTTCTTGTTGCCCAATATTTGTGTCAACTTCCTTGCCCCGTGCGTCTTTAACTCCTTTCCTCTCCTCGCACTAGTGCAAATAGATCGAAACTAGACCGACACGAAAGTCACACAATGTGCCAATAGACTATGCCTAAGCTCACCAGAAACTAGTCAAGCCAACATATCACAACACAGTGCACTAGTTAGACCGTGGTAGTATAGCATGATCTAGATCCATAGCCCATCATGGCAGGCACGATGTCCAGTTCTGGTTGGAGCTTAACACGTTCTATCCTAGTCGAAAGGGAACCAGAATGAAGGCATGATCCCACCGGCGCTTTAAGATTTACATGAAACCTGAGGTATACGAGTAAGAAAGAGAGTGCATGACCAAACTCCTATTTTTTTTTTCAGGTATCTGCACAGTAATCACACGCAACCGTTGCCACAAGTCCATAACCACACCTCATATACATGCTCACGTACAAATTTGAAAAGCACCACAGCAAATATCAAGGCATCAAGTATCCAGTATCCACCGTCCACCAACTCTACTAGTATAGTGCCTGTGCTAACGCAACGACGGCAGTACAACAGCTTATCAATTAAATGAGAAGATAAGTATGAATACAACACTTGATAATAAAAGAAAAATTTAGAATTTTAAATGAATTTAGAAAGAAAAACGGAACTAAATAGAGGTCGAATAGGCGAAAACGGGCTCCCAAAAGATTTTAAATCAAGAAAGAGAAAGGAAAAAGAATTTTCTGATCTTAGATTATTTTTTTTTGCAGCTTCCACATAGAGCACAACGTGCTCTCTGGCTTGGCCGAGAGCAAGGGGAGGAAGGCCGGGGTGGTCGGCCGGTCGCGATGGGTCGGCAGCAGTGCGGCGCTGCGGGAGGAGTCACGGTTGCGGTGAATTTCGCCGGGAAAGATGACGGTGATGGCTTGGGTTACATTCAAAATCCTGCGATCTTTACAAGAGGGAGCACTTGGGAATTTACGCAATGCGATGGGGGTGGAGGAGAGCTAAATCGGCTTTTATAGCACGAAACAAGCATATTTATGGAAACCATAATTTGGGATCAAATTAGATTGGAAGGAAATTTTGGCAATAGAGCACAAAATTTGAGGAATTAACACCATAGATGGAAAGAGAAGATTTGGTGCGGGATTGATGGAGCTTTGGAGCTTCTTTCTTGCTTTAATGGAGGAGAGAAGAAGAAGCTTCTTTGAGTGCAGGTGCTGACTAGAAAAAGCTACAGGTGAGTTGCCTTCATTTTTTAAATATAGAAGGATTTTTGAAAAGATAGCACATTAGGTTAAAAATTCTAGAAAAATTCTCGAAAAAACTTTCGATTATTTTGTACTTAATAAAATTATTTTCAAAAAAATAAATTATAAATTTCGAGAGACACGGCTGCGAGGTCGTGACCGACAACCTCGCCACGCGTCGGCAAAACCACCGATGGCGGCCAGTGGAGCCATTGCGGACTGCGTTCTCCCTACCGCATGTCCCATCTCCCGTTTCCTTTTCCCGAAGACGTAATGTATGGTCCTTTCCTTTTCGAGACGTTTGTTTCCTTTTCCTTGATTCCGGGACGTTTGTTTCCTTTTCCTTGTTGATCTTTGGAGGTGAGGGAAGGTGCATTTGTGGGCCTGAGGATGATTTCGAAAAATATGGAAAAATAAATCTGCGCTCGCCATTCTTTGGATCCATAAGGAAAAAAGATAAAAATTAAGCGATGCTCATGCATTGGTTCTGCGAGAAAAAATTGAAAAAATTAAGCGACACTCACGCAGACGGTTGGTTCCTTAGATAAAAATGAAAACAAAAATTCGCGCTCTCGTGCTTGTTTGAAATTAGGCTATATGGGGCTAGATCCGTAAAAAAGTCTCGAGAAGGGTCATATTCGGAAAAAAAATACGATCACAATGCCAGGGTAATAAAAAAATTCAAGTCTTGTTTCCTTGCATGCGGATCCTCCCTGTTTATTTCCTTGTTTGATTCACCCTCCTTCCAAATATGTAGTACGTACAATTTTGGCCAGTAAAAAATTCAAATCTGATTTCCTTGCATGCGGATCCTCCTTATTTATTTTCTAGTTTGATTCGCTCTTCTTCCAAATATGTAGGTGGGGAAGGTCTGTTGTGGGCCACAGGGATGATTAGACACACTAAATAATGACCATCGGATGTGGGTGAGTAAAACTGAGGAAAGATCTGAGACATTCATTTTGATGAATGCAAGTTTCTGGGGACGTTTTGCTGGGTGCACAAACATTGGACCATCTCTAATGAGGTGCATTATTTAGGGTGGACGTAAAAAAAATTGCTTAGGTGCATTATAAAGGGGTATATCTTATTCATGTACAAAGCGAGCCATGACAACCCCCAGGCCCCAGATTGTCGAGGAGGCAGGTCGCTGAACTGAGAGGATGAGGATGAGAGAGAGCTACATACGAGCTATTTCTGCGGTTGCGCCTTGGTAGGGGAAGCTGCCATGCCCCGTAGCCTTTTGACGGTCTCCGTGAAGCTTGGCCTTTCTGAGGGTTCAGACGACCAGCACTGCTCCATCAATGACCTCCATTGAGGATCGCACGCCTCAGGTACTAGGGGTCGCAGAGTGTTGTTCACGATCCCGCCTGATTGTAGTTGGCAAAAAGTTGTTCAGGAACAAGAATGGCATTGAATTCAACCAGGGAGGTCAGTGCACTGTGAATTACAGTAGAAGTTGCAAGCATACCTATAATGGCACCATAATGCAAGTCAACATAAGGCTCTTCACCAGTAAGCAGCTCCCACATCACAATTCCAAATGAGAAGACATCGACCTACAGGCAAAGCATATGAAGGTGACTCTGGAAATGTCGGGCGTGCGTGTGTCCAGACGCGGATCAGGGAAAGGGGCTGTGCACATTGGGATGAAGGATGGAACAGAGCAAACCTTTTCAGAAACAAGGCTACTGCTGCCATTTAACAGCTCAGGAGCCATCCAAGGAAGTGTTCCTCGCACTCCACCAGAGATTAGTGTTTGGCATTTAACCTTTGATAAGCCCAAATCACCGACCTACAAAAGTAAGGCAGTTATTACAAAATCAAAGGTCACCATGTCTGCAGTCTGCATACAAAGCAGGTGCTAAATCAGAGATGCTCAATGTTTTGTTCTGCTACTGTAAATGTGTAACCAACAGTCCTTATTTCTCTAAAGAATTAAATACTTGGTATGGCACTTCAAGATATCTTTGATATGGACCTTCGAGTACAACTATTTTTCTGACACAGGTTGGACTAATAAATCAGTTGGACATCCAAATCACCCAAGGATTCTCGGGCCTTGGCAAAACATTGTTGCTCGAAAACACAACCACATGCTTTTCTGTTGAGGAGGGCAAACCCTGGACCATTTATTGAAAAACATATCATTGTTTTTTCTACAGAAGTAAAGCCTATGTATGTATGGGTGGCAGTGTGGCACTTCTTTAATTCACTGCTTAGCTACTTACTGCCTTGATGACAAAAAGAAATCCGTATGCGCTTTAGCAAATTATCACAAAGGTATCATAACCATACTATATATACCAGCGAAACTTCCATTGAGGAACATCCCAATACATAAAGCTGAACTTTCACTTTTCAAGGCTGTCTATGTATACAGTACAAACATTATGGCTGTGTGACACCAGAGTCACTTACATAAGACAGTTATAAGGATTGTCTGATTTAATTTTCCGCATTTGCAAAATATGCCGAAACGGGGGGTACAAAGACACTCACCTTGCATATAGGGCGCTGAGGATCTCTTAGGTTGACGAGCAGATTATCACTCTTCAAGTCAAAGTGTACAATATTCTTCCCATGCAAATATTCCATACCGAATGCAACATCCATTGCAATTAGTAGACGCCTACGTCGATCAAATATCCTGCTGACAGAAGAAACTGGCATTAACAGTGTCACTATATGAAAAGCATCATGTTTTTGCAGTGAACATATAATATACCTCTCGTGTCTTTGCAATGCTTGTCGAAGTGAACCATTAGCCATGTACTCAGTTACCGTTGCAACAGATCCATCTGGTCCATCCAGAACAACACCATAAAAAGCTACAACATTTGGATGGTGCAGGGATGCAAGCTTGCAAGCTTCATTCCAGAAATCAGTTCTCTACAGACAAAAGAAAAGTTAGGAGACGATGAATTGAAGGTAAAAATGAAAAAAAAAGTAGTAAGTTAAATGTAGACCATGCGCTGCTCCTCAGATGCCTTCCCAGCAAAGCATCGATCGCTGATCCTCTTTATAGCAACATCAGAACCTCTCCATTTTCCATGGTAAACAGTACCGAAGGTTCCAGAGCCCAGTTCACGCAATTCTTCAAGATCACTGTTCTTTATTACCTGGAATTAACAAGGGGGGAATAAGGATGATGTATTTGAAACTGCAAATGGAAAGTGTACATGAAAATCAACCTGAAGGTTATCAATGTCATCTAAAACTTGAACTCCTTGGCTTGTTTTGTCTAACTGATTGTTTGGCACATCCTGAACCCAAAAAATTATAAAAATTACAACCGTCAAAGCACAGAGAGTAATATCAGGGAAGAAAGAAACGCTGCCCACCTCAGTTTTTGGATCAACTACAGCCCCATTTGAATTTATGTGATCCCCAGAGAATACAGGTGGTTTTTCAGAAAAAGGTGACTGAAGAACAGATGCTGCCACACCTTCAGCAACAGCTTGTAATTGTCGTTTAATACTTTCTTCTCCAAATCCTTTCAGAATACGGGAAAAAAAGGACAGAGCACTAATAGTTAGTCCATTTTGGTTCTGAAATGATCTAACAATCCATCTACTACTATAGACTAGTTATATACGATGAGAGAGAGTATACCAACCTTTGCTGATTTGAGCAGATTCTGGGTAGATATCCTTAAAACTACGGTCTTGAATGCGTGAAAGATTGCCTTCTTCTAAGAGTGTGGCAGCATTTGAACTGTTGATGTCTAGAACATGGCTCTCCACGTATGGATCCCCAGAAACAACAGGTTCCTTAGCCAACTTGTTCGGCCTTGGGGGCACTAAAGAAGCATTTCCCCCTGCTTTCCAAGGATCCTGGTTTGAGAAAAGAGACTCTGTGTAAGCTGGTTCCCATGTGGCTTCCACACAATCAATACCAGCAGTAGCCTGCAATGAAATTTGACTAGTGACATTAGGGGGAGCAGAAACAAAGTGATTCAGCATTTCCCCAGGATGTAGTGGAGGCCCAGCAGGAACCGGAACACCAGAGTAGGCAGGTCTCACAAGAAACCTTTCATTGGAAATAGGTTGTTCGATGGGTACACCACGGTTGTTCGAGACAGGCATATTGAGTAACATATTTGGCTGCTGGCTTCTGTCGGGATGAACATTCTGCAAGCCAACATCAAAAGAGGAAGGTGGTTGTTCAGTATGTCTCACAAGATTGTCCTCTGGGATCAAAGCAGGAGAAGAAAAGGCATTTGTAGTGCCCATGTGATACCCTCCAGCTTGAAATTTGTAGATGGAACAGCTATCTATATTCACAGGTGGCTTCTCAATTTTCCCATCACCAATAGCACCATAAGGAATAGCCGACTTTCCTTGCGCACTAGATTCTGGAGGGCAATAGGACCTAAATGAACTCCTTGCATCCGGGCATCGATAGCTCTGACATAATCATGAGGAAGATCATGGGCATATTCTCTAAGCGGTTCTACTACCGGATGATTTGAATTCTTAAATGCACTAGCATCGGACCCTTGTGGACTGCTACCAACTCCATTCACTGGGACTTGTGATGGCTGCATACTATAAGAGTGCTGTTGCTCCTGTTGGTACTTTAAAGGATCATCAACATGAGACTGTGGAGGATGCTCCACAAATACTCCATTTGAAGCTGGCGGACTAGAAACTGGTACATTAACCATGGTGGGTTGAACCAAAACACCTGTGTCTGGAGATGGTGTTGCCTTGACTACAGGTTTTCTGGCGGAAAGTTTTGGCTCAAATTGCGCCATCCCTGGTGTGCTCTCCATTCTTCGTTCTGCTATGTAATTAGCAGGAGTTCCTGCACTTGCACCTGGACTATGTTGTTTGGCTGCATTCTCTGGATGGAGGCTGTAAAATACTGGAGCAGCATCAGGATTGTTCACTGCACGAGGATTGCCCTGCTCCTGGATCATGTTATCCGAATGTGCGTGAGGCAGTGCTCTCTGGCACATCGGACAATCATCGTACCTCACTGATGGCAAAGTAGCCGAGCTTATCACCACTGGAATTGTCTCCGAGCTGGTCACCACTGGTGTGTTTATTGTGCTTGTCACTACTGGCTGGACGCCATATCTTGGTGCATCACTTATCTGCAGATGCATAGGAGGCAAAGGAGGAAGCTGTGACAGTGGCTGCAGCACCCTGTAATTCTGATCAACTGGAGTTTGCATTGGCCTTGTGAAATGAATGTTCTCCAAAACAGGTTCTGTACCTGCAGAAGCAGGCTTCAAGATACCGATTTGAGCAGCAGAAGTCGACATGGAGTTCGTCACCGGAATGCTAGGCACATACTGGCTCATTTGCACAGGCACCAAATTGACAGATTGGGGTACACCATGCAGACCGAATTGCTGCGCATTGATGTATTGGACTTGCTGTGGCTCCATATACGGTTGCTGCATCTGCGGCATGTAAGAAGCAGCTTGAGGCTGCTGCTGTTGCGGCACATAAGAGGCAACTTGTGGCTGTCGATGCGGCGCATAAGCTGCAGCTTGAGGCGGCTGATGCGATGGAGCATAAGAAGCAACTTGATGCGGCTGCCGTGGCGATGGCTCTGTCCTAACCAAAATGGGATTTTGCGCCGGGATGCCCATCGCCGGAGCTGACGCTGTGACAGCACTGAATCCCAACGACTCCGGAAAAGCATTATGGTACTGGCTCACAGCTGAATACAAATATTCAGGCGGAACAGAAGGAGGCGGTACAGCCTGCGGCGACATACCTTCTACGACGCCGCCGTGCTCCGAGGCCTCGGAGTTGTGCGCCGAGGACCCAGCGCTGGCGACGCTCTCCTTCCGGCGCATGACCGCCACGGTCTCCGCGGAGACGCAGTTGATGGCGTCGATGTACCGCTGCCCCGACTCGTCCACGGAGGCGGCGAGGTGCGAGCTGGAGCCTGACGCCGCCGCCTCGCTCCCCGAAGCCGGGAAAAGGAACACGCGGAGCTTGGCGGAGCCGTCAGTGGCGGCGGCGGCCAGCTTCTCATACTCCTCCATCATATTCTCGTAATCCTCCGGGCACGACACGGAGATGAGCGAGTCGAGCTCCTCCCCGGGGAGCTGGTACTTCACGAGCACCCCACCGCACCCGGCGGCGCCCTCGTCCACCGCCTCGACCTTCCGCATGAGCTCCCCCAACGACGCGGTCCGCGGCACAGAGATGAGCCGCATCTGCCCGCCCACGTACCGCAGAGCCCCGTCCCCCTGCCTCGGCGCGATCCGGCCGCCGAAGCTGCACAGCAACTTCACCTTCCCTCCCCCCGCCTCCTCCTCCCCCGCCGCCCGCGCGCTCGGGCTGCTCGGGTCCCCCACTCCCCCTACCACTCCGCCGCTCCTGTTCGCCATCGCCTAGGGCTCGCCCGACCTCCGCGCGCGCTCGCGAGAACGGGGAAGGGAAACAGAATCAGCCGAGGACGTCGGATGCGGAAGCGGGCGCGGGCGCGGGCTTTCGCGGTGGGGGTTAGGTTCCCTCCCAGACTCTCACTCCACTGCCCTAGCGGCGGCGGCGGCGGTGGCGGCACGAATGAATCGGCGGGTGGGGGAACGGGCGGTGGTGGGGGATATCAGATACGTTCCCACTTTCAAGTTCCTCCTCCGATTCGCGTCGCGTCTGCTCTGCTCCGTGCGTGCGTCGGGACTCGGGATAACGGAAACGGCGCGGCTTTATATTGGGTCAAGTGTTAAACTTAGAGCAGTCAGCAATGGCGACGCGGACGGGTTAATTAGGCAGAACAGCGCATCAATATTACCCAGGCCAGTTTGGAGTTTGGACGGTTCGTTGGATCATTAGCTAAAATCCCGGGCGATTTAGATCTGGAAATATCTGGTTAGGCTAGTGTTGCTATGTGCGTATCTAAGCGCTGCCAGGTACTCTCTCGTTCACGAATACAAGCCCTATCATTTGAACGTCCTGCTTAGAAATATAAAATTTGTGTATAGATTTAACAAGGCTTTCTCTAGTATACACTTATTTATTCTCTCAATCAAGTACATTTATTCGTAATCACCTATATAAGTATTACATCTCATCTTCCAAAATAATTAAATAGAGTATCTAAGTTATTTCTTTCTTATATATTTTTTAATTTTACCGTGGCCATAATCGTAATGACCACCCGGGTGGTGTGTGCTTGTGTTGACTTTCCTGTTGTGAGAGTATTGTACTGGTAGAGTACTCCACTGGGTACCGGCCTACCGAGTGATCTATGGAGTGTTTGTATGGGCCGACATGCTGTGGTCATGTGGGGGAGCAGGTGGGATAAACCATGGACAAAGATAGGATTTTATTGTGAAAAGGATCAGCTACTTACTCCATGAGGTCTAATTGTGGGGCGTATTGGCACAGCAGGATATCACTGCTGTTTGTGCCAGCACTGGCAACACATCATTGTCTCATCATCATGTTTTGCACTTCCCCTGTATTTATATCATCCGATGATTTAACCAAGAATTCTTTTCTCGCCGAATCCCTTTGTGTTGTAGTAGGTCCTATACCATTTCCCAACCGTTTTAAACTTTTTAATCGGCCATCTTCTTTTTAAGAGAAGATTTAATATTTGCTATTGAATACTCTCAATTTCACGATATGCCACAAATAGCCGTGTTTTCATTTCATGCCATCAAATTTTGAGTTTTCTTCACAATATACTATCAATTTAACATTGCTGTCCATGTCCATCCATTAGCCATGTCAGCTTTTCCCGAAATGGCCAGAATACCCTTCCTTACCTTCGCTCTTTCTCTGTCTTCTCTCTTTCTTTCTCTCTTCCCTCTCTTCAGTAACGTGAGGAGCCCTCGGGGCCAAGGTTCAAAAAACCGTGGAAAACCGCTCGGTTTTCGTGAAAACCGGCCGTACCGAGTCGGTTCGGTAATTAAAACCGTTCGGAAAACCGGCCAAATAAACAGTAAATTCAAAAAATTTGAAGAAATTTAGCAAAAAGTGCCAAAAATTTGAATTTTTTTTTATACATTCCTGAGGTAATCCTAATGATTCTGTAAAATTTTCAGATTATTATCAGATATGTAATTTTTTTAAAAATTCTGACAGTGGTACTATCACAATATATGCTCTTCAGTTTTTTATTTTCTAGGGGCACAAAATGAAGTCTAATGTTTCTTAAACTTTTTTTGTGATGTTATAACGTCATCAAAGTGATTATGTAAAATTTTGAGATGATGATCAGATATTTGTATTTTTTTAAAATTCTGAAAGTGCTATTATCATTGTATATGCTCTTCTGTTTTTGATTTTATATGGGAAATAAATGAAGCCTAATATTTCTTAAAATTTTAGTACATGATCCTTTGGAATTATTTATATTTTTAGTAAAATTTTAGAATATAATAAATCATTTTACTATTTATAAAAATCTGACAGTGTATTTGTTCCTTTTCATTAATTTCGGTTTTAGATTTTTTAGAAGAAATAAATGATTTAAAAAATTGTAAAAATTTCTATTATGTGTTTTATAGATTAATTGGGATTTTTTTTATATTTTTAAATTTTTGTTTGCAATTTTTTCAATTTGTTCTTATATTTTAACTATTTTTCCTTCTATCATCGGATTTCGATGTTCCGTTCATGTAGGTCGAACATGTCATTTTTGCAACAATGGAAGAGTGAAGAAGCTATGTTTATGCCTACTCCACAACTTCAATTTAAATGCATTATAATGTAAATAGTGTTGATAAGTAAATGGTAGTGAAATTGCAAATGATTTTGCTTTGTAGTTATGTAAATGCTGAATTTTGCACTTATGTGATTGTAGTATTGCAATAAAAGATTATTTATTGATATATTATTGCTAAATACATAACTTACAACTTCTAATTCTCTAAAATATAGCAAAGGCCATGTCGATTTTTTTCCAAATTTAGGAGAGATCATTCTGGAATTTTTCACGTTTTCACATACCTTATTTATTATATTTTTACTCAATTTTAACCTTTCCTGTATTTCTACAAATTTTACAATATTTTTTTGCATTTTTTCCCAATTTTTTTCGATTTTTCCCTAATTTTCCAACCTCGGACGGTTTTTGTGGTTTTCTCCAAAACCGCTCGGTTTTTCGTCAAAAACTGCGGTTTTCGCGATCTCATTTGACCAAATTTCAAAATTTTCAAATTTGCAAACCGTTCGGTTTTTCACGGTTTTCGAGCGATTCTGCGAAAACCGTGCATACGACTCCAAAACCGCCGCAAACGGTTTCGTAAACCGCTCGGTGACCACGAGCGTACGCGCATACCTTTTGGAGGGGGCAACACTAGGCACCACCGCACCAGTGGTGTTCCAGCGGAATTTTGGCCCCTATGGTGGCAGCGGCTCGGCATAGACCAGTGCAGGGTGTGACATTTTCGTGTATGGCAGGGTGGTGCCCGGCCCGCATCACCACGTTGAAGCATCTAGACCCTAAATTTCGTCTTTGGTTTTAGTAATTAATGACAATCATGTTTTAAGGACTAACAATTTTTCTTGAGGCTATGAAAAATAGGCCGATCTTATGAAGGGATGAAATTGTTGAGCTTTAAAGAAATTGAAACATCAAGCTAATACAAAGGTATAAATTGTAAGTACCTTTTCTAGCTTTTTCCCGATCTAAGTGTTTGGAGAAAAGATCGGGTTGTTAGTGTGGGCGCCGTATTATTAAGAGGGACCTTTGGCTAGTAGCTTCAAGATAATTTAGTGTCAATGGCTCAAATTCATGCTCATACTTTAGTCATGTGCATTTATCAAAAAAATCATTCAAGTCCTCTCTGTAAATCTGTATTGTCGGCACTACCCACCATCTAGGAGCAGTATTGCCGCAAGGGCGGTAGTACTGCTCAAGAGGTCGGTAGTTATTTGACAAAGAGAGTTGTTTTTGATGTTTTGCCAGGACGACACTACTGACCTTCTGGAATTGGTACCGCTGGAGGTGTGGTAGTACCGGCTCCAGAGGCCGGTAGCTATTTTTTAGTGTGCAATCTTTGGGTTATGCTCAGGCTGGCACTACCGACCTACTTAGGGCGGTACTGCCGCACCAGCCCTAGTGGCCGGTAGTTGTATTCCAGAACAGCTCATTTTCTGAGGTTTTACCCAGCCAGCACTACCGCCCATCTGGGAACGATACTGCCGCAAGTGTGGTAGTATCGACCCAATTGGACGTTAGTATTTTTCCAGAAAAGATGAAAATGCACATTTCTTGGTGCTTATGGCAGGCGCTACCGATCCTACATGGGCGGTAGTGCCGGGGTATTGTAGCAACGGCTAGTTCCTCTCGGCATTAAATGCTACAGACGACCGTTGAGCATAAGGTCGGCCCTACATGGGCGGTAGTGCCGACTTTCCTGATTTTTTCAGGAATTAGATAGTAACTGCTAGATTTGTTGGTGGAGCCTATAAATACACCCCACCTGCAGCAAAGGCATACTCTTGGACATTCATTGCATATTTGTGAGCCCTTGCAAGTCTCTCATCATCTCTAGAGAATTTAATTCATATTTTGTGCTAGTTCCTCTCGGCATTAAATGCTACAGACGACCGTTGAGCATAAGGTCACCCTACATGGTGATAGTGCCGACTTTCCTGATTTTTTCAGGAATTAGATAGTAACTGCTAGATTTGTTGGTGGAGCCTATAAATACACCCCACCTGCAGCAAAGGCATACTCTTGGACATTCATTGCATATTTGTGAGCCCTTGCAAGTCTCTCATCATCTCTAGAGAATTTAATTCATATTTTGTGTGTCGTTGAGGGAAATTCAAGTGTGTGCATTCAAGTTGAGCCATTAGACATTTGATCAACCTCGAGCAAGTGTCAAGGTCTATTCTCATGGAAGTTTCTACCTCCTAGACAATTTGGAGGCGTGAGAACTGGTGATCTCATCAAAGAAGCTTGTGAGGAGGCCCGGTGGTTTATGAAGACCGGAGCTCGCCTACCCAGAGCGGGGAAGAGCTATCCCTAGCAATCGAGGGAGGCTCATTTGCGCAAGTAGCCGGCTTGATTTGTTCAAGCTTCCTCAACATGGATTAGAGGATACCGGCAAGGCTCCGAAACCACGAGATAAAATTCTTGTGTCCATCTTTTGTTGTTTGCTTTATTGTATTTAAATTTGAGTAATTTACTCTCCTAGTGTATTTAACCTTAATCATCTCCCTAGGATTGTTGAATTGCTTAGACATAGCTTGTTGGTACACTTAGCGAAACCTAGACGATTTAGGCTTTAATTGTAAAAATTCTTAATTTTAGTATTACTTGATCATTTCTTTTTATTAGAGCCAAAGAATTTAAAAAACTTTCTATTCACCTCCCTCTAGTCGGTTATCCTTGATCCTACACACGCGAGGGCACATGCGGACGACATGATGTCGTAAGGTCGAGGGGTCTGACTAAAGAAGGGTGAATAGGTTGTTTTAAAATCTCTTTGATCAAAACTAGCTTTATATGTGGAAACGTAAATCAATTCGGTTTTGCACCATTAAGACCTCAAACAACTACTCTCAACTATGTGCACCAATAACCTAAGTCCATGTTAATATTTGCAATCTTAGGATGACAATCAAATAATTTAATTCAAAGAATGTAAATTGCGATGTAAAACACAATATAGCAAGCTAACACAGTGACACGATCTACCTTTACTATGGTGTTAGAAGACTTACCGTCTCCTCTAATCCATATTAAGGTAAGCGTAAACGAATTGAACTCGCTCTATAAACTAGGCCAAACACCTCGAATCACTCTCGATAGCTCTTCCTCTTTACGGGTAGGTGAGCTCCAACCTTCACAATACTCGGGCCTTCTCACAATCTTCTTGAGAAGATCATTGGGCCATAACGCCTACATGCTATCTAGGTGTCAACAAATACCAAGAGTAATAAGCCAAGCCGCTTGCTTTGAATCTCACCAAGTGCCACACATGCACAAGTGAATACACAATTAATCACCTCTAGATGCAACATATTCAACTAGAGACACCCTCTCTTCACTCACAAGGTGCAACGCAATTGAGTAGAGATGCTTGCACTAGCTCAAGAGAATAAAATAGAGTGCCAAAAGTTTTCTCCGAGCCGGCCATGGTGGGTATATAGCCTCACCAACAAAAATTAGTTATTGGGACCAAAATAGGCATTTTCAACAAGGGACTGGTTAGACCACCAACTAATGGCTGTTCAGACCAGTCTCGTGTTCCAACGATTATAAAACTAGCCATTGTACACATTCCTGGTCAGATTGCCAACTAATTTCTAGTCAAACCACCCAAGGGTGGTAAAACTGGCTCTCCTTTTTAGCACAGTTGATATTCGGAAAAATGGTCATAAATTTTGCCTCTAATGTCAAAATTGGGTGATCTTGGACTCTATGAAAAAGCTTATTAAGAGAGCTATACAACCCACCTATTTGAATGATCTCAAACACATTATATCAATGTAAAAAGCACAAGAATTCCAAAGAGTCAATGCCATGGTCTAAATCCAAGGGTAAGAGCAACAACAAATCTCTAACCATGTCAAGGAAGAATGCATGAACTTTCACCATTTGCAAAACACATTTGCAAAATTAATATCATTCCACACGGCGTAGGTGCATGGACTTCAATCATTTGCAAAACACATTCGCAAACTATAGTTACAAGCTACAAGTATGAGATGATGAACTTCAACTATTTGCAAAACGCATTCGCAAACGATAGCATCATATCACAGAGAGCTAGTGTAAGTGGGATTGCTATCAACACATGATGAGACTCAATCTGCTAGACAAGTTGACCCTGCTTAAAACAATCTATACTAGCAATCTGGTCTCCCAACCAAACATTAAGATCGGTAAAGGCTAGGAACACATCATTAGCCTACGCTATTTATACCTTTATCTTGTGCATCCAGTTGAAGCTTTCACTTGATGACGTTCATTTACTCTCCAAGCCTAGGTACTCCCTCCCGTTCATAAAAACTTGTTGGTTTGGGATACATGCAGTCAAATTTTGAAATTTTAGCTATCTATATATTTTTAAATATTTAGATTGGATGCATGAAAATCATATATGTAGATTCGTCTCAAAACTTGCTTTCATAATATTATAGTTTTATTGGATTTTTTAAATATATTAAAATAGAAATTAGTTGTGAAAGTTGAGTTTCGAGAGTACTTTTTGAAGGGATACGTGTAGGCTACACTAGCACACAATTAAAATTTCTACCTCGTAAACTAGAAAGCCACGTAAGTAAATGATCATGGATCGTTACCACTAAACGCACAGTGCAGCGGAAGGAAGTTGATGCAGTCCGAATCAACGAAGTGCGCGTCCTGTTGCAGTGGTCGATCTTCCTCGTGCGGTGGCCGATCCTCCTCGCGCGGTGGTCGATCGTCCTGATCAGTGTCGCAGTAGCAGCAACGCCTCTACTGGCGTCCACACATTCGGAAAAAGAACGTCGTGTGTCGGTGTGCTAGCACCAGCGTGCACGGGAAGGCTCAAGTAGAGACGGCTAGGGTTTCGGTGGCTATGCCCTCTCGCATACCCAATTGCAACCATGAACTCCCTTTATATAGCCGTCCCCTCCCCTGCGGTGGAACCCTACATTAGGGCCCAACTGAAGGATAAAGCCCATTTGGCCCATTAGTGACGGATCCAATCCATACCACTATATTCCAACCCCTTAAGTGTGTGACCCTGTAGGTTCATGTATATTTGGACACGACTCGGAAACACCTTTCCGATCGATAATCGATAGCGATACCTAGCAGTACACATCGATTCCCAAATATCCATAAAGCATCGAACGAACCTACTATAATGTGATAATATCATGTTCCCTTTGCTTCACGATATCAGATCAAGCTCAAAGCGAGAGTCGTGTCATCCTAGGACAGCTCGATCTCTTCACTCATACCGTAGTGGAATAATTTATTTGGATTAACTCTCAATCACATCTGGCATGGTCATACATTTACTTAATCCATCTACCTCGAGGGGCCTAGAGATATCTCTCCGTTATATAGAGGAGCAAATTCCATCTTTGATCATTCATGTATCTCAGCATGTTTTATAGTAAACCCGAAAGCTTCCTTTATAACTACCTGGTAGCTCCTAAGTAAACCATTACACATCTAGGAAACCAATGACGATCTCAGGTCTAAGGAACATATATACACTATGCATGAGACCAACTGATGACACATAAGAATATATATAACAATTCTCGCAGTGTCTCATATGGGTCTATCCAACGCATGTTCTCTAACATGTGTCCACATTATTGATTAGATATCTCCATATCTCTATGACTCGTGAAACATGGTCATCAATCAATACATGTGCTGATCTATAAAACATAATCGTCCTATATTATGATAACCGATTAGGGATAACTTGAATAATATCAATATATGAAAAAATTTGCACAAACAAGTCACTTATTTGTTGATTAATCCAATCGATATTTATTCAAAGGACAAACAATTATATTGTTCTATAAACATAAAATGTGATACAATCATCTCTATGATAGCCTCAAGGGCATATCACCAACACTTTTCTCGTTGCATCAACACATGATGCCATCCTCCATT
The DNA here is from genome assembly GCA_036346275.1 of Otatea glauca. Classification (NCBI taxonomy): domain Eukaryota; kingdom Viridiplantae; phylum Streptophyta; class Magnoliopsida; order Poales; family Poaceae; genus Otatea; species Otatea glauca. Next base: position 6,639,646 of record CM070721.1, on the reverse strand, counting down.
TCGGGATCTTGTCTTAATGCTCACAGATACATGATGATATCCTTCATCTCGAACTTTGACTTAATGGTAATCAACCCGTGATACCATCCAAAGTCTTCATTAGCATGAAACTCAACCTATTTCACCACCTTATGAAAAATGTTAGTCACATAATTTGGTTGTCATAATCACTAAAACTCACCATTAATGCATAATGTAGGATCTAGATTCTTCAGGTGCCCTGCCCCTCCTCCATGGCCTCTAGCCGTTGTTCTACTGCCACCGTTACGGCCACCTCTAGGACGTGCTCCACCATCCAACAACAAGCATTGGAGTTTTACATCACAGTATTGATCTCCCAATTTGAAGAAGTATTCTTAAATCTGTTTGTGTCAAAAATGTGTTCCACATTATTGTCATCCAATCCTCTAAGTTTATTTTATTTCTTTGGATGCCACGTGACAAATTGGGCATTCTCCTTTTTTGCCTTCGATCGTGTTTCACTGATGCCGTTCACCATCATTGGTGAGCCTCCATCTAATCATTCCGCACCTAAAAATCTCCTTATCCCTGCCATCATTTTGACTAAGGTGAGAGAAAGTGAGTGCTACGGAGGAGAAATGAGTGAGGAGAGAGATATGGCCATTCAACAAAGCAAGCACCAAGGTAGAAGATGGCTAACTTGTGGGTCCCATGAGCAGAGATGGATCAAGATAAGAGAATAACATGTGGGGCTTACCTGCTACTCACATGTTGATGAGGGTACAATGGTCTTTGCACACTCTTAACAGTAAGCAGTTGACAACCTAGTTGACGACAATAGAATGGAGTCAAGAAAATTGGTAAAATGATGGCATGGTATAAATGTGCAGTTATTTGGTGGCAAATCATGAAAGAGAAAGTTATTTAGTGGTAAATAATGATTTTTATTTTTTATATTGGACTTTGCACCAGGTAAATGGTTGTGACTTTCACTTCACACCAAGTTTTGCAAATACTTTTAGAAAAGACAATCTAAAATGCTATATCGCCATCCTTCATTATCTCACTTATTGTTTTTGGATGGTGTGTGTTACTCTATTTCACAGTAATAAATAACATTAAGAATAATGAATAATGACAAAGGAAAAACATTTAAAAGTTATCTCAAAATTGTAGAATGACATATATTTAAGAACAAAATTTGAAAACTAGAATGACATGTAACTAGGAACGGACAAATTAGTAGAAAACACCATATTCCATCATATCTAGGCCCCTTTTAGCACAACTTCTGGACTAACTTTTCCCAAAAAAAACCCATAAGCTATGCCAAACAACTGGCTTCTAGTTCACCTTTTTGCCCAAACCCAACCCCATTTGTGAAGAGAAGCTGAAGCTTATGAAAAGTAGCTTTTTAGGGAAGCCAACTAAAAGCTAACTTTTGTAGCCAAGCCATGCCAAATGGGGCACTAGTTGCTTATAAGGCCACATTGCAAGGGCCCCACATATAATCCCTCTCAACTCTCTCTTGCTTGCACCACCGTAGCTTCTACTTCATCATCGCCATAGTCAACCACACCACCACATTGCCATCCAGATGCAACATCGGTGCCTGTTGGCGCCCCTTACACCGCAACCGGCAACTAGCGCCGCCCAAATCTCGCCGCAGTGAACAAGATTTGAGGATGCACTTGCTCAACAGTGCAATGAGGTAATACAACGGAGACGTGCTAAATCTCGCCAGAGAAGGTGGAGACAACATATTGCATCGTGCAGCCCCACGACCAATATGTTGCTCCATCCACTCATGTGCATGTTACTCACCTCAATTGAAAAAAAATTAAATTATTCTTTGGAAATTCACAAAAGCCAATAAAATAATATGTTTAATTTAAAATAATCAATAATTTTCTATTTATTTTTAAAGATAGAAATTTTGGAATGTTACATTAAGAAGATTAGGAAAATTCAGATATGCATTTACTAGCATATGTGCGCACCTCTGTACTTCAAAATTTTCAAACATTACAGATCCTGCTAGTATATTTGTACATAGGGTTATCAACTTATCATCCAGCACAATTCTTTCTAGCCTGTTTCCCAAAAAAAAGACTCTTTGTAGCAAAATTGCCTTGCATGCATGCACCTTTTCGGACTTTTTATTTAGTCATGCACTCATGCTTATATGCAAATGCCACACATATGTCATGACTCATGGAGGCACCACATTGCCTAAGATAAAACTCTATAAAAAATGATCAACAACTTCCTCCATAAAATATTATCCACAATGCTAAAAATTGGGTTCACGATTTGTAGGTATGGTAATGTTTTGTGACCGATAACAACTTACAAGTTAGACCAAAACGTTTCTTAAGAAAAGGTAATTTGTGCTTTGCACCGAAATTAAGAGACATTTCATGACTTGTGGGGACGGGTTGGACAAATTTCGTGATAATGAAAAATAATTCAAGTGGTGCTTTCGCATGTGACACTAAAAATATTTGCAAACCCGGTATAAAATGGAACTTAGGACAATTTACGAGATTTAAGACTTTTTGGGAATTTAAGACATGCTTAGACTTGAATTTAAGATTTTTGGGAATTTGAGCCAAACAAAATATTTCTATTGAAATAAAATTATTCCTGGTATTGGTATTGGTGTGGCATAGAATGCTATAAAAAGAGATATTGTTCAAAAGTGAAAGTGCATCTAGGCACTTATGTTATTTTGGTGATTAATGACAAACACTCATAATGACAATCTATGCAATTAAGTAAATGCTTAACTTAGTGCTTAGCAAATGACAAACCTCTAATATGATTATATTGCTATGAGACTAACATGTTATTGCCTAGTTGAGTATCAGTCTCATCTATTTAGAGGAAAATCAAATAGGAAGGTTAAGCAAAGATAAGGTATGCAATTTTGGTATCTATTCTATATTTGTTATTGCATTCCTTTCGTGCAAATGCATAGTGAACTCCAAGTAGCATGTTGATTTTATATATGCACATTGGTTCATGTCATATTTATTTGTGCATATATATTCATTTGAGTTCATTATAGTATGCATGTATTAACTAGAGTTAAACTTCATATTGCTATAGATTGACTTGGTGCATGCATGTTTTATTTGTATATCTTCTCATGCAATTCTCTTGGTGAAGTTTATCTAGTGTTGGATCACATATTTACTCTTACTCCAAATATTATTTGCACATGTACAATTCGTGTATATTCTATCATGTGCTTTATTTAAGTAAAGTCTGTGATCCTTGCCATGATTTAATTGATTCATCATATTGGCAATTATCTCTCTAGTGCATATAGATCAATTACATATTCATCATGATGTACTTAGTAGAGAACATTTCTTATGTCAAGTGTTTCCATTTATATTGTGCTTCTTTATATGAAACACTTGTTGTAATCAACTGCTCACAAATATCAACTTATTCATATCTATTGAGTTTTTGGGACTAATGTCTTTCATGAGTAGTTTGGAAAGAATTAGGTCCCGTCGTGTATGATGACCAAGGTATCTTGGAGGATGATCATTAAGCCGAGGTCAACAAGACGCGGTGTCACCAAGAGCCGAGGACTAAGTCAAGAGCAACTTGGCATGGAGATCGTCGAGAGGATGATCAAGTCAAGGTTGATAGGACGAGAGTCTCATGAGGTGAATCGAGTCGAGTTGGGCAAGGCGAAGATGTCATCAATTATATGGTGAAGGTCTTCATGCATCGACATCAAGAAAGAAGGCTGACAAGTGACTAGTTCTAGACTTATATTATCTTTGATTTAATTTGAGTCTAAGGATTGCCGTACTATTAAGAGGGATGCGATGTCGAATGACTTTTAGATGTGTCAAGTGCTCAAGTGATCCATCCTTGTTAATCTTAGAAGAGAGTGGTGTTGGTAGTGCCGGAAAGTGAGGGTTGTAGGTCTCTCTTGGTTTCTTTGTGAAATCTGTGGTTATCCTTTTAGTTTTGGGTAGTGAGACCTTGTTATTTGTGTAGCCCTCGTTCTTAGCTTTCGGAAGAGTCCAAAATCTCTCAAATCGAGTCCGAGTCAAAAGTTATGCTCGTTGCCGAGCTGCTCGGTGCTGATTCGGACTATCCGGAGTTAGTCCGGACTATCCGGATAATCCGGAGTATCCGGACATTTATCCGGACTCTCCGGTTGGGTCTCTCTGTTAGCCTTTCAGTCAATCCGAGTATCCGGATTGAAATCCGAGTCTCCGGGTTGTGTCATGTTGTCTCCAACGGCTAGTTTTTGGGACCTCTATTTAAAGCCCTCCTCTTCCCTCTTCAAAGAGGCTGTGTTCCCACTTTTTAGAAGTGCTATACCCTTGTTCTTGAGCCCCAAAACACCTCTTTACCCTTAGATCTAAGTGATCCCCTGTGAGAAGGGTTGGGGAGAGTTTGAGGAGTGAGGTGCTAGGTTGAGTGAGATTTGAGTTGTTTGAGCACTTGATTTCATCTCCAAGCTTGTTCTTCGTGAGCATTTGTTACTCTTGGAGGTTGAGGACTCCTAGGCGGCTAGGAGGTCGCCACGAGCCACCGAGCTTTGTGTGGTTGGCGTGGGAAGTTTGTGAAGGCAGTTCCGCCTCCGTAAGGGAAGGAATCAAAGGAGTGAAGACCGCGAGTGCATTTGTGCAACACCGGGAGGAAGAGGGTTGAAAGAGACCCCGGCTCAAGTGTGACCGAGCCGCCTCAACGGAGACGTAGGATCCCCTCAAGGATCCGAACTTCGGGTGAAAAATCATTGTCTCCAAGTTTGCTTCTTTCTCTTGCTTTAGCATTTGATTTTGAATCTTGAAATTGCCCGATCTACTCTTTTGTTGTGTTTGGCTCTAGATCTACAATATCTCCATGTACCTGATAGCATTTAGATCTTTTGTATTCAAGTAGATTGTTGAAAAATTGCAAAGATTTAAAATCTCCATTCGAAATCTCCAATCCGGAGTATCCGGACTCCTCAACCCGGACAGTCCGGACTATCCGGACTATCCGGATTGAATACCCCGGACACTCCGGGTTAGGACCCTCGGGATCGGACTATCCGGAGTATCCGGATTGTTCAGGACACTCGGGAGATTTTATTTAGCTGTAATATTTTTATTCCGCTGCATTTAAGTGTTAAATATATTAATTCGCCTATTCACCCCCCTCTAGGCGACATCCCCTGTCCTTTCAATTGGTATCAGAGCCTGGTCTCTCTTTTTATTAGACTTAACCGTCTAGAGAGTAAAGGATGTCGACTAGAGGATTAGAACACTCACATAATCCACTTGTGCTAGATGGCACAAATTATGCTTCATGGAAATTAATTATGACTTCTCATTTTAAATCCATGAGCCCCCAAATATGGTGGATCGTAGATGTCGGCTTTTCCTCTCCATTGAATGAAGTTGCTCCAACTGAAGGAGAGAGGAAATGCCTACATCTCGACGCTCAAGCTACTAATGTTTTATTTTGTGTTGTGAGCGATGAAATCTTTGATAGAATATGCAATCTCAAGAGCGCTCATGAAATATGGATAAAGCTTCAAGAACTATTTGAATCATCCACTTCTATTGAGGATTGCATTAAGGAAGAGATGTCGGGAGATGAAACATCAAGCTCCACCTCAAGCTCAAGTGATGAAGAACCGACATCTCCATCAACCTCAACCTCCGCCTCAAGTGACGATGAAGATGCTCTTCCATCACAAATCCATTGCTTCATGGCGAAAGGTAAGAATGAGGTAAGTGACGATAATGACGATGATGAGCTCTCTTATAATGAACTTATGAATTTGCTTGAGGAGCTCAATAAATGTCTTGGAAAGGAGAAAAAGAAATATAAAATTTTGAAGCTTGAACATGAATCACTTCAAAATAATTATGATAGGCTTCAAGAAAATCATGAATCCCTCCTTTCCAAAGAAATTCATAAGCCTAAGGTGGACATAGGAATTACATGTGATTTAATTGATGATATGCCATGCGTAATTTCTGATTCTAGCATTTCATCTAAAATTAATATGCCCACCTCTAGTGATGATACACCTTGTTGCTCAAATTCAAATGTTTCCACTTCCTCTATGCATGTTGAGACTAATCTTGTAGAGGAAAACAATGAGCTCAAGGCCAAAGTCATTAGATTAGAAAATGACTTGAAAAAGTGCATAAAGGGAAAAGCCGTTCTCGACGAGATCTTGAGCAAGCCAAGGGCACCTCAAGATAAGCGAGGACTCGGCTACATCTCCAAGAGGGAGACTAGCAAGACAAGGCACAACGAAAGACTTTCAAGACCATCAAGTGCTTTGCTTGCAACAAGAAGGACACGTCGCCTCCGTGTGCCCTAATAAAGTGGAGATCAAGCCACAACCATCAACAATGAGGCAAACCGACAAAGAGCAAGTCAAGAAGAAGAAGAGACGCTCAAAGCCTACTTGCTACAATTGTCGGAAAAGGGACACATCGGTAAGGATTGTCCCAAAGGTATTACTCCTAAGCCTATTATTGTCAATGATCATTATTTGCTTAGGAAGGACAAAATGGCAATGTGTTTGCCAAGTTTGTCGATTCTCCCAAGTATTTGCAAAATTATGATATTCAATTGCTTAGAGAAATGAATCTAGAAATGTGTTTGCTCAAAATGCTAGACTTCCTAAGACCAAGAAAAATCATGTTGATCATGTGCTTAGGAAAATAACAATAGCAAACCATTTGCTAGATTTGCTAGATCTTCTAAGCCCTTACATTGTAATGATTATTATGTGCTTAGAAAGGATCAAACTAGAAATGGATTTGCTAAAAATGCTAAAACTCCTAAGCCTCCTCAATTCAATTCCAATAATTCGCTTAGGAGTAATAACAATCGCAAATCCATTGCTAGTCATGTTAGTTCACCTAAGACTATTAATGTTAGGGCCATTTGGGTTCCTAAATCTATTGTGACTAACATTTTGGACCCAACAAAATTGGGTACCAAAAGCGCCTAAAAGAATTGTAGGTGCTTGGAGATGCATTGGAAGTTTTGGCTTATCAAGAGAATGATTCCATCATGTGCAAAAGAAGCCAAGCTTGAAGACATTCACTTCAATCATAAACCAATGCCATCTCGGGTAACAAGTATTTAAATTGATTCTTATAGCTTATAGCCTTGTGTAGGTTATATTGCATTATTCATGAAAATCAATTTAAATTGCTTGCTTATGATTCTTGCTCATGCTTATTAGTTGTTCGATTGCAATCTTGAGTAAGTTTGGGATTGTGGCACATTAAGGGGGAGTGCTAAATCATAACCATGTATATTACATCCCTACATGTGCCCATATTTATATAAGTGCAAATATATATTTTCAAAATCAAGCCATTTAGCCAAAAGTCAAAATTTTGTATACCATTAGTATTCTTGTGAAAAACTAGTTGCAAAATGTATACAAATATATTTGAAATGTTTTTCAAAGGTTTTGGCTTCACAAAATCTATTTTGAAAAGAAAATGAGTTTCATGATCAAAATCTAGATAGTAGTATCTTGTTTTGGATTTAAACTTATAATTTTCATAGAATTAAATGTAAAATGAATTTGAAAGTAATTCCAAAACGAAAATCCTAGAGTTGGTCATTCTTAACAATTATTGTGTTCAAAAGACTTTCAAAAGACCAACCTAGTGAAAGTTATTTGATTTTGAAACTCGCCGAAAAACTATATTTGACCCATAATTGTCATATTATTGCACTTAGTGAGTTTCTCCGTTTGGACCGGATCTTGTGTAGTATCTTGGTTCAAAATGGTATCTTAGACTCATACACAAAATTCAAATCTCAATATCTCATCTTATTCTTCATTTGAATCTTGTGTTGAAATATTTGGCTTTGTTTTACAAATAGCTATTTCAAAAGGACCATTTTGGTCAAAAGTCAAATCTTATGTTTAAAAGGCCCAAAATTGTGAAAAGCTTTGTAAAAGTATTCTAATATGTATTTCAAATGTTTTACAAGCTTTCAAAATGAAAATTCTACATTGAAATCAATTTTAGCCGAAAAGTTTTTGGTTTGAACTAAAATAGCTTATTTAAGCATATTGCTCAAATCTTAGCATTCAAGTTGGATTTCATTATAAATGTTGGCTAGAAACCATCATGATAATCAATTCTAAGCCTTGAAATTGAAATTGCATGAAATCCAAATTGAGTTGTATTTTAAGGCTTTTATGAAAAACTATTTCCTATTTAACTTGCTTCAAAAGGGTTAAAAGCAAAATATTTGTTTGAAATGCAAAATCTTATGAAAATAGTCTTCTAAAATGTTTTCAAATGCATTTCAAATGTTTTCAAGTATCTAACCCTTGGCTAGAAGCTAAAAGTCAAACTTTAGCCTAAAAAGATCTTTGTGATCTTGCTTTTGCATTTAACTTCAAATTTTTCTAAAGCAAAATCTATTTGGAGTTTGAAAAAGTGGTCAATACAAAACTCATAGGGTTGGTCATTTTAAGCATTTCTTTAGTTCAAAGTTTTTCCAAACGACCAACCGTTCAAAAGTTATAGCCATTTGAATTTGGCCAAAATCATCCAATTGACCCAAAATGACCCGTTGTTGCATTTTGTGGATTTCGCTATTTGAATTGGATTTATTTGCATATATTGGATTGAAATAGTATTTCTTACTCATACAAAGCTATGAAAGTTCAAATCTCCATAAATTTCAATCCGAATGCATTTTGAACATTTGGCTAAAATTCAATTTCTTTTCAAACCCTCAAAGCAAAATTTGGCATATCTTTTGATTGGAGACTCCTTTTGGAAAATTTTTTTGGAAAAGTTTCTTGGGAGTCTAAATAATGTTTATGCCTAATTTCAAATAATTTCAACTTAATTTGAAATAGTTATGCCTTTTCTCTCTTTCGATCTTATTTGGCATACTCTTGCATTAAGTTGGATTTTACGATTTGAATGGATTTGATTATGCAAATAGGCTTATAAACATCTCTCTAAATCATATGAAGCCATATAATTGCATATTACCATTCAAAACTCATTTGGTTCTATTTTGAGGATTTGGTGAAAATCTTAATCTTTTATGTGTTTCATATGCAAATTTCACCACATTTCTCAAAGTAAAATTTATTTATTGAAAATCTTTGTTAGAAAACCTTCTCTCACATATGGAGTTCATATCTGAAAAATTCTCAAATTTATTTGAACTCATTTATAGATTGTTGACTTTATTTGACTTAGTGTCAAAACTAAACCTCCAATGCTTCTTTTGATCTAATTTTTATTGGAGGGTGATATTTGAGAAAATCCTTTTGAAAAAGTCTCTTGGATGTTCATGGATCATTTCTGCAAAATCTTATGGCTATTGGACTTCATTTGATCAAGATTTGATCCAAATTCAAAATGTTGCTTTTAGGATGAGTGAACAACCCGAGATATCCGGGTAATATATCCGAGTATCCGGATTATCCAGACACTCGGATCAAAAACACCGAGTATCCGGGTTGTACAGCTCGGCCCAAATTCTGAAATTGCTATCTATACTTTCTTGCAATATCTTGTTCATCCTATTTTTGGGGTTTCTCCTTTGCTCAAATCAATATTCAGTCTTCATAGCCCTCGAAGAGGATTTCGAGTTGGATCTGTTCCGCGTTGATGATTTTTGTATTTGGGCAATAGTTTAAAAGTTATAATCGACTTTGTGCTGCTATTTGCATCTCTTTGAGATTTTAAGAGTTTTAAATTGGCATCTTGGCAAGCCTTTCAAGATGAAAACTAAGTGAACTTATTCATTGCTCCAAGCTTCTAAGTGGAGCATATCTATTTAAGTTTTCATTCCAATGAAAGTGCATATTTTGGCTAAGTTATTTTGGAAATTGGATTTAATTGTAACTTAGCCTCAAAATGTTTTCTCTCTTGCATAACTTCGAGTTTGTTATGAAAAAGAGAAAATTTCCCTTGTAAGCTCAAGAGTGAGTTTGAATGTGTTTTACTTATTGTCTCTCTTACAAGTGGATGTCAAGATCAAATTTGAATGAGTTTCAAATATTTTCATTATAAAGTGGTGTAATAAAATCTTCAATTGATATCTTCAAATTGTTTTAAATTGCATGCAAAGAGTATTGTCTTGTATATCATATATATCATGCATGTTGTACTTAGACATTATCAAACTAACTTGGGTCAAATTAAAAGATATTTGTTCCCGGAAATCGTGTGCTTGTCTATTGATGTTCAAGGTATTGGAAAAGGGGTCACCTTCGACGGTGGGATGAAGGAAATGGAGAGGAGCTCCATAGTACGAGGGATCTAAGACCGAGCGCGGTGATCATGACCAATTCGAACATGCGTGGACAAGAATCGACAAAGGGACGTGTTTCTTTTCTGACCATATTCAATAATGTCTGTGCACACCATTATGCTAAATTGTGTTATTCTAAATGGTGTTGTATTTTTCAATTGATATGATTAATTGGTATCTTTCAAGAGGTATCCTCTAATCCTAAATTGTTTTGAAGTGTCATCTAACTTGCATTTGGAGTTATCAAGAACTAAAAGGTACATATGGGTGACACATTGCAAAGAGGTATGCCCTTGATAAGTTTATGAAATTCTTGATCATGAAAGTGCATCTTACTTATACAACCTTGATTCATGATCTTGTATACATCTTGTGATCATATAAGCAATTCCTTCTTGTGTAATCTTCTTTATATGATCTTGATTGTTAGAATTTAATTTGATCATGAGCATGTGCTTAAATTATATAAATTTGCTATATGATCTTGATGTTTAAAGAATATGTGAAATCATATTCGTGTGTCATGTTTAAGCATCACTTATATCCTAAGAATCATGACTTCTTTAATTTGGTATAACTAGAAAAATCTATTACCTAAATCTTGGAAATAATTGGTATCATATCTTGCCTAGATTTAGGGGGAGCTTAATATTATTGTCCTATTACTAGCTCCTTATCTTTATTTTATTTTCTCCCTAATCCTTTTATTGAGTGTGCAATCAAGGGAGAACAGATTTTATTGAATAAACAATAAGAATCTTTTAAGCACCTTTTTGGGATTAATGACAAAAGGGGGAGAATTTATGGATTTATCAATTGTCCCCTAATCGATTGACAAAAAGGGATGTTTTGTAAGTATGATCTCTTATTGTATCTTTATGCTTGTTTTAATGCTAAAATATCTTAATATTGTCATTTGGTGCAATTGATAATAGGTTTGTCATAAATCACCAAAAAGGGGGAGATTGAAAGTGCATCTAGGCACTTATGTTATTTTGGTGATTAATGACAAACACTCATAATGACAATCTATGCAATTAAGTAAATGCTTAACTTAGTGCTTAGCAAATGACAAACCTCTAATATGATTATATTGCTATGAGACTAACATGTTATTGCCTAGTTGAGTATCAGTCTCATCTATTTAGAGGAAAATCAAATAGGAAGGTTAAGCAAAGATAAGGTATGCAATTTTGGTATCTATTCTATATTTGTTATTGCATTCCTTTCGTGCAAATGCATAGTGAACTCCAAGTAGCATGTTGATTTTATATATGCACATTGGTTCATGTCATATTTATTTGTGCATATATATTCATTTGAGTTCATTATAGTATGCATGTATTAACTAGAGTTAAACTTCATATTGCTATAGATTGACTTGGTGCATGCATGTTTTATTTGTATATCTTCTCATGCAATTCTCTTGGTGAAGTTTATCTAGTGTTGGATCACATATTTACTCTTACTCCAAATATTATTTGCACATGTACAATTCGTGTATATTCTATCATGTGCTTTATTTAAGTAAAGTCTGTGATCCTTGCCATGATTTAATTGATTCATCATATTGGCAATTATCTCTCTAGTGCATATAGATCAATTACATATTCATCATGATGTACTTAGTAGAGAACATTTCTTATGTCAAGTGTTTCCATTTATATTGTGCTTCTTTATATGAAACACTTGTTGTAATCAACTGCTCACAAATATCAACTTATTCATATCTATTGAGTTTTGGGACTAATGTCTTTCATGAGTAGTTTGGAAAGAATTAGGTCCCGTCGTGTATGATGACCAAGGTATCTTGGAGGATGATCATTAAGCCGAGGTCAACAAGACGGCGGTGTCACCAAGAGCCGAGGACTAAGTCAAGAGCAACTTGGCGTGGAGATCGTCGAGAGGATGATCAAGTCAAGGTTGATAGGACGAGAGTCTCATGAGGTGAATCGAGTCGAGTTGGGCAAGGCGAAGATGTCATCAATTATATGGTGAAGGTCTTCATGCATCGACATCAAGAAAGAAGACGGCAAGTGACTAGTTCTAGACTTATATTATCTTTGATTTAATTTGAGTCTAAGGATTGCCGTACTATTAAGAGGGATGCGATGTCGAATGACTTTTAGATGTGTCAAGTGCTCAAGTGATCCATCCTTGTTAATCTTAGAAAGAGAGTGGTGTTGGTAGTCTTGGAAAGTGAGGGTTGTAGGTCTCTCTTGGTTTCTTTGTGAAATCTGTGGTTATCCTTTTAGTTTTGGGTAGTGAGACCTTGTTATTTGTGTAGCCCTCGTTCTTAGCTTTCGGAAGAGTCCAAAATCTCTGAAATCGGAGTCCGAGTCAAAAGTTATGCTCGTTTTCGTCGAGTGCTCCGGTGTTGATTCGGACTATCCGGAGTTAGTCCGGACTATCCGGATAATCCGGAGTATCCGGACATTTATCCGACTCTCCGGGTTGGGTCTCTGTTAGCCTTTCTCAGTCAATCCGGAGTATCCGATTGAAATCCGAGTCTCGGGTTGTGTGTTGTCTCCAACGGCTAGTTTTTGGGACCTCTATTTAAAGCCCTCCTCTTCCCCTCTTCAAAGAGGCTGTGTTCCCACTTTTAGAGGTGCTATACCCTTGTTCTTGAGCCCCCAAAACACCTCTTTACCCTTAGATCTAAGTGATCCCCTTGTGAGAAGGGTTGGGGAGAGTTTGAGGAGTGAGGTGCTAGGTTGAGTGAGATTTGAGTTGTTTGAGCACTTGATTTCATCTCCAAGCTTGTTCTTCGTGAGCATTTGTTACTCTTGGAGGTTGAGGACTCCTAGACGGCTAGGAGGTCGCCACGAGCCACCGGAGCTTTGTGTGGTTGGCCGTGGGAAGTTTGTGAAGGCAGTTCGCCTCCGTAAGGGAAGGAATCGAAGGAGTGAAGACCGGTGAGTGCATTTGTGCAACACCGGGAGGAAGAGGGTTGAAAGAGACCCCGGCTCAAGTGTGACCGAGCCGCCTCAACGGAGACGTAGGATCCCCTCAAGGATCCGAACTTCGGGTGAAAAATCATTGTCTCCAAGTTTGCTTCTTTCTCTTGCTTTAGCATTTGATTTTGAATCTTGAAATTGCCCGATCTACTCTTTTGTTGTGTTTGGCTCTAGATCTACAATATCTCCATGTACCTGATAGCATTTAGATCTTTTGTATTCAAGTAGATTGTTGAAAAATTGCAAAGATTTAAAATCTCCATTCGAAATCTCCAATCCGGAGTATCCGGACTCCTCAACGGACAATCGGACTATCCGAGTATCCGGATTGAATACCGGACACTCGGGTTAGGACCCTCGGGATCGAACTATCCGAGATGTCCGGATTCAATAACCGGACACTCCGGATTGTTCGAGACACTCGGAGATTTTATTTAGCTGCAATATTTTTATTCCGCTGCATTTAAGTGTTAAATATATTAATTCGCCTATTCACCCCTCTAGGCGACATCCCCGTCCTTTCAAAAGACAGTGAACATTTGGTTTGGATCGGATGAGATTTGGATGCCAAGTGGTTTTTGTGGTTCTAGATTTGTGATAAGCTCGCTAGCCAATTAAGGATCGGTCTATCACCATCTGAATGTAAAGCCTATCCGCACTACCACAAGTCCGATATGGGGCGCACTGCAAACTAATTTGCAACGTTCCATTATCGGTTGTGCCATTGGTTGATGAGTGGCGCAAACGGGTTTCGACAAGGGCTTTCTAACCATTTCAATGGTGGAACCTTAATGAGCATGATTACTTGGGAATGGCGCTTTGTAAAGGCCATGTTATGATCTCTCCGCCACAAACTAAAGGAAGTGTGTTAATTGCATGGCAAAAAGGAATGATCATGTCTTGTAGGTAAAGTTGTATAATCTCTGCAGAGTGTAAAACTAATCGATTAGCCGAGCTCGTGGTCATAGGCATGCCAAACCGATTTTTTATAGATTAGACTTTGATTTCAAAAGGTGATTTCCACAAAATGATTTAAGGATAGAGTGGGTTTCATCTAGATAATAGGGATGAAGTTCCGGATGGGATCCTGTGTTGAAAATGGTTTAAAAATCAGTTTTACTATATTAATTATGCATGTGAAATTAATTATTGTATTTGAAATATTGCTTATTGCTCAAACTAATAAGATTATTCCTTTATTTGTTTTCCTTACATTAATATTGTATTTCATGTGTGAGTTGCGAGTACTTTATGTACTTAACTTGCTATATCTTTTTTTTAGGATGAGCATTTTTACACCAGTGAGAATCTCTATGACTAGGCTGCTGCTCTAGTCGATTACCGATTTGCTGGCCCTACTATCCCTATTTGTTTTCTACTGCTATATTTTTAGTTGGCATGTGATCTATTAATATTGTAAAACTCTAATAATTAAATGGATAACATTTTCATATTATATATTGTGATATCAGTTTTGTTTATATACAGTCGTCAACGTTAGTTACGGGCCCGACACTGATCACTACAGGGATACAATAACTAAGCGCACAGGTGACAACATGTCAGGAGGCATCATAGACCGTTCATCATCAAGAAAACGGAATAACTTGTGTTCGAACGTCTGTTTTTTGGACGCTTGCAACATTTTTTTCTACGTGTGAAACATTTTCTTCCTACGCGTGCAATATTTTCCTTCGATAACAGTAAAAATATCGCGCGAAGCGAAATATTGCGCACGTTGGAAAAAATATTGCGACGTGAAAAAATTGTTACGCACAGACGTCCGAGAAAATAAGCGGTGATCGAGCGTCCGATCCTAGTATCATCTGAAAGAAAAACAAACAGAGAATCAAGACGGCAGGTACACCTTTAAGAAGCAATCAGGGGCGCTTAAACAAATCAAAACCCCACATTAGCCGACTGCACATGGTCACCTACACCTGCACACGGTCAAACATGTCCAGTAGCACCTCGCAACATGCAACACGGAGACGGGCACGCGCGAGCGCCGTGACAAGGCGTCCGTTACACTGGCACGGTCACGCACGAGAACACCAACAACTCATTCATCATTTCAATCGAGGGAATGAGCTTTTTGACGAACAGAAATTGGAAATAATAAAAGTGCTTCGGCTCGAAGGCAAGCTCGGAGCTGGAGGCGCCGGCGCGTGGCGTGCATTCTGCGGACGTGTATCGATTAAAATAGAACGGGATAAATGACATGTCGATGATTTGACTTGGATACGTGTATCGTCCTAGCCTAAACACCCAAATACCGTACGGCCTCGAAGCGTCGGCTTCCGGAAGGCGCTGTGTGTCCAGCGTCACTGTGTGCCTTCCCAAGGTTGCTTCGAGTCTGCTACTGTTTGGTAACAGGAATGCGAACCCAACATTTTTTCAGCACTCTCGCACAATTTTTCAAATCCATTCTCACACAAACACAATTATAAAAATAGTTCCTCCTCCACCAGAAAAACATCGGCAGTGACACGTGTCACATGTCATGCTTATATAAGATGGCAGGAACTCGTCACGCTCGGGTACTACGGAATGTCCTTCTGCCACCCTTCCACAACAGCTACTCGTGCTGAGCAGCCTTGCCGTGACACCCTTGCTACTACTCCCATGGTGCTCGCGCGGCTGGTCGTGGCTGTGCCCGATCGTGGTATAAGCACAATAAGTGATATATGTTATCTTCTGGCTTTTGTAATTGTATTTGTATGGGGTTAGATTTGCAAAAAAGACGCGAGAACTAAAAAAGACATGCTTCCATGCTTTCTTTTTATAATTGCATAAATATTAAAGTATAAATAAAGGGTAGATGATGATTACTTACCCATTCGTTTGCTTTAAGATCGGTGTAACTTGTATTAGGAGGGAAAGCATTAAAGTACTGCTAAAAAAGCATTGGCTTCGTGGAAATCACATTGTTACTCCCTCTGTTCAAATGTATAGGATGTATTATCTCTTGTAACTTAGAACAAAAGGACATTGAAAATGATTATAAAAATCTCTAATTATTATCTTTAAGCACTATGTTCAACGTATATAGAATACCAAACAAATCTAGGTATTTATTAGGGTATAAACAGAAATATCACACTAATTTTTATATTAGAATATAATATATGTCATATATTTATGAACAAAACCTTAAAAAAATATGTTTATGAATAAGATCTTAAAAATCATATTACAAATTTAGGCGAAGAGTACATATATTTCCTTAGACGCAAATCGGTGCAGTCCTTTGAGGGTAGAACTTAAGCGATCCCCAAAGGACCGTCCGATCGAGTAAAAATACTGCGCTTTTTGTACTGTTTAGGTCTGTATAAAACACTGCTTATCTTATTTTTGATTGATCTGGACTGTCCGATGTAGTGAACGGATAGTCTTCATCTATAAAAACTGCTTAAGTTACGTCCCATAAAAACTGCACGTGATCTGCGTCTTATTTCCTCCTATTGTTAGAGCTTGCTGTACCAAGTTCACAGGAATGTTGACCGCATGAGTTCTTGAACTTTTTGGACGCTGTCTTGGAAGAAATTGGCATAAAGTATTTTTAACGAGGGGGTTTTCCAACTTTTTTTAGTCGTCCTGTTGGTTTTTTCTGTTAGTCGAGCGCTTCTTATTTCTTCGAAGTTCGAAGAGAATTGATTATTTTACTAGTTTTTTTTGCTATTTATTTTTAAATTTAGCTTTCTTTTAAATAGAATTGTAAATCTAATTCCTCTTCATCACGTAAAACATTTTTCATACTTCCTTTCCACATAAGCGTTTTCCACGCTTATCGGCCGCGGCATATCCCGTCCCATGCTCTCCACCCACTGTGCTTGCTAGCTGCCTCGTTTTCTGAACGTGGCAAAGGACCTTATATAGTAGAGAATATGGTTAGATATGTAGTACTATTTGCAAAGAAACCAAGTTTGCAAAAAAAAAATAGCTAGAAAAGTGATAGGGGACAAACTTTCCTCGTAACCCACCAACCATGTTGGCTAGTAATTTGCTAGCATCACTCCACGCACAACTCAATAAATCTCGGTGTCCCTCGTGAAATGCGATGTTTGGCCGTGGCAGGGGTAGTGCATGGATTTGTTTATATCTGCAAAAAATCTCGGCGACAGCGACCAAGTTTCTAAAGAAAGAGAGAAAGGCAGAGGTCGTGCACCAGAGAAGTGGAAAAGGATGATGTTTGCTGAATTCTGGTCCCGGGGGAGCAAAAAAAATAAAAAGCTCGTTAGAGCTCGAATCAAAATT